>JANIIA010000190.1:51454159-51489650 GCA_027478495.1 Erythroxylum alaternifolium | reverse complement strand
ATATTATTAATTATATACAATTTTTGTTGCTAAGCCTTCTTTAATCGCTTTACTGCATAAAATGATATCGAGAATGTAGAAATTCAAAATCAAATTATAAAGCCAAAATTGTTTCAATTAATCATTAATTAGATCCACGTTGCCATTCACAATAGTAGGATCTAATAATACCATATGAGTTGAAATAATGGATTGTAAAAGTAAGATATTAGGTCATAATAATTTAAATGGGCACTTTATTATACAAACCATTTTTCTTGATCTAATGTTGCTCGATTTTAGGAGGTTCTGGAATAGTAATTATATTACTACTTTTGGATGAACAATTGCAGGTGTTTTTATAGTGCTAAAACCTAACCCATTACTTGACACGTTTACTTCTACGTGGAATGCAACTTGTTGGGATGGTTTGTTTCGGCCTGAAATAGAATAGAAGCCATTTTTGTTGGTTAAGGCTTCGAGCGATTTAGACCAGGAGGAGGACTAGCTGCTCACTGTCTAAGGATAATTGGTATTAAGAAAAATTATTGATGATATATTAGGTAGTATGTATTTATTAGTTTATGTTCCATCCTAAACCTCCCGAATCGGAGGTTTCTTATTTTCACTGTTTAGGATGGAATGGAATGTAGCATGAAACCCTTCGCTTCCATCCCATTCCGTTCCATTCCATTACGAAACCCTCAACCAAACAATAAAAGTGTGTTACGTTCCATTCCATTCCATTATTAACCCCTCAACCAAACAGGGCCTTAGGGTTTACAATTTAGAGAATGATTATAACTCGAGAGAGAGTAATCAACCTTACGATTGTCTAGAACTGACACCCCATAAACATATAAAAGGCTAGATTAGCATTAATGATAGGTAAAATCCCTTCTCCTATAACTTGATTAATTCTCTTGATAGATTTCCATTGTTACATTTTTGTTCGTTAATAGTTTGTTTAATCTAGTTTACTTTTCAGTTTATTATTCGAATTTGAGTCTTAAACAAAGCATAAACTGAATTAAGTAGTGCCTAAGCACAATCTCTGTAGAACAATATCTACTTTTTACTACAAGTGACGACCATTATACTTACAGTTTTTAGCATAAAACAACTAGTTTATTTTTGCAATCAACAAGTTTTTAGCGTTGTTGCCGGGGATTGTTTTGCTTAGCATCTTGTTTAGTTTAGGTGACTTTGATTTAAGAGTGTTTGATACTTTTCCTTGCATTTTTTTAGGTGCATAAACACAAGGAGCGCGAGAAGGTCTAATAAGCTTAGTGAAGAAAAGCTTTCATATATTACAAGGCATGAAAAAGAGCTAAGAATAGCTAAACGCCAAGAACAAATACAAAGGAATATGGTAGAAGAGGGAGAGTAAGGAAGAGCTGAGAGGACATTGATAGACTTTATGAGGCCAAGTTTCAGTCCTCAAGGAGTTGCAAGGCCAGTGATTCAAGCCAATAATTTTGAGATCAAGCTAACACTCCTTAACATACTTCAGAGCAATGTGCAATTTTATGGACTGTCTAACAAAGATCCCAATGTCCATCTTGTAAATTTCTTAGGGATTTGTGATACCTACAGGTTTAATGGGATGTTGGATGATGCCAAGAGGTCGAGATTGTTTTCTTTTACCTTGAGAGATCGAGCAAAGACACGGTATAATTCACTTAGTGTAAGCCAAATCACTACTTGGGAGTAGCTAGCCCAAGCTTGCCTGACTAAGTACTCCCCCTTGACCAAGACAATAAGAATCATCAAAGAGATCACCAACTTTCAACAAAGTGATGGGGAGTCGTTGTATGAAGCTTGGGAGAGATTCAAGAAATTACAAAGGAGTTGCCCCCACCACAACCTTCCAAAGGAATTTCTTTTTGCAAAATTCTATAATGGTGTAACTCAGAGCATAAGGGGAATAATAGATACAGTTGCAAGAGGGTTTTTGATGAGAAAGACCATTGATGCAGCTCATGACCTTTTGGAATAATTGACAAGTAACAATTGTATGTGGTCAAATAAAAGGGCATATAAGGGTCTAAAGAGCAAAAAGGAATAATTCCACTTAACTTGGTGATAGCCTTGTAAACACAGATTGTTGCCCTCACCAAGCAGTTGAGCAACATACAAGGGGCTTCATCATCCACAGTCAAAACCATGTAGTTACAATGTGAATTATGTGGGCAGAACAATCATTGCATAACTGAATGCATTTTTCTGGGAACGAGTGGTACAAAACAAGTAAATTACTTAGGGTAGTCGCAATAAGGTAACAATCCATAATCTAATACTTATAGTCCTGGGTGGAAAAATCACCCAAATTTTTTATAGAGTACTAACAATGTAGGTGGCCAAGTGAAAACACAAGGACCTCTCAGATTTCAGTAAGACCATCTTAGGTCTTTGGAGAATAAAATGGACAAGCTAATGGATGTATTGGGTTTAAAGTTCTCAAGCCAAGAGGAAGGTCAAAGAAGACTAAAAGATAGTTAGAAAAGAATGGAGGCAAAGTTTGACCAGATTGTGAAGAGCCACGCTTCATCCATCCATAACTTGAAGGTACAGGTAGGACAACTTACGCGAGCGCCTCGCCTTCGAGCCCTGCGAGGAGCTCGGCCAGCGCTCGCTATGCGAGCGATGCGAGGGCGCTCGCACAGCGCTGGCCGAGTGATGCGAGGGCGCTCGCCTCGCACAGCTGCCGACCTCGCCTCGCACAGCTGCCGACCTCCCATGAATTGCTATTTTTCTAAAATTCCTCTTTTGATTTTACTATCGCATTAAATACCCTTGGATTATTTTTGGACAGGGAATTATTTTTAAAAATAGGGGGATGATATAGTCACCCTACAAAAAAATCCAAATCTTATAAAATTCCTTATTAGTTTTTTTTAATTAAATCATTGTTATCTATTAAATTGTGTATTAAATATTTTTCTGAAGTTTTTGCTCCTAATTGCCTTATATTAATGTAGATGCTCATCTTACGAACCCACCATGCATTTTTTTTTCCGGAGTCAACACTCATTGATTATTTTTTTTATGATTTATCTCAATATATGTACGGAGGTAAATTAAATAAATTTGTTCGTTTTAAGTATCCCTGGTGGGGAATTCCTCCCCCGTGGGCCACGGGTCCAGATGTCACGTAAGACGTCGGGCCGTGGACCCGCCCGGGGAGGGGTTCCAGCAATAGTATTACCTTTGCAGAACTCAAGGCTAAACTCTTGCTCTATGAACAACAGTTGTTATCCTTCTATACACCACCTCTACTGGACTCCACCTTCATTGCGTTCTCCAACCCAAATTGCTTCAACTACATTTCCCTTAATAGAGGCAGCGACAGACCACGATGCAGCAAACCACGCAGCTGCTTCCTCTCACTCGTCTAGTTTTATAGCCAACCCTAATGTGTCAAATGGGTTTTACCACCTGCGGGCTGACCCATCAATGTCTCATTTAATGGGCCTTTAAATGCACCCAATTCTTGGCCTTCCCAATTCAGTTATAAACCAAAATTTTCAGCCCAATTCCAATTACACTCCAGTCTAATCCCAATTTTAAACCCAATATAACCCCTCTTACCCTAAGCCCAATTTTAACAATAAGCCACCCACTCAATGTCAAATTTACTGAAAGTGGGGGCACATTGCTGCTCACTGTCATTTTCGATACTCTGAATCTTGCAATCATCTCACTAGATTTTTCACACTACAAATAATCTTACCACGGCCTTCTCTGCCTAAATAGTCAATATGCTCATGATCAAACTCCCTTCAATCCCAATACTGTTACTGATTGGTTAATAAATACTAGTGCAACTACTAACCCAACTGCACATTTTGATATCTTAGAATCTGACACATTATATGAAGGATAAAATCAAGTCATTGATGGTAATGGACACGCTCTTTCTATTTCATCCATTGGTATCTTAACCTTTCCCTCTTTTTCCCATAATCTTCATCTTCATAATATATTGATTGTTTCCCACATTACTACTAATATTTTATTTGTTGCCAAATTTGTCACTGATAATTCCTGTTTCATTGAATTTAATCCATTTGGTTTTTTATGAAGGATCTCACATCCAAGATATCGCTTCTTGCAGGCCCTATTCATAAAAATCTCTACCCAGTGAAGATTCCAATGCACTTCACCAATCCAGTTGCTCTCACTGCTGCCTCAACTTCAACAAATCTATGGTATCAATCTCTTGGTCATCCATATCACTCCATATTATCTAAATTAGGTCATGTTTTGCAATTTAAAAAAAATCTCCATCCATGTACTTCTTATCTTAAATGCAAAAGTGTTTGTCTTTAATTTCCTCTGTCTTTCCGCATTTCTGTCAAACTTTTACAACTAATTCATTGTGATATTTCGAGTCCCTCCCCATCTCTTTCCCACTCTGGTTATCGATTTTTCATTATCTTTGTGGATGATTTTAGTCACTTTACTTGGATTTTTCCTCTCACCCATAAAAATTGTGCCTTGCTTCATTTTCAATCCCTTAAAACCACCATTGAAAATCTATGTTCAACTACCATACAAACCTTTCAATGCGATGGAGCTCCTGAACTCACAAAAGGTTCCTTTACTCAATATCTTATTTTCAATGAAATCAATTTTCTCATCTCTTATCCCTATACACCCCAACAAAATGATCTTGTTGAACAAAAAAATTTTCACATAATTGAAACTGGTCTTATCCTTCTTCTTCATGCCTCTCTTTCTAAGTTTTTCTAGTATACATTCACTATTGTTGTTTATCTTATCAATCTCTTACTTACTCCTATTCTTCACCACAAATCTCCTCATAAAGTACTCTACTGCACCAAACCTGACCTTATTCGTCTTCTTGTTTTTAGTTGTGCTTGTTTTCTAGGCTCCATCCATATAGACAAACTTACACCAAAGTCTGTACAATGTGTATATTTTTTAGTTATGCATCCTAATATAATGGTTGTTGATTCTTTGATCCCATCACCTCTAAGCTTTATTTTTGTCGTCATGTCCACTTTCTTGAACGTCTCTTTCCTTACAACAATTACCTATGTCATCCTCCACCTCACCTTCCTCCTCTCCTATTTCTTTACCTTTACCTCTTCCTGCTCTATCCTCTACTTCCTTTTCCCCCTCTACCCTCTACTTCCTCTTCCACCCTATCACAATCACATCACGTGCTCTTCCTTATCCCATAATCACACATACCTGAGATCACACACATACCCCTCGTCACTTTTCTTATTACATCACTTACACTTTCACCACCCCAAATACTCATTCTGATCTCACATTCTTCAATCAAGCTAACAAATTTCCTCACTAGCTCCAAGCTATGCTTGAAGAGTTCAATGCTCTTCATCATAACTATACTACTACTTTCATTCCTGTTGTCAAACTCACCACTATTCGAATCATCATTGCCTTGGCTATATCCTTTCATTGGCCTATTTGCCAACTTGATATTAATAATGTCTTTCCTTATAGTACTTACAGGAACTTGTTTACATGTCTTACCTCCTGGCTTCACAGATCCACACTATCCTCATTATGTTTGTAGACTCTATAAAGCCTTATATAGTCTCAAACAAGCCCCTCAAGCCTGATTTCATCACCTAAGTCAAAAACTCCTTGAACTCCATTTTATCAAAGTCTGACCCCTCTCGCTTCATTCATAAAACCAACTCTCACACAACCTTTTTATTATTTTATGTGGATGATAACTTGGTAACCAGTTCCTCACCCTCCTTTAGCAAAACACTTATCCAAGAACTCAACTCTGCCTTCTCTATAAAAGACTTACGTCTACTTCATCATTTTCTTGGTCTCAAAAAAGCTCGCACCACTTCTCAAGGTCTTCTTCTTACCCAAGTCCAATACACCAAAAATCTCCTTCTTCAAATTGACTTTGATAAATCTAAATCAATTCATGCACCCATCATTCCATCTCTTCCCTTATCTAAAAATCATATTGTTCCCCTTTTTGATTCTACTGAATATTGTAGCACTGTTGGTTCTCTTCAATACCTTTGTCTCACCCGTCTTAACATTCAATTTGTTATCAATAAGGTCTCCTAATTTCTACAATTTCCTAATGACATTCACTGGTTTGTAGTGAAATGAACTTTACGATATCTCCACTCCACACCCTCTCATGGCATTCATTTTACCAAATCTTCCAACCTTTCTTTAGACGCCTATTGTGATGCTAATTGAGCCGGTTAACTTGATAATCGACGTTTTACATTTGGTTATTATATCTTTCTGGGGCCTAATCTTATCTCTTGGAGTGCCAAGAAGCAACTCACTATTGTTCGATCCAACACTGAAGCTAAGTACCGTAGCATTGCTCTTGCTTCTATAGAATTATGTTGGATTACTGCCCTTCTTACTGAATAGGGTTTTGCCAATCTTTCTTCTACCCTCTGGTATGACAATCTCGGTGCTACCATTTTAGCCTCATATTCGGTTTCTCATGCTACTTTTTCTATAATATCAACGTTTATAGATCTATCATATACTCAGCTCACTGTTTCCACTTGAAATGTAAGCTAATCCAGTAATTTTCTTTTCCATTGGTTAAATATCCTGTTTAGCGTTATTGTCCCGTTTCAGGTTTTAGCACAAGAGGTAATTTAATCCTCACCAGTGATGAATTGCAAGTGTAGAAACTGTTAAGTGCAATTGGTCTATTTGTGATTGCACTTGTGTGAGACTTAATTCAAATGTGTAGAAATTGTTAATCAAAATTCCTTAATTACTTTCTAGTAATTGAGCAGGAGATGTAGTTTGTTAGAATTTATTAGTTAATTTTGAATGATAATTCAACAAATAATTTATATAAAGATCGTGAAGATTTGTTCACTGAACACTAGTAATAGTAATTACTAGTACTTGATTTGGTTGGTAAAACATTAAATTTGAAACTCAGATAAAGGATTTACATCAATCAAGAACCATCCCATTCAAACAGCCTAATGTCGTTAGCGTGATTGCTTGAATGTTGCACCAATTCATCCATTGCCACTGTCCGTCAACTTCATGCTTTGATCCAGGGCTTATGTTAATTTGGATTAAGTTTGGTCAAGCTCAAATTCTATAGAAGGGTCCAGTGCTCTGTGGCCATGGATCCGCTAGAAATGAGTGTGGCAATTCCGTCGAAGGAGAAGGACAAAACCATACCCTGATACCCACCACTCATTATCACCGAAAAAAAAAAAAGAGAAAGAAAAGAATACAATATCGGACTAGACATCGTCAGGAGGCGCGAATTGTTATTTTTGCCTTTGATGTTGTCTTCTCCATGCGAAATTGAAGCATATAACAATAATGCAGTGTTACCGGCAAAAACTATTCTGGAGATTCTGAGTTATGCTTGGGAGATTGGACCCATAAAAATCTGGAAAAGAAGATTCAGGAGGATCTTGTCGGGATATTACATGTTTTGTTTTTTTATTTCGTAAATTTTATGCCAAGTTTAATCACATCCACTTCAGGAAATTAATAATTATAGATCTGTCTGCTTTTGCTAATTTTAGTTTTTTTCTTCTTGTAATTATAAAGAGACGATAATTTATTCGTTCGATCTTATTTAGATTTGGTGTTAATGGACTAATTAAATTAGACACACCTTAATACGGACACCCTCTTGCGTTAAAAATTTTATGTCTATCCATTACGCAGAACTAGACAAACTGGGGCACAAACAAAGCCGAAATTTCAGTCTGCTCTGGATTTGATTGACGATAACAAATTACAAGCGCAATGGGTTATTAGATAGTAACATCCAAACTCGTAATAGCTACTTTTTAGATGGTTGGAGTGACATATTGAAGTCCTGTATTTTTCCATAATTGAATAAAAAATCTCAATCAAGAGACAAAAGAGCACTTGAACTGCCAAGTTACCGAACTGTGACAAGCACCTACAACTACAAGTGATCTAACTAGAATATATTCCTAGATGCGATACACCGAAAGTAAGGACCACAGGGTTACCCTCACTTGCATATTTTCAAAACACAGAGTAATCATGAAACAAATTTTATCATGAGAACTTCGCTTTTCTCTCAAGTAAAATTGCCAGATCAAAGAAGATGCCTCTTTCCGAAATTTACTCTTTTCCATAATCATGGTTCGGAGACTTCGTATAAGGTATCAAAGCATCATTTGTTAAGAACTTTCAACTAATTGTTTCATTAAATTTAAATTATTATACATACTTAAAGAATTGTTTAAAAGTATTTTAAGAATAATAATTATAAATGTTGTTGTACTTCAATGAAAGGAAGAGGGATTTGGCATGTATGTACAGTTTTATTATATACAGGGCCACTTGAGCCACCAATTCCCATGACTGCTCTGTCTCAGCTAACGTCAGTTGTCTATGAAATTAAATCTCTACTGTATCCTACTCATTTACAATATGAATAAAAGAACAAGAAACGTCACTCAATCATTATCAAAATTGAACTGAATCTTAAAATCTCTTGATGCGACCTGGAAAGAAAAAGAACACCGGGAATATCTCACAAGTTGCTTGATTTCCGTTCCCTGTTTAAGCTCCAGTCACCTCACATTGACCCAGCTCACAGAAGGCGACCAATTGCAATTCTGATCACTCGCCAACCGCCTGACTCTGTCTGCCGGCGACGTCAACGAATCAAACCTTGATTCCACTGCCCTAATGGACCATGACTCAGACGTCGTGGGCGATGGTTGGCCACAAACCCAGTCTGGAAAATCAAAAGGACCTGTTGGAGACGATGAGCAAGATCGTTGACGAGGCTTTAATGAGACAACAGAGTGATCGTTTGTTGTTGTACAAACAAAAGGATGTTCCAATAACATCTCAGCAGTCCATCTCTTCCTAGGATCCTTAACAAAACACTTTGACAAGAAATCCTTTCCCAGTTCGGACATCTCTACCGGGATTGTCGGTAATTCATCCCCTACTCCGATACGGATTAGTAAAGCCATCACGTTGGTCTCCGGCCTGCAGTTCCACGCCGGTTTGCCTGTAAACATTTCAACTACAGCACATCCAAGTGCCCAGATGTCTCCCGCTGTTCCGTACTCGTTGTCGTTGACTGATTCCGGTGACATGTACAATGGCGTTCCACGAATTTCCGCTCTACTCTGTTTTTGCCCTGTTCTCCTCGCCAATCCAAAGTCTGCAATCTTCACTTCATCGTCGCCTAACAGTAAGAGATTATGAAGTTTAATGTCACAGTGAGCAAACCCATTCGCGTGAACGTGATGTAGACCCTTTAGGATGCAGTTTGTATATCGTTTGACCTCTGACTCTGGCAAGAAACCACCGGCTTGTTTGACTCGATTTGCTAAACTACCACCTGATGCGTACTCCAACAGCAAGTTGTAATATCTCACGCCACTTTCGAAGCTGCAACAATCACCAAAACTCTTGATAATATATGGACACGAGCCAAGTTCATTCAAAATCTCCTTCTCGTTCTCGACCAAAGAAGAGTCCCAAACGCTGCACGATTTCACCGCCATCATCGGAAGACATTGATGATCAGAGCCTTTCTTGGGTATCGCAAGACTGACGGTGGACGTACTGCCACAACCAATCGTCTCTCCTCGAATCCACTCCATTGGAGCGACCGGCACTAGAAAAAAGTGTCAGTTTTGAAGGATTTGATTCGGTTTCTTGAAGAACAAAAGAGAAGTGTGTGAGCAGAGGATACAACGAACGAACTAGTGACGAGAAAGGAGAGTGGGTTTTATAAGTGATGAGTGGGGGGGTTTTTAAGGGCTAACGATATTTCTTTTTTGGAAATTAATAATCAGATATGAGAGCTTGAACGAAAACTCACGGCGGGAGTAATTAATGCACGTGATAGGCATGGATATTAATTTTTATATGATAATTGGAATCCTGATTTAAGTAGAATTAGTATTAACCATTTGAGTAGGATTACTACAGTATACTCGATGCAATAAACTAAAATAAGTCCATAATATATAATCAAATAGCATATTAACTAATCAGGGTTGAGACCGACACTTAAAAAAGGTGCAATTACGCGACGCCAAGGAAAACAGAAAGGTCGTTCTCTTGCCAAAGACGCAGCAAGCAGGTACATACACATATATATTATTATGAATGACCCGGAAAGAAAGATATATGTAATTTCACTTCTTTGTGCCTTTGTAACCCTAAACGTGATTGTCCGGCAAGAGCATGCCAAAGCAGTAGCTTTCTTGCGACGCGAAACGTCCAAAAGGCGTGTCTTACATGCACTTGCCAAGCCCCCAAAAGGCACATCAACTTGAAAGCTACTACTATTCAACTTTTATTCAACATGGACCAACTCACTTTCGTAGTGAGAACTTACTTAAGACTTTACAGTCATATGCTATTAACAAAATTTCTACTAGTTGGGGTTCCTATTTGTTGAATTTTACAATTAACTTTTCTAAAATTAGATGTCCAACTCTCCAGACTGCCGAGAAATTCTATCCTTACACGATCGTCCAATCAAATACATACATGAAGAACAAAAAAAAAGAAGAAATAGGCACATCAATTTCTAAGGACATTTTTGTCCTTTACCTATTAAGTGGATAACATTAATTATAATTTTGACTTTTTAATAAATCATTAGTTAAGTTACATAATTTGATCCAAGTAAGGGTAATAAAGTAATCCAATAAATGATTTATATCAATGGGTCGAAGTCCAAGTGAAAAATTGATCCCTATTAGTTTAGACTGGGTCCATATCGACCTTGTGATGGGAAAACCCGATATGGAAGCTATATATAAAGGTTAAGGTCTCCTACAGTTTCTCATATCAATCGTAAGCATATGGTTTCTCTGACTCATAAAGAGAGCTTACGTATTGAGAAAACTGTAGAAAGACCTAAATCACATGCCGAAGAATACTTTCCATAAAGGTCTCAGGTATTTTGCATTTCTTCATTTTTTAATCCTTTCATGTATGATCCGGGATACGTAATAAGGTCTATGCTATGTATTACACGTGGTATCAGAGTAGTTACATGATCGGATTGTCAGAAACGAAGGTTTTTGGTTTTTTATTTCATATAGTTTTCCTCCATTTTTGATTCGTTTTTCAATTTTTTACATATATAATTACGTAAAAGTGGCATACATGAGGTTAGCTATAAAAAACGGGTTAAAAAAGGGCCAAACGAAGCAAAAAAAGGCATCCCGAGATGCCGAAAATTGCCCTCCCAGTGGATGGTGACGCAATGTCGGGAGGAACATAATTGACGTGCCACCACGTCGCTCCACAAAGGGCAGACGCATGTCGAGGGAGATGTGGCCCGCACTTTAACGGATGTGAAATAAAGGGCGAGTGCATCGGCCCAACGTGTGGACCATTGGATTTCCTACATGTGGAGGCGCGTGTAACCTACGTGTATGCTGACGTTAGCACTAAAAAAAGAAAAATATTTCAGAAATTTCCATAAAGTTGACCTGGGTCTTTTTGGGCCAGTTTTTAGGTCGAGGGAATTTTTAAAGAGTTTTTTCAATTTTTCCTGATTTATTACGTTGGTAATTGGATTCTGGAAAAGTTTTTAAAGCTGATTTTGAGTGTAGTTTCATACTCCGAACTGCACATAAGGGAGATACTTAAAGTTTTATGCCTCATGTAGTAGGTTCGGTATTCGAGAAAGTACGATGGTAACTTTCATTAAAAAAATTTTAAATAAAAGTCTCAAATAAAGTTTAAAGATGATTTTTTCAAAATTAGTATGTGATTATTTGACTGTGCATTTAGTTTTTGCATTTATAACTAATTTTCACATATATTATGCCCATATAGAATGTGAGGATGATATAAAGTTGTATCCCTTATATTTGTGGACTTTCTAGGTTACTAATAAGAATGTAGTTACCAAAGTGGCCTTTCAAGTTAGTATTTTTGGATTATTTTACTCACATGTTGGGGGACGTCTCTAGCCTTATGTTTGGCTATTCTGCCCAAATGTGTTGGCCTGATATAGGGTTTTGAGATGTTTATAAAGGCATTAGATGGAGGAAAGTCATTGCTTAAATGATCTATTCACCCAAAGGTGATAGTGTCATGATAGTTGATGATTTGTACTCTGATCGCTTTTATGTGTGAGGGTCTAATTGCATATATTATGTATTTAACCTAGAGGTGTTTCATAATATGTGTGATCAGATTCTCAGTACAGATACTACTTTAATGCTTTAAATATCGTTGTTATCCTATATTTTTACTGATTTTTACATTGTTTTTTTATTTTTCAGTCACCTTTTATGTGAACAACAATGTTGTCACCATTGAAACCTTGATTGGTTTCAATTTTAAGAACTGGAAGAAAGATGTCGACTCTTCTCTAGAGATGGCTGATGTCAATATGACATTGCAGATCGAGAGGCCTTCTCCACTTACAAATACCAGCTAGGAGGCCGATAAAGTGGCAATGGCAACTTGAGAGCGATAAAATAGGATGTGCTATTTGACCATTAAGAGGTCGATCCCAGACCATTTGTTGAGTGGATTGGCAGACACGAACATAGCAAAGGAGTTCATGGATAGCATCTTCCAGAGGTACAGGGTGTCTTCCCATGTAGAGCAGAGCGCCTGATAAAGGAACTATTCTTCATGAGGTACATGGGAGAAGGAGGCGTTTGGGAGCATATCATAAGGATGGTGCACCTTTAGAGCAGGCTGAAGGCACTGGATATATCAATAGCTGACACACTCATAGTGTATCAGGCACTAAATACTTTCCCCCGAGAGTTTGAGATGTTGGCCACTTCCTACATTTCACAGGATAAGAACTGGGACATTAATGCCTTAATTTCCTGGTGTGCTATAGTAGAGGAGAAGATCATGAGTTCTCCTCATACAGTCATGTATGCAGCTGTTAAAGGTAAGGGGAAGGCTAAACCCCAATAGGATAAGGGTAAGGGTAAGAGACCTAAACCCTCTCCTCAATTTCATATTGGGCAATCTAGCATTGCAAAGGGCCCACATGAGCTAAAGAGTATGAGGTGCTTCTTCTGTAAAAAGAAGGGGCATAAAAAGGTCGATTGCTCGAAGTACAAGATATGAAAGGTCAAGCAAGAACTGTCAAGTAACTCCTTGGCCTTTATGATTTATGAATCCAACATAGCTATAACTACATCACGTTCTTAGTGGTTACATAGTGAAGCTTCTAATCATGTTGCTTCCACAATGTAAGGGTTTAAATCCAGGAGAAGGCCGACTAAAGGAGAGAAGAGACTGATGGTCGACAATAATAAAGAGGTTGAAGTTTTGTTTGTAGGAGATGTAGGTTTAAACCTCGATACGGGATTTGTATTGGTTTTACGGGACACATTTTATATACCATATTTTAGACGAAACTTGATCTCTGTATCAATTTTGGATAGAGAGGGCTATCATTTTGTATTTGATACTTCAATTGTAAATATTTCTATCAATACAAAACATATAGAAACTACCTTCTTATCCTAAGGATTATATAAAAATGTGTCTTACTCTTGATGAAATGTATGCCTTTTCTTATGTTGCTAAATCTGTTACTCGAAAGAGAGCCTTCATAAAGTATACATAATACATGTTGTGACATAAACATCTTGGCCACATTTCCAAGGAGAGGGTTGAGAGATTGATAAAGGATAACATTCTCCCAACTCTGGACTTCAGTGATCTGGAAATATGTATCAATTGTTATAGAGGTCAGTTGACCAAAATAAAGAAGAAGGGGTCAGCTCGTGCTTCTGACTTATTGGACCTCATACATACAGACGTTAATGTTCCCTATGCAGTCACATTATGCAATGTTAGATATTTCTGACATTTATAGATGATTATTCCCATTATGGCTATGTGTTTTTGCTTAAGGACAAGTATAAAGTCCTTGATAAGTTCAAGATCTTTAAGATTGAGGTTGAGAACCAATTGGAAAAATCAACAAAGATAGTCATATCTGATAGAGGAGGGGAATACTATGGCAGACATGGGGTAGTAGGATAAGAAAAAGGTCTGTTTGTTAGGTATTTGGAATCAGTTGGAATAGTGAATTAGTTCACTATGTCAGGTAGTTTTGAGCAAAATGGTGTGGCCAAAAGGCACAATCGCACCTTAAAGGACATGATGAGGTCAATCCAGAGCAGGATTAACCTACCCAAATACCTTTTGGGTGAAGCCATCAAGACGACATTATATATTTTGAATAAAGTCCCAAGTAAGTCAGTGCCAAAGATGCCTTTCAAACTTTGGGTTGGAAGGAAACCAAGCCTTGCAAACATTCGTGTGTGGGGATGCCTTACTAAAGTAAGGTTATATAATCCTTATGAAAGCAAATTGCAATCTCGTTCCACTCATTGCTATTTGGTAGGATATCCCGATCACTCTAAAGGCTATAGATTTTACTGTAGAGAAGGAGGAGATAGAGTAGTGGAATCACATATGGCTAAGTTTTTAGAATATGATGTCCATGATGAGGGAGGATCCTCATATCCTCTAGGAGATAACAGGATGGATACGACAATTATTGTGTATCTGCCTCTCATACAGTTAGGTCTGGTGGATGAAGGTTCGAGTACTATGCCTGAGCAGGCATAAGAACCTACATCTATTCAAGAAGAGGTTTTTAAGGTACAAGAACATATGTTATCGTGCAGATCCACCAAAGAAAGGCGACCTGCTATCTCTTCGGATTACATAGTCTATTTAGGTGAACAAGACTATGACATCGGACATGTTGTGGATCCAGTTACTTTTTCAGAAGTCGTTTCTGAACCCTATGCGGATATGTGGTGGGAAGCAATAGAGGATGAGATACAATCTATGATGTATAATAAAGTATGGGAGCTTGTTGATTTACCTCAACATTGTAAGCTTGTCAGTTGCAAGTGGCTATTTAAGACCAAGAAGGACACACAGGGTCAAGTTGAAAGGTTTAGGGCACATTTGGTTGCTAGGAGATTCACTCAGAGAGAAGGAGTTGACTTCAATATTACCTTCTCTCTTGTATCCTTAAAGGATGCATTTAGAGTGATTATGGAAATAGTAGCTCATTATGATATAGAGCTACACCAAATGGACGTTAAGACCGCTTCCCTGAATGGTGAACTTTATGAGGAGGTCTATATGGAGCAACCTGAAGGATTTCAGGATCAAAATGAAACTGATAAAGTTTGTAAGTTGACTAAATCAGTATATGGTTTGAAGTAAGCTTCCAGACAATGGTACCTAAAATTTGATGAGGTTTTGACCTCATTCGGCTTTGTGGAAAACAAAGTTAGAAGATGCTTATAGTATAAGGTTAGGAGGAGCAAAGGTATCTTCATAATATTGTATGTGGATGATATCTTGCTCGCGTCAAATGATTTGACCATGTTGCTTGAGGTAAAGCAACTTTTGGCCAAACACTTTGACATGAAAGATTTAGGTGAAGCATCTTTTATCCTCGGTATACAGATTCATCGGGATAGCTCTCAACACTCATTGAGCCTCTCATAAAGAGCATACATAGAGCGAGTGCTAAGGTTTAATATGGTTGAATGTAAACCTATTGTAGCACCTATCTCTCATAGCGAGAGATTATATTTGGCACAATATCCAAAGAATGAAGTTAAAAGAGAGGTTATGAGGAATATCCCGTATTCTAGTGCAGTCGGTAGCTTGACGTATGCTCAAGTATGCACGAGACCAGATATTGCATTTGTTGTTGGACTGCTGGGTCAATATCTAGCTAACCCATGTATAGATTATTGGAATGCAGTTAATCGAGTGTTGAGATACCTAAATGGTACCAAGGATTATACGTTGACATATAGAAAAGTCAACGATTTAAACCTCACAGGGTATACAGACTTCAATTTTGCTATGTGTCCGAATGATCACAAATTCACTTCAGGGTACATTTTTATGTTAGCAAATAGTGCAGTATTATGGAAGAGTGTTAAACAGACACTAGTTACTTCCTCGATCATGCATGCATAATTCATTGCATGTTATGGAGCTGTTACATAGGCGATTTGGCTCAGAAACTTAATTTCTAAGTTGTCTGTGGTAGATTCGATAGCTAGACCCATGTGGTTATATTGTGATAATCTTGTTACAGTATTCTTCAGTAACAACAATAAGAATATCATATGGTCTAAGCATTTGGAGGTCAAATACTTGACCATAAAGGAGTTGATTCAAAAAGGTGACGTTGAAATAGAACATATCAGCACTAAAGAGATGCTAGCTGATCCTTTAACTAAAGGATTTTTCCTAGTAGTGCTTGTTAAACATGTATCTGGTATGAGCATATTGAGGTCTTTAGACAACAGTAGTTAGGGATCACTGTATTTTGTTCCTTAAATGTTTGTACATTTTAATGTATTATGACATTACAATTATTTATTAATAAAGATGATCATCTTTTTATCCTCAGTAATAACTGTTGTTAAGTATAGTCATAATACATATAAAAGTCTTAAGATTTGTGTCAATCTTATTTAAAGGTCATTGGGCATATATATAGATTGACCTTGAATCTATATCATTTAGACACATACAATTTTGTTCAGATATCCTTAAATTTTACATGACATAGGGGGATATAAGTTTTTAATCTTATAAAGGTTCTCTAAAGTAGTTTAGCATTCAATTGGAGAACATAAAGATTTCTCTAATGTTGTTTAGCATTTGATGAGAGAAAATAAGTTTTCTTTAATGCTATTTAGCATTCGGTGAGAGAAAACGGGATTTCTCTAATGCAATTTAGTGTATGCAGTTTAGCATAAAGTTGAAGAAATCGAGACCTACAAATGAAGATGATATAATTTAGATCATAAAGGTATCATCCTAGTTTGCCATACTTCATTTTCCCATTCATATTAGTAAGGTATTAGATATTTATGATTATATTAGACCTGTGTCACACACGACACATGTGTTTGATATTTTTTAGTATCGAAGATCTTACGGGACGGAATGTTAAACTTTCATCACATTTGGATCAAATGTTTTTCAAATTTAGTACCAATATAGCAACATAGCTTAATCGAGTTTTCAAACTGTTTTAAACTTAAGTAAAAACTGCAATTAATGATTGTCCAAGGGGGAGATTGAAGAACATTTGTCCTTTACTTCCTTAAAAAAAACATTTTTGTCCTTTACTTATTAAGTGGACAACATTAATTGTAATTTTGGCTTTTCAATAAATTATCGGTTAAGTTACGTAAGTTGATCCAGATAAGGGTAATAAAACGGCCCAATAAATGATCTATATCAATGGGTCAAAGTCTAGGTAGAAAATAGATCCCTATTAGCGTGGATTGGGTCTATATCAGTCTTGTGATAGGGAAGCCTTATATAGAATCTATATATAAAGGTTAAGGTCTCCCACAATTGCTCATATCAATTGTAAGCATACGGTTTCTTTGACTAGTTAAGAGAGATTATGTATTGAGAAAATTGTAGAAAGGCCTAAACCGTGCACCGAAGAATACTTTCCGTAAAGGTCCCAGGAGAATAGAGCTCGTTTGGTACTCAGAAATTGCTTCAGAATCAGAGACGCAACCGAAATCAAGTATTCCGCATTCCTTCATTATTAATCCTTTCATGTACGATCCAGGATATGTAATAAGGTCTATACTATGCATTACAAAAACGACAGATAAACCCCTTTTCCATGTATTGGAAATTTATTAGAACAAATTTGTTACCTTTTCTACCAAAAGTTTATTGTAGTGTGGATAATATATTATCCAAATATTTCAAAAACAAAAGACAACAACAAAGAGACTGAATGAGAGGAGTGGGTGGACGCAGAAGAAGAAGAGAGAATGATTGAAAAAGACCAAGACTAGTCTAGAAGAGAGAAAATTAGGGCTTTTTTTATATGAGTTAATTAAAAAATTAACTAAATTTTATGATTTTAGTTCTAAATTTAAAAAGTAATAATAAAATGCTCAAAATTTTAAATTTTCATAAAAATAATATGCCTTTAATCTATCCATTAACGTTACTAACATGGCATACATTGTCACATTTTTTATTTGTCATATAGAAGACACACGAAATTTATTTTCTCATCAGTTAAATATAAATTTTAAATAAAAATAAATTATGAAAATAACCTATTTTTTCTCCTTCCTCTCCCCAACACTCTACTGTCACTATAGGATGGTAAAAAAATTATAGAAATGGTAAAAGAATTGCAAAAAATGGCTACTCAATGAAGCATTCTGCATATCTATAGTGACTGTAGTCACTTATCACGAAGTATAAAAGAGAGGGAAGACAATAAAAAATCCGCTTATTGCTTCTAATAAGTTTAGTGTAGTTAACAATTTCAGGTGATTGTAATTTCGAGAGGAAGCCTCCTTGAGGAAACGACTAAAGGGAGGTGTGGCAACGACAAAGATGTGGCAACGACGGCAGGTTTGATGAAGGTCCTATTAGATATGTACGAGAAACCCTCGACTATGAACAAGGTATATTTGTTGCGTTGTTTATTTGATTTAGAGAAGGTAGATGGTAGTTCTACTAGTGAACATATAAATGAATTTAATTTTATTATAAGCCAACTGACTTCGGTGGACATTAAATTTGAAGACGAGGTTAAAGCTTTGATCTTGTTGTCTTTCTTACCTACTACATGGGATACTGTTGTAACTGTTGTGAGTAATTCTACTATAAAGAATAAATTGAAACTTGATGATGTATATGAATTGATCTTAAGTGAGAATATTAGGAGGAGGGAGTCCGGAGGGTCATTAAGGGGAGTTACAATATTGAGAGTAAGGGAGGGAAAAACAACGAGGGAGCAAAGGGAAACCAAGAAGATCATCTAAGGGGCGAAGCAAGTTTAAGAGCAGGCTAGAGACAATGTGTTGGGGTTGTGGGGTAAAGGGAATCCTAAAAACGATTGTCCTAACCTAAAGAAAAAGAAAGATAACCGAAAATACCACGATGATAGTGATTCATCAGTGAACTCTACTTCAGATGATGTGGGGGTGACAATTTGATCCTTAGTGTTAATAGTCCCATCAAGTCTTAGATATTGGACTCTAACGTATCGTTTCACTCTTCACCATGTAGGGAGTTGTTTCAGAACTTTAAGTCTGAGATGTTGGGGAAGGTTTATCTTGTTGATAATGAATCTTTGGATATTATCGGGAAGGGAGATGTCATTATCAAGAATTCGAGTGGGAGTATATGGAAACTGCAGGATGTTAGGTTCATTCCGAAATTAAAAGAAAAATTTATTTTCAGTGGGTCAACTGGATTCATGTGGTTATAAAAATGTGTTAGTGATGAGTCTTGGAAGGTCTCTAAGGGTGTCATAGTGGTAGCACGGGGGACTTGCAGAGTGTTCTAACATGGTTGCCGCAATAACAGATGATAACGTCAAACTATGGCGCAGTAAGCTTGGTTATATGCTTGAGAAAGGGATGAAAATTTTAGCCTAAAAGGATATTCTGCCTGCTTTGAAATCAGTGAATTTGCATCTATATGAGAGTTATATCTTAGGAAAATAGAAAAAGGGTAACTTTCACCAAGACCAAGAGAGAGTTAAAGGCAGAGAGGCTTGATTTAGTACACACTGATGTGTGGGGGCCTTATAAGGTGAAATCCCTAGGTGGCTAGTGATATTTTGTGACCTTCATAGATGACTTCAACAGGAAGGTGTGGGTCTACTTCCTAAAACACAAGTTTGAGCTATTTGAAACTTTCAGAGTTTAGAGAAAGCTGAGGTTGAGAATCAGATTGGCAGGAAAATCAAATGCATCAGGTCTGATAATAGAGGTAAGTATGACAAGAAAGAATTTAAGAAATATTGTGCAATAAATGACATTAGATTGATGAGAATAATTCCGGGGAAGGCTTGTAAGAATGGTGTTGCAGAAAGAATGAACGAACGTTACTCGAACTTGCTAGAAGTATGAGAATCCACGCAGGGCTCCCAAAGGTCTTTTAGGCTGATGCAATCAGTATAAAAGCATACGTGATCAATAGAGGACCTTCAGTTCCTTTAGACTTCAAAATTCCTGAAGAGATGTGGCCTGGAAAAGAGGTAAATCTTTCCCACCTGAGAACCTTTGGATGTGTTGCTTATGTTCATTCTGAAAGTCTAGATAAATTAGATCCAAGGGCCGTGAAATGCTATTTCATAAGGTATGGTTTGGATCAGTTTGGATATCGATTTTGGGATCTTAAGAATAGGAAAATTATGAGACACTGTGATGTGACTTTTGATGAAATTGTCTTGTACAAGGACAATTTTGGTGGTGGTTCTGCTGTAACTGAAAAAGTTGGAGAAGAATGGGAAATTGTTGAGTTAGAAGTTCCTAGTAATAAGGGTACTACTATAAAGACAAACAATGTTCATACTCCACAACTTCTGATTCAGAGGAATATCAGGGTATGAGGAGAATAGTCTTAGAGCCAGAGTTGAGGAAATCCATCAGGGTGAACAGGGGTAAAGCTCCTAACCGATATTCTCCTTCTATGAATTTTCTATTGCTTACAAATGCAAGTGAACTTGAGTCCTGTGATGAAGCTATGAGTATGAGTGACTCGTTGGAGTAGAAGAAGGCCATAAACGAGGAGATGAAATCTGTAGAGAAGAACAAGATATGTATTTTGTCTAAGTTACCTGCGAGAAAGAAGGCACTACAAAATAAGTGGGTTTATAGGTTGAAAAAGGAACCTAATGGGAGCATTAGGTATAAGGCCAGGATGGTGGTCAAGGGTAGTTCACAGAAGAAGGGCATTGATTATAATGAGATATTTTCTCCTGTGGTGAAATTGACTACCATTAGAATCTTGTTTAGTATAGTGACTTCTGAGAATGTGTTCTTGGAAAAGATGCATATAAAAACTACCCATTTACATGGTAATCTAGAGGAAGATATTTATATGGAATAATCGAAAGGTTTTCAAGTTCTAGGCAAGGAGAACTTAGTGTGCAAGCTCAAAAGAAGCTTGTATGGATTCAAGCAGGCTCTTAGATTTTGGTATAAGAAGTTTGACACTTTCATGTGCAGTACTAGGTTTGTGAGATTTGAAGGTGATCACTGTTGCTACTTTCAGAGGTATGAGAATGATTATTTTTACTTACTTCTATATGTAGATG
This sequence comes from Erythroxylum alaternifolium, assembly GCA_027478495.1. Classification (NCBI taxonomy): domain Eukaryota; kingdom Viridiplantae; phylum Streptophyta; class Magnoliopsida; order Malpighiales; family Erythroxylaceae; genus Erythroxylum; species Erythroxylum alaternifolium. Next base: position 51,468,547 of record JANIIA010000190.1, on the reverse strand, counting down.
ATATGCTCATTATAGGGACAAATATAAAAGTGATCAATAATTTAAAAAAGGAATTGTCACCTAAGTTTGAGATGAAAGATATGGTGAGGCTACACAGATGCATGGCATGAGGATCACTAGGGACAAGTCAGCAGGTTGGTTGAAATTGTCTCAGGAATAGTACATCCAAAAGGTGCTTTGTAGATTCAGTGTGCAGGATTCTAAGCCCAGGGATACATTGCTTTTAAGCAATCTCAAGCTTTTTAAGGAGCAGTGCCCGACAATTGATGAGGAGAAAGAACACAAGGCATGTGTGCCCTATGCAGATTGTATTTCAGCTGATTTAAGGCTTCATCCCTATCCAGTAATTCTCTAGCCACTGCCTCAACTCTACTCTCTCCTTGTAAATATCACACAAGTGTGGGTGGCTTCCTCCCATGCACCACCTCAAACGGTGTTGAACCCATGGAGATATGAAAAGTTGTATTATATCATAATTCTGCCCAAGAAATCCAATAGGACCAATGCTTAGGTTGTTCAGAAGCAAAACATCTTAAATAGGTTTCTAAACATCTATTGAGAACCTCAGTTTGTCCATCCGTTTTCGAATGATAAGATGAACTCATTTTAAGCATGATACCTTTTAAGTGAAACAATTCTCTCCAAAAATTACTTGCAAACAAAGGATTACGATCGCTAACGATTGATCACGGAACTCCATGTAGGCGCACTATTTCTTTAACAAACACTTCAGCCACACTCTTAGCAATATATGGATGCTTTAATAGAATGAAATGGCCACATTTAGATAACCTATTCACCACGTCCAGCATTGCCTCAAATCCTTTAGATCTTGGAAGTCTCGTGATGAAGTTCATTGAAATATCTTCCCAAATCTGATTAGGAATTGGTAAGGGTTGCAACAGACTCCCAGGAGATGTAGCAGCATATTTTTGCCACTGGCATGTGTCGCAAGACTTGACAAAGTCTTGAATGGACTTCTTCATTCCAAACCAATAAAGATTACTAGCAATCCGCCTATATGTGCGCAAAAATCCTGAATGTCCTCCAATAGGAGAAGAATGATATTCTTTTAAGAGGATTGGAACAAATGGGGATGTAGCTGAAATAAACAACCTTCCCTTGTGTAGAAGAACCCCCTGATGCCATGAAAAACTAGATATAGAATTTGGCTTCTGCTATAGATCTCATATAATATTACACAGTGTCGGATCATTTGCACCTCTTGCTGAATTTGTTTACCTTCTGCCCACCATGGGAATGTAGAAACTCCCCTTCTTCATAAACCCGTGATAAGGCATAAGCTGCCTTATTTTCTGGTCCCGATTTATACATGATTTCAAACTGATAGCCCAGAAGTTTAGCCATCCAGCATTGCTGATCTGTTGTTGTAATTCTTTGCTGCAATAGATGACGTAGACTTTTCTAGTCGGAATAAACCACAAAGGGTCGTCCAAGCAAGTAATGACGCCAATGATGCACTGCCAACACTAAAGCCATCAATTCTTTCTCATAGGCTGACCTAGACAGATTCCCTGCTGAAAATGCTTTATTGAAATAGGCTATAGGTCTTCGGTTTTGCATCAAGTAAGCACCCACCCCATTTCCTAAGGCATCACATTCAATCTCAAAGGGTTGTGAAAAGTTGGGAAGAGCTAATACTGGAGATGTGGTCAAAGCTTTTTTTAGAGCCTCAAAAGACTCTAAAGCTGCAAAATTCCAGTGAAATCCTTCTTTCTTAGTCAGTTCGGTAAGCGGTTTAGCTATTTTGCCATAGTTTATAATGAACTTATGATAGTACCCTGCCAATCCAAGGAATCCTCTTACTCCTTTAACATTCCTAGGAATAGGCCATGTCAACACACTACTAATCTTTGTAGAATTCACGGCTACTCCTTTCCCCGTAATGATATGCCCTAAATACTCCAACGTATGTCTCCTAAAGCTGCACTTTTGCTTATTAGTGACAAATTGGTTATGTTGTCAAACCTCCAAGACTCTTGATAAATGAAAGAGATGATAATTCCAATCTGTACTATAGACCAAAATGTCATAAAAAAAACAGAACAAACTTTCTAAAAAATGATCTGAAAATATCATTCATTGCAGCCTGAAAAGTAACCAGTGCATTGGTTAAACCAAACGGCATCACTAGGAACTCGTACTGACTATTATGTATCTGGAAAGTTGTCTTATGTATATCTTCTTCCACAACCATAATTTGATGATATTCAGACTTGAGATCTAACTTAGAAAAAACATGAGCATTATGCAATTCATCTAAGAGTTCATCCACCACTGGAATAGGATACTTATCTGGTATCGTAACCCTATTTAATGCTCTATAATCTACACACATTCTCCATGACGCATCCTTCTTCTTAACTAAAATGACTGGGCTAGATTAAGCACTTGAACTATGCCGTATGATACCTACTTGCAACATCCGTTGGACTTGTTTCTCAATTTCATCTTTGTGATGATGAGGGTATCGGTATGGCCTTACACTGATGGGGTCATGTCCTTGCTGTAGGACAATAGCATGAGCATGTCTCCTTTTGGGGGGTAATCCTCCCAACTCTTGGAATACTTCTGAAAACTTTGTTAGCACATTATTCGGCTCCTTCTGCTCTGTTCGGTTCAGTCGAGGTTGTTGATTTTTTGTTGTCTCAATAACTTCTACTACTTGAAAGTCACCCGATAGACTCTCTAATAGGCTATGTAAGGATGTTGGACCTTCAAAGCACTTAATTCCTCTATACTGGACTGATATGATATATGCATTGCCACATAATTCTACACTTCGTCCATCACAATGAAATTTCATAATCATTTCTTTCCAATCAACAATGACCTTACCCAATGTTTGTAACCAATCCACCCCTAAAATGATATCCATTCCTCCCAGTTCCAATATGTATGCATCAATCTTCAGTTATAATTCCCCCATCCGAATGGAAATTTCTATACACTTCTTATTTGTGGTTACCTTATGCCCATCCCCCAATCGAATTCCCAAACTCCTTGTCATTTCTATCTGTAATCCCAAACGACTAGCGAGCTCTGGGGAAATAAAATTGTGACTGGCGCCACTTTCCACCAACACTACAATGGGAACCCCGCGTATCTCTCCCTCTATCCTCATAGTTTTACTTTCAGATAACATTACTTTGTTGATTCCAAACACCCCCATAGCTCGGCATTCTAGAGCTACTTCTTCATCCTCGACATCATCTCCTTCAATGACTATTATTTTCCCATCATCATTTAATGTTTCATTATCATACAAAATTAGCAGCCGTAATTGTCTTTCCGAGCACTGATGGAAGGGATGGAATTTTCCCCCACATCTAAAACATAATCCTTTAGCTTTTTGATCCATCAACTCTTGGTAGGAAATGTGTCGTAATCCTCTATTCTTTTCCGACGATGCCCTTCTATCCCCCTCCGATCATCTCGTCGGCGCCACTGTATGAGACCCAAGAGCTCTGTTCTGTTCACTAGTGTGGAAAAAATGGTTATTTGGGTAGCGGTTTCGACCCGACCCGATATCTCCCTTTACTACTTCGTAACCCACTAAACTTGGATGACTCGACTCTGTATGTAATGGGTTAACCTGACTATTGTTTCTAAAACTAGCCTCACCTTTATGATTCCAAGTACGATATCGAGGAGCCGACATCTTATAGCCTCTTTGTTCACTGTTCATCTCTTCCTTTACAGCACTAGCGATTTTCATCATTTGGAACCTGTTAACTAGACTGAACGTACGTACCCTTCGTCTGAGATCATTCCGCAACCCACTCATAAAGTAACCTATGAATTGTGCCTCCGATAAACGACCCACCTGTGAGGACACAAATTCAAAGGCCTCGATATACTCTTCTACCGAACCCGTTTGACGTAAATCAGAGAGTTCTTCAAATGGGTTCTCAAATCGTCTTCCTCCATACCTATCGATTAAAGCCTTCTTTAACTTCTCCCATGTTAGCTCAACTTCGATTTCTCTAAGGAGATTAAACCAATGAATAGTTGACCCCTCCATACTTAAGAGAGCCAGTTTAATCTTCACCTCTTAAAAAATACCATGAACTTCGTAGTAAATTTCTGCCCTCGTGATCCATCTTACAAGATCAGACCCATCGAACATGAGTGGCTCCACTTTTCTCACCGACATCTATACTCCTCCATATTACCCAAAGACTGTTCCGACTGAAAATGTTGTTGAGGATGCTGAGGACTCTTCTCACCAACTATCGTCGGTCTCCTCTTAGAGGAATCACTCCCTTGTTCTTCTTATGGACGCTTTCCCATCATTTTTGCTCATTTCTAGCAATAATGATCGCTGCATCTCCCCCATGGCCATTCTCATAGATGATTGGATATCTTCGACCCCCGCCTCTAGACTAGCTATACGAGATTCCAACAAATCTACCCTATCAGACATTTTTGGTGGCATGAAGATGGACCTCCGCAGTTAATGAAATACTAAAAAGAAAACTCTCCTTCCTACCGATGATGATGGTAATCCGGCAGATCGGACCAATGATAAAACTCTAGTCTTAGAATACTTGAGATTTACTGTATTATTAAAATATATCCGTAATGTATATATCATTACAGTTGGGATGTATAGCATTTCTCATTATCCAGAGCAGAATTGCTCCTCATAAAGTTTGATTGCCCTTCTGTCACAAGTTTCTCTCTCTTTCTCCCTACCTCTCTCCTACTCTCTTCCCCCTACATAAACCCCCCTCTCCAGATACATTCTGTTACGCCTAACTAATTAGCCACATCAGCTATTAACTAACTCAATGTCATCTTTGTGATGATGAGGGTATCGGTATGGCCCTAACCTGATGGGGCCGTGTCCTTGCTGCAAGACAATAGCATGAACATGTCTCCTTTTGGGAGATAATCCTCCTAACTCTTGGAATACTTCTGAAACTGTGTTAGCACCTTATTCAGCTCCTTCTTCTTTGTTCAGTTCAGTCGAGGTTATTGATTTTTTGTTGTCTCAATAACTTCTGCTACTTGAAATTCGCCCGATAGACTCTCTAATAGGCTATGTAAGGATGCTGAACCTTCAGAGCACTTAATTCCTCTTTGCTAGACTGATCTGATGTATGCATTGCCACATAATTCTACACTTCGTCCATCATATTGAAACTGCATAGTCGTTTCTTTCCAATCAACAATAACCTTACCCAATGTTTGCAACCAAGCCACCCCTAAAATGATATCCATTCCTCCCAGTTCCAATATGTATGCATCAATCTTCAGTTATAATTTACCCCATCCGAATGGGAATTTCTATACACTTCTTATTTGTGGTTACCTTATGCCCATCCCCCAATCGAATTCCCAAACTCCTTGTCATTTCTATCTGTAATCCCAGACCACTAGCGAGCTCCGAGGAAATAAAATTATGACTGGCGCAACTTTCCACCAACATTACAATGGGAACCTTGCGTATCTCTCCCTCTATCCTCATAGTTTTACTTTCAGATAACACTACTTTGTTGATTCCAAACACCCCATAGCTCGACATTTTAGAGCTGCTTCTTCGTTCTTGACATCATCTCCTTCAATGGCTATTATTTCCCCATCATAATTTAATGTTTCATTATCATCCAAAATTAGTAGCCGTAAATGTCTTTCCGAGCACTGATGTAAGAAATGGAAATTTTCCCCACATCTGAAACATAATCCTTTAGCTTTTCGGTCCATCAACTCTTGGTAGGAAATGTGCTGTAATCCTTTGTTCTTTTCTGACGATGCCCTTCTATCCCCCTCTGATCGTCTCGTCGGCGCCACTGTATGAGACCTAAGAGCTCTGTTCTGTGCATTAGTGTGGAAACGATGGTTATTTGGGTCGCGGTTTCGACCCTACCTGATATCTCCCTTTACCGCTTCGTAACCCACCGAACTTGGATGACCCGACTCTGCATGTGTTGGGTTAACCTGACTATTGTTTCAAAAACTAGCCTCACCTCTGTGATTCCAAGTACGATATCGAGGAGCCGACATATCATAGCTTCTTTGTTCACTGTTCAGCTCTACCTCCACAGCCCTAGCGATTTTCATCATTTGGAACCTATTAGCTAGACTGAACATACGCACCCTTTGTCTGAGATCATTTCCCAACCAACTCATAAAGTAACCCATGAATTGTGCCTCCGGTAAATGACCCACCTGTGAGGACACAGATTCAAAGGCCTCGATATACTCTTTTACCGAACCCGTTTGATGTAAAATAGAGAGTTCTTCAAATGGGTTCTCAAATCGTCTTCCTCCATACCTATCGATTAAAGCCTTCTTCAACTTCTCCCATGTTAGCTCAACTTCGGTTTCTCTGAGGAGATTAAACCAATGAATAGTTGACCCCTCCATACTTAAGAGAGCCAGTTTAATCTTCACCTCTTCGGAAGTACCATAAACTTCGTAGTAAACTTCTGCCCTCGTGCTCCATCTTACAAGACTGTTCCGACTGTTCCGATATCCTATACACCTCCACTTTTCTCACCGACATCCTATACTCCTCCATATTTCCCAAAGACTGTTCCGACTGAAAATGTTGTTAAGGATGCTGAGTGCTCTTCTCACTAGCTATTGTCGGTCTCCTCTCAGAGGAATCACTCCCTTGTGCTTCTTCTGAGCGCTTTCCAATCGTTTTGCTCATTTCCAGCAGTAATGATCGCTGCATCTCCCACACGGCCATTCTCATAGATGATTGGATATCTTCGTCCCCTACCTCTAAACTAGCCATACGAGATTCCAACAATTCTACCCTATCCGAAATTTTTGGTGGCATGAAGATGGACCTTCGCAGTTAATGAAATACCAAAAAGAAAACTCTCCTTCCTACCGATGATAATGGTAATCTGGCAGGTCGGACCAATGATAAAACTCTAGTCTTAGAATACTAGAGATTTATTGTATTATTGAAATATAACCGTAATGTATAGTATTTCTCATTTTTCTAGAGCAGAATTGCTCCTCAAAAGGTTTGATTGCGCTTCTGTCACAAGTTTTTCTCTCTTTCTCCCTACCTCTCTCCCGCTCTCTTCCCCCTACATAAACCCCCATCTCCAGATACATTCTGTTGCGCCTAACTAATTAGCCACATTAGCTATTAACTAACTACCCCCCTTGTCAAGCTTTTCCATGGAGCCACCCTTGTCCGACAGCTCCACCAAGTGGTGAGTTAAATAAATAAACCCTAGAAAGACAATGGATACTGCTATACATAGTTGCAAACGAATGCATTCAGTATAGGGCAAGGTAGGACTGGTGAGAACCAAAAACTAAAAGCAAATGGATTGGTAAGGCTTGTGGTAAACACCAGAATCCCCCTCAACGAGCAGTAACCTAAATATCCTCTATATGCTGCTTTGGTTATGTAGTCTACCCATTAAAGCATCAGGCCACCACATGTCATATGGTGTGCGCAATGTTTGAATTGAAAGATCATTAAAAGCATCCAACTTTCCATTTTATGCCATGGACTCCGCAATTTCACTGCCTTCAGGATGGCCAGCACCCCTATTTTCGGGATTCTGTCCGGTTTTATTGTGTATTGAATTTGTCATGGCAGAACTAAGGTTACCATCAAAATATGTCGAGTAAGTAAAGTTTCGGGCACATTGCTCCTTCCATCCTACAAAAGGATTAATAATGATGGTTTGTCAATTTACATACCGTTCATTAAATTTTTAACCTTCTCAAATAGGTTGCTTTTGACTTTAATAAATTTTAACACCAGAAATACCTTAACAGATATCTGCAGATTAAGTAAAGAATCAAAGTGACTTACTTGATGCAGCATCACGGTCAAGAAAAACTGATCCTAGCAGTTTGTGGATTGCAATGCAGTCTTTGAGCTTCAATACCTTGATTGGTCCAAGAGCACCATTTTTATTGATAATAATCCAAAAGATTTTTCAGTCAACAAGTTGAAGTACTACAATAACCAAGATAAGAATTCAAATTAGTTAATAACATTACATAGGAACACGGTTGTTAATAAAATCTTCAATCAACTTAACAACCTCAAATTTCTTGCTAGGTTCTAAAACATACAACATTTTAGCAGCCGCAGCTCTATGCATCAAGGAATCTGCAAAAAAGAAGAAAAAGGGATTAAGCTCTATACAGGACTGTAAATACCCATGCATCAATATGTTGAAGGACGGATGATCACCTTTATGCTTATCAAGGAAAATCTTGTTTGCCTCTATGAGAGACTTCTCATGCAATTGACTACAAAAAAATGAAAAAGAAAACATTTCAACTTTCAGTTTATAATTTAAACCATTGAAGAAGTTAGCAAGCCCCAACAGTGAAAAAGGAGAGGAACCTCAAGCATACAACACTAGATTTTAATAAAACCTGATTGATGGTCGTTCTGCCTCTAATACACTCCAAATAATTTTCTCAGTTTCTGTCACTGGAGTAGTTGTAGAACCAACTTTATGGAAAAATCTAATCTGAAAAATATAAAAAATCATTAGCGAAATAAACTGTCATTGTTTCTCTGTAAACCAATTTATCTACAAGACAGCGATAAGAGGTAAAATAAGAAGCTAAAAATAAAAACCAGAGGTAGTTTTCGTAACTTTTTATAGCTAGATATTACATGCCAAGCAGCGATGAGAATCCAGGTTTTCAGCATCCAAACTTAACAATTGCTTTACAGCCTACATGACCACAAGCACGAAACAGATCAACCTATGTTCAGGCAATTCTACAAAATACAGTTTAGAAGGCAGAAGATAATGAGCATCAGGACAGGACGGTAATCCTCATCTCTAATAAGAATTCAGTTTATAAAAGAGTGGTCAAAATTGCAAGTAGTTCAGTAAATTGTTTGGTCAGTCATTGCTAGATGATCTTCCCCATGCCTTTTCATTTTAGAGAAATAATGTGATATTGCCCAATGGACCATTCTGGCTGTTGTGCAAACAGGTAATGTTAGAAACAGGAACATTGGCCATTTTGACCAAGTACCTGAAGAGCGAGAAGAATTTTCGGTTTTCTCATATTTACTTCAACTGATAGCAAGTGTGTCTCCAATGAGTCAAAAGAGTTCTTCTGAAGCAGTTTCAAATATTTTGTAGCTTCAAACAATGGATCCTCAACCTAAACACAATTGTATGATATCATTTTGTTATTCATCCCACACAGAAAGATGCATGCTTTAAGAAGCATGCTTTAAGAAGCTCATATGAGCACCTGCCATAAGTAGAAGTTAAAGATAAGAAACTGTTTGCATCTAGAACTAACCTGCAACAACTTTTCCCCATTAGGATCAGGTTCTACAGGTTTGACATGTCGCTTTCCAGACATAGATATGCCACTAGCATGTGATTCTTCATTTTTGAGCTCTGCCTCCTAAAAGAGTTGAAACCATTAATTCATATCGAATAAGTGCTCCAGAATGCATACATATAAAGCGATATACTTTCTTAGCTCGGGCTTCTGCCTTCTTCTGTTTTTGTCTAAGCTTCCTTTTTCGAAATGGTGCCAATTTTGCAATATCATCATCTTCTTCAGCAGTTGACTTTAAAGGAGAATCATACAACTTAATGTAACACCTGCACCACAAATATAGTGACAGATAAGAATCCTATGAGTAAAATTGGCAAAATTGAACCCTAAATAACATGAGAATGGTAAATACTCATGGAGTAAATTACAAGAAATTGCAGTCCTTCCTAGAGAATCCTATCTAACCCTTTCTTAAAGAACCAACTATCAGACAAAAAGAACTGGTCCATATATTGATAAGGATATGATAAGGTTCAGAAACTGAAGAATCAACATCAAATAAATGATTTGTCAACTGATGAACAAAAATGTATTACAATATATCTAACTAAAGATCCAATAAATGTTTCACCTGATTGCTCCAGCCGCCGCTTTGTGAAAATATGGAAGTGAATGCAATCGATCCTGGAACTTAAGCATTGCCACATAGGCCCGAAGAGTCATTTTTCTTAAGCAATAAGAATGGAAGTCAAATTGATCTTCAGTGATGTTAGAAATCTAGCCCATTCCCCTCTTACGCATACGACACCATTTACACCGTTTACAGCTGATTCATTTTGCTTTCACTTTCCTTTGTTTTCACCTTATTTACTTTGCACATCTTCTAGAAGGTTTAATGTTAGCTGTCATTCTGTTATAGTAGAGTACGAAATAGCCAATAGCATTTTGTTCTTGCACTGTATATATTTCATAGGTTGGTACACATTCAAGATATGATGAAATAATATTATTCTTCATCACTGTTTGTATTCTTTTCATGGTATCAGAGCTAAAGGTTTGATACACCTTACCCTACCTACCCTACCCACCAAACATGGCTGACGGCAGTAGCACCAGTAACCCTACTTCTACACTCAACCCAGATTTGGAAAAATACTCCATCACAAGCACTGAAAACCCTGGAGCCATACTGGTCACTACCCCCTTCAATGGTAACAATTACCTAACCTGGAGTAAATCCATGGTGATAACGCAGTGTGCCAAAGATAAGCTCTCATTCATTGACGGGACATGCACAGCACCAGCAGAAGATCCCATCCTTCTCGCCAGATGGAAGAGGGCAGATTCCATGGTCAAGTCATAGATCCTTAACTCCATGACCAAAGAGCTGAGTGACGCTTTTTTTGTCATTTTCCACAGCCAAAGAGCTTTGGGAGGAGCTGCGGGAGAGATTTGGAGAAGCTAATGGCCCGTTGTTATACCAAATAGAAAGAGAGATCAGTTCACTCAAGCAAGGTAACCTCACTGTCTCAGCATATTACACTAGACTTAAAAAACTTTGGGATGACTTAGCTAGTCTAAGCCCCACACCTACGTGCCTCTGTAAGGCTATCAAAGTCATTGCATCTAAGGAAAATACCCACAGACTAGTGCAGTTCCTGATGGGATTGACTAAAGAATATGAGCATGTGGTGAACCATATTCTACTAATGGAACCACTGCCTATGGTTAATAGGGCATTTGCTATGATGCAGACAGTTGAAAGGCAAAAAGCAGTAAATACCAATCAAGAGAATAACCTGAATGTGGCAATGATGGTGAAACAAAACAACCCTAGTTCTAAGAGGGGCGGCAAAAGTAGTGGCAAAAAACACTTTCTCAGGAAAGAGGACAAATACTGTGAAAAATGTGAGAAAATGGGACATACCGTTGAAACATGTTTTAAGATCCATGGCGTGCTCGACTGGTACAAAGAATTGACGGGGCAGAAGAATAAGGCAAACCTGGCTGCGACCAATAACACACCTGCAGATATGCAACAGGAACCAGATGAGCACATCGAAAGGAATGGTCAAATTCCACAAGGCCTAGCCCATTTCATTCAACAAGAGATATCTAAAGCAATTAAAGGGAAGACCACGGGTGAGGTAAAGTTTGGTGGGCTTGCAAATTTCGCAGGTAATGGAACGATACATGATAATATTCAAAGTGCAGAAAGTGAGTGCATATGGTTGGTAGATTCAGGTGCATCATCACACATGGTAACGAATCTAGATTACTGTCATGAAAATCACATAAACATGTACGAGCCTGTAATACTTCCGGATGGCACCAAGCAACAAGTGAAACACATTTTTCAAACTGCAATCGGTGATAAAATAAGTCTTGACAAAGTTCTGCATGTCCCTAATTTTTCCAAGAATCTACTCTCAGTGAACAAACTAACAACTCAAAATGAAATTGCTACAATATTTGTATCTAATGATCTGTTTTTGCAGGACCTACAGACTAATGAGGTCATAGTTGTTGTCAAGGCCAGAAGTGGACTGTATGAGCTGACTCTTAAAAGCCTATTACCTCCATGAACTTTGAAAGGTCCCCTCCTAGATTTCTACAGAACCAAGAATGTAGTTTTTAATGCATCTGTTTCTTTAAATACTTGGCACAACAGATTAGGGCATGTTTCTGAAGTGAAAATGAAACATATCAATGGAATTAAATTTTCTGACCACATTTTGTCCAATTGTCAAATCTGTCCCTTGGCAAAGCAACACCGAAAGCCTTTTCCTAAACACAGTCTTCAAACTACTAAGCCCTTCGAAATTCTACACATAGACCTATGGGGACCATACAGGAACCCTAAATGGTTCACAGTTCTTCCTAACTATTGTAGACGATTTTTCTAGAGCTACATGGACATTTTTGCTCAAACACAAAGACAGGACCTACCCTACCATAACCCAGTTCATCATAACCATTGAAAAATAGTATGCTACAAAGGTTTTAAAAATTCAGACAGACAATGGGAGAGAGTTCATAAACCATGAGTGCAAACGATTCTTTTCAGAAATGGGGATAGCACATCAGAAAAGTTGCCCTTACACCCCACAGCAAAATGGGGTGGTTGAAATCAAACACAAGCATTTACTTCAAATAACCAGAGCATTGCTATTTACAGAACACTTACCAAAACAATTTTTGGGTGAAGCCCTCCTTACAGCCACTTATCTTCTCAACCAAATTCCAACTAAGGTGCTGCAATGGAAAACACCTTATGAGCAATTGCATCAAAAGAAACCTACCTATGAGCATTTAAAGACTTTCGGATGCCTGTGTTTTGCCCTAAACAAAGCACCAACCAAAACCAAGTTAGACCCCAGATCTCACAAGTGTGTTTTCCTTGGATATATGCCAGACTACAAAGCCTACTGAGTCCTAGACATTGACACCCAAACTATATTTAGTTCAAGGGATGTAACCTTTCATGAGACTACCTTTCCCTTTGACACAACACCAAACCCTGAACCCAGACCAATACACTTATTCTCCTATGACACCACAGATGATGATGCACCAACTACAACACAATGGGAAATGCAAGAATCATCAAACATGCAAAGCACCAGCCACACACCAGAAACTAATAACCCCCAGACCCAACCAGAACTTACTGTCATACAAGAACCTATCAAAAACATCAATGTAAGGAGAAGCCAAAGAAATCACTCCACACCTAAGTACCTTGATGATTATGTCCTCCATGCCTCTGCTCATCACTCCACTTCTGCCCTTGACAATGCTAATATCGCCTTTAAAGTTTTTGGTCTTGCAGGAACAGAAGAAGGAGAAGGGTCACGTATCAACATTTCACATAACATAGGCTACAGGGAGTTCATAGGTAATGTGTCCACTGTCTTTGAACCTTTAACATATGAAACAGCTAGTGAATCAAAGGAATGGGTTAACTCCATGAACGCACAACTGACAGCCCTCAAAGATAATCAAACGTGGGTTTTAACAAAACTACCTGCTGGGAAGCGTGCTATAGCATCTAAGTGGGTATACAAAGTCAAGTACAATCAAGATGGAACAATTGATAAGCTAAAATCAAGATTAGTGGCGAAAGGCTTTAATCAAAGGGAGGGTGTAGACTACTTTGAGGTTTTCTCCCCTGTGGCTCGGATAGTGACAATCAGAATATTCCTAGCTCTAGCAACAGTCAAGAAATGGCCAATCCTATAATGCGACATAAATGATGCCTACCTACATGGACGCCTAGAAGAAGAGATCTATATGTTACCTCCTCAAGGTTACCAGAAAGCAAGAGCAGGAGAGGTATGCAAATTAACAAAGTCCATTTATGGACTAAAACAGGCAGGAAGGCAGTGGCACAAGGAACTAACTACTAAACTAAGAGACCTGGGATTCCACAGATCGGAATCAGACTACTGTCTATACACAAAGGGACAAGAAGATAGTTTTACTGCCATCCTCATCTATGTGGATGACATTCTCGTCACTGGGCCAGATGAAGAAAATTTAAACACAGTTAAGCAGGCACTCAATAGAGAATTCACCATTAAAGACTTAGGGTATGCAAAATTCTTCCTAGAGGTTGAAATAGCAAGATCAGCAGAAGGGATGATCCTCAGTCAAAGCAAATATATACGAGACATTTTGCAAGAAATGAAGTTGCTTAATTGCAAGCCAAGCATAACTCCCATAACCCCAGGCAGAAAACTTACCATCGACGAAGGAGAACTACTTAAAGATCCGGAGCAATACAGGCGAGTTGTGGGTCGGCTACATTACTTAAGCTTCACACGTCCGGATCTCACCTACATCACGCAACAACTGAGTCAGTTTATGCAGTCTCCACGACAACCTCACTGGGAGGCGGTAAAGCACGTACTCCGCTACCTCAAAGGCACACAAAACCAAGTCCTATTCTATGCATCGGACTCAAATCTTTCACTCACCTCTTACTCAGATTCTGACTGGGCGAGCTGCATCTTCAGCCGTAAATCTCTGACTGGATTTTGCGTCTTCCTCGAGAAGTCGCCTATTTCATGGAAGACCAAGAAACAGACGACTGTCAGTAGATCTTCCGCGGAGGCT
>JANIIA010000190.1:51406794-51423026 GCA_027478495.1 Erythroxylum alaternifolium | reverse complement strand
AACATTTCAATCCAACCGATTCGAGTTGTTTAGACTAGATTGAACTCATTTTCTCGAGTTTAAGTCCAACTCAAAATTGACATACTCAATCCAATTCAATCTTTAGAATACATGACTTATGCAAAATAATGTCATTTTGGATGTATTTTTAAAAATGAAGAAGAATTGTTCGAGTTTTTTTAGGTTAGTCTCTCCGATCTATATTTAACTTGAAACTCATTTGTCAATTTTATTCAAAATTTAACTTTTATCTATTGACTCAGGTCATATTGATCCGGGCCGATTTGTCATTCCTAACAATTCTTGCCACTTGTACTACCAACCATAAGACCATAAGACTATACAGACGGATAGTGGTCCCTTTTCTTCTATTTTTATTATAATTATAAAGTGTTAGGTAACAATTGCCGAATCATTCCACCGTCTAATTGCCAGATACCTAAAAAGTATGAAAAGGAGAGGAAAATGGAATAGATTGAGAGAGAGAAAGCAGAGATCACGGGAGACCCACCAATTCAAAGGCTCTTGTGATAAATAAAAAGGGTCTTCCATGGTATCCTAAGCATAGAAATCAATTACATTCCAAAAGAATAAAGAACAATCATAACCAGCCACTTCCTAATGATGAATGAACTCATTATACGGATCTAAATAGTGATTAGAGAAACCTGATTTCATCATTAGCTTTCCTCCCGTAAGCAAGAATTAAACAAGAAGAAGGGGGACATTACACTTTTTTAAGCATTGCATTTTTGAAAACAGAAAAGAATTAAATTTAATTTTGATTCACATAATTAAAAAAAGTCTTGATTGTACCTATTTAGATCGTTGGGACCTTGTTTAAATTCTTTCGAGAGGTAGCACTTAGTAAATACCAATGATTTAAATCCGAATCGAAAGTTACATCGATAATAAAAGAAGTTTAAGATTTAAAAAGTTTAATTGATATTAGATTATTATAAAATTTATTAAAAAATAAAATTAAATAATTTGAAATATAATTAAAAGAGATTATTTATCAATGAAATAATTTGAAGTTTAATTAAAAAAATTATTAAATAAGAATTAATTGATTTACTTTAATTTATAAGAATTTATTAATTTACAAAATTAACTAATTAATTAATAATCTGATCAATTTTTAATATAAAAAATTATTAAAATAAATCAAACGGAAAAATTAAAAACAAAACTGACAAGTTAAATGGTTAAAAGTTAAATGCTTTATCTTTATTAAAAGTACTCTAGCACAATAAAGTTATCATTTCGTTTGAGATATTATTTCTTATAGTAATATTCCCGTGGAGAAAATTGGTACTAAACAGAAACCGACAGATATGATGACTCTCTTGCTGTTTCGAGATCTCAAGCAATGTTTGAATTTAGTTGGAGATTGAGATTTGTTATGATGGAAATTCAACTTTACTGAGTAACGTCATTCTTAGGAGTCCAGATTCTTCTCTGCCTAACTTTACTTTGTCTAATGTCAGCCTTGATTTACATGCACGGCCATGTACTTCTTATTTTATTTTTTATTTTTAATTATACTTATTAGTTTAAAAAAATTAAATTAAAATTTAATTTTAATTATACTATTATTAATTTTATAAAAATTAAAATAAAATGATAAAAACAGAAAAACAAAATAATTAAATTTATTTTGGTTTGTATTTGTGTCACACATGTGACACTTATATTTACTCCTTTGGCACGTATTTTTATTTTTAGTTTTTTAATTATTTTAATTTTAATTCTTAAATAAAAATTTTAAGATAAAAAGTTTAAATTTTAAAATTTGATTAATTTATTAAAATTATTTAATTAATTTATAAATTATAGAAAATATTAAATTAAATTTAAAAATTGATTTATATATAAATAGCTAATACTAAACAACTAATTTTACTGAATATCTTTAATAAACAGCTGGTGTTATCTGCTGGTCAAATTAACTGATATAATCAACTATTAGCTAATCGTTGATAGAATCAGCTAACAATTAATGCAATCATCTAATTGCCAAATATAACCTTTATCAAACACAAACACACAAATTATATTACCAAAAATATTGTATTCAGTAAATGAAGAAACACTTCTTTTAAGCTAAGATTAACTAAAGAAATGGTTAGGAGCTTACATGAGTTAATGATGAATATAACGTAACTAATCATATTTATAAATTAATTAAACTATTTTAGTAAATTAATCAATTAAAATAAGTTGTTGAAATTAAAATAAATTATTCTATATATATAATATATGGTATAATTTATTTGCATTTCACAAGTATTTTTTGTAAAAAAACTTTATCATAAATATATAATATGTTTAATATTACATTAATATGCATGCGGGCTAATAGAATAATAATAATAATAAAATTAATAAAAATTTAAATTTAATTCAATATTTTTTCTATAATTTATAAGTTAAGTAAACAATTTTCAAAAATTAACCAATTTTTAAAATTTAAAAATTTATCTTAAAATTTTTGTTTAAAAATAAAAATAAAAATCAAAAACAAAATGTGTCACGAATATGACTTAAGTCTCACGCCTGTAACATGATTTTTTAAAATTAAATTTTATTTAGAAATTTTAAAATAAAAATAATAATAAGAAAACAAAAATTGATTTTTTGCTAATATAATAATAATAAAATTAATTAATTTTTTAAATTTTATTTAATATTTTTCTATAATTTATAAATTAATTAAGCAATTTTAATAAATTAATTAATTTTTAAAATTTAAAATTTTCATCTTAAAATTTTTGTTTAAAAAATTAAAATTAAAATAATGAAAAAATTTGTCATACGCGTTAAAATAATGAAAAAAACTTGTCACACACGTGACTTAAATGTCAAGCCTATAACACAAAATTTGTCTTTCATTTTTCTAAATTTTATTTAAAAATTAAAATTAAAGTAATAAAAATAGAAAAATTTGCCCTAGGCATGACTCAAGTGTAACGCCTGTAACACAAAATTTGTTTTTTCTTTTATTTTAATTTTTTATAAAATTAATTGTAACATAATTAAAATTAAAATTAAAATATAATTTATTTTTTTTAAATATTAAGAATATAATTAAAATTAAAATAATAAAAAATAAAACATTTCACTGCGCGTAACTGAAGAGTCACACCGATGATATTAAAATGGCTGGGTTGATTAAAATTAAAGATAAACGACGACGTTTAATACACTGAAGATAGTCAGATTAGAGAGAATATCTGGTCTACCGGAAGTACACCAAACAAAGCAGACAAGTAATTGATTTACTTCACGAAGTACAAGGTGGTCAAGCAAAGCATCCTCAATAGTGCAACACATACACATTATATTCTATCGTAGCATCTCCTTTGCTAACATCAAACTTGTGAGTTCTTGCCCGAACATACCCTCTGGCAAACCGGAAAACCCCGCTTCCTCCGATAACCGGCATCTCTCTAACCTTGGAAAACACCTTGTTCCGCCCTAGCACGGTGACGGTGCTACCATTATACTTGCCTTCAGTGAAGACAAAGTTCATGGCCATTAACAACCCAATCTCTTCTTGGGAAGCTTGTGCATAGAACCCTTGTGCTTTTCCCACCATCTTAGAGCTCATTTCAGGTCCTATGGTTAAAGGGTTATCGATCATTCTCACAAATCCAAAGCCTGTTCTTGAGGTGTTCTGTGGTGGTGGCACGATTTGGATTGAACTTGGACTAGGACCAGTGACCACGTCATGCCAATATAACTTAAAATGGCTAAACTTTTCTTCTTTTAGACCAAGTAGCTTCATGTCCATGGTTTCCGCAAAGTGGTCAGTTTCTTTTACGTTGGATGGAGATATGGCAGGAGAAGAGCAGACAAGGAAGAGAATGGTGAATTGGGTAGTGAAGATTGAAGCTTCAGCCATTGTTGACAACTCTGGGAGCTTTGAGATTGGTATTGTGTTTCTTCTTCATATCCTAGAAATATATATAATCCAAATTTTTAGTATTAATCTTTTTAAAAATGTATATTAATTTTTCAAATATATATATGGCATTGTGATTTCAATTGTATCAATTGTGGCTATATTAAACAAAATTGTCAAGTTCTAAAAGAAAATATATAAATTACTATAATCCCACAATGACTTTGCAATGACTATTTAATTATTACTTAGAAAAAAGAACACACGGAAAATAATTCCTATAAAGCATGTTTTATGTACTAATCAAGGTGTGCAAATATTAGCATATTTGAAGGAAATATCTTAATTTTCTAACACTAATTCGTGAAAGCTATCAATAAGCACCCGGAGTAAGTTCACGTATATATATATATAATATACTCAGGAAATCTGAACTAACGGTGTTCCTGATCTTTGAGAAAACAATGTTTTATGGATTCCTTCTTGCAATGGGCCTACTTTGGTGCAAGGTTTTAAGTGATAGTTATATCTACGTAGAGATGACAATTTGAGTTCGGTTCGTTTGAAGTCAATACATATATTTAGATTGATTAAACTTTAAGTCAAACTTGAACTTGAGAAGTTGATTAAGGTTCGATTCCAACAACTCAAATTGCTAACTCTCTTTTCAAAATGACGTCCTTTTGTGTGGTTCAAAAGGACAAGTTTGAGCCAAAAACTCAAGCTTGACTTGGACTCGAACCGAATTCAGACTATGGATATTTTACTACCTAGTTATATGCAAATTTGGGTTACTGCAATGTTACAATGGCTCTCTAGCTATATATATACATTAGTAACATGTTCAAGTTCCCGTCAATTCTTGACCATTGGGATATTCCTATCATTTCCTGATCAAGTCAGGAATGAATGGTCGATTGATCACACACCATAACAACCTGAAAATGGCTGTAGATGTGTAGGAGAATGCTGAAATTTCTTATCGAAACCTTAAACTATGGAGTTCTAATTAATATTAGAAGGACTAAAAATATGAATTCACCTTTAAAATTTTTATAATATTTGAATAAATCTTTAAGGTATTAATCTTTCTAAATTAATTTTTAACATTATCATTTTTTAATTGAATAATAAACATAAAATAAAGTTTGAGTTTAGCCAAAATTAATAAGTTAAATTTAATTTGCCAAAACTTATATTTGAACTTAACTAATTTTTTCAAAATCAATTAATTACGAGAAACTGAATTAAATTAACTAAAAATTAATGGTTCAAAATATGTTTGATCGGACTCAAATTCGAGCCTGACTTGACCTGTTTTTCACATTAACAATGTAAATAGAATATATGATATGATATAACGGAAAAATTATTAACTGATTCGTTGGAAAATTTTATATAAATAAAAATCATTAAATAAATAAAATTAAAAATTTACTTATAAATTATAAAATATTATTTTTTTTAAATTTTCACAAAAACTGTAAGGATTAATTTATATATTTTGCCATGTTATAACATAGAGCTGACCAAGAGGCTGCTAGTAGTAGGATTACATAACATAGAGCTGACCTAGGAGGCTGCTGGTACTAGTAGGGTTCAACTTTATGTTTCTTTATGGTTATGTTGACCCATACTTCTCGGATTAAATTTTTTTTTTCTGGATTTTTTTATAGAGTACCAATTAAGTTTTAAATTAAGTGATTCAAATACGTAACTATCAATGTATTTGTTACAAGAAAGTTCAAAATCATGTTAATGAAGACGAAGAATCATATAATTACTTCAATTATCAGTCTTCTGTCAATTATATTAATAAAATATTAACTGATTAATTACTGTTTTATTGTTTATTAATGCACAAATCTTACATGTAGCCGAAATTCCATAAATGATTTGCATTTTGCGTGCTTGAAATGACAATCCAATGAATCGACTAATATTGTATAATCTCAATAACATCTCCTTATTAATTTCTTTAAAGTCATAGACACTAGTTAAAACTTTTTTTCCTAATATAAAAGAAAATCTACTCATAAAAAATAGTGTAATCACACAAAAAGATGCAAGAAATATATATATTGTCCAGAATTTATTCTCAAGTTTATCAAAAATTGACAAGCTCTTATTAAGAAATTCCATCTAAAATGGCAAGTACGATAAAGTAAACAACACTGAAATACCTTAACATTGTAAAGACATCCACATTTATTTTAAGTAATGGCATATTAGGAGCATCCAAGAACTTAGAAGAAGCTAGCATGATCAATAATGCAAGACATAGAGATTATACTCAACAATGGCATCTCCGGAGGTTAAATTGACAGAATAAGTGCTGGCCTCAGCATACCCTCGAGCGAATCGGAAAATCTTGCTTCCACCGATCACCGGTAACTCCCGGACCTTGGACGAAATCGGATCACTTCCAACTATGGTTATGGTGCTACCATTATACTTCTCCTCGGTGAACACAACGTTCATTACAATGATAAAGCTAATCTCATCCTGTGCTGCTGATCCATAGAAACCTTGTGCCTTTCCAATCAATTTGGAGCTCAGATTTGGCCCTTCGGTTAAAGGGTCATCAATCATATTCATCGAGCCAAATGCGATAGCTGAAACATTGGTAGGTGGATTAGGCACTATTTGGATTACACTAGGTTTACTTCCAGTGAAAGTGTCATGAAAAAAAAAGTGAAAATGGGTAAGCTTTTGTTCCTTCAGTGCAAAGAGGTTAGGGTCTAGGGTTTTCTCATATCCTATATATCGATTATATATTTGTACCTAACCTTATCTTACAAGTAACTACTAGCACAAAAAATAAAAAAATAAAAAATGGAGCTTGGTCAACCATTCATAAAATATAGAGGTTTCCATGCGCGTAATATCATGAATTTTTTAAGAATAATTCGACAGAATATATAAGCAATCATGAATTTACTATTAGGGTAAAATTTCTTTTACTCCCTTGTAATTTAGCTTATGGTTTTAGTTTTCTGACAATATATATATCTTTCCGTTATCAACTTCTGTTCCAAACTTTAACTATAAACTCCAAACAACATCGTGTGGTGCCACGCAATAGAAAGCTGTCATTTTAAGATCTGCATTTAGAGTTTTTAATGGAAGTTGATGGGAAGGAAATGAGTGTTACAAAATTAAAATTATAAGGAATTATTACGACTTTTAAAAGTTATCTTAAATATAAGAGGACCCTTTATCCTTAACTATTAAAGTTATTTAAAATATGAATTCGCGAGTACTGTAAAGTGTAAACTTTCAAATTTTCCACTTTTTAAAACAAAGTTAAAGCTTTATAGAAAGCATAAAATTACTAATTGCACAATATATTGAATGTTATTTAATACTAGTTTGTTAGTTTGACGTCTTCTCATAAAACTCCAACAGCTCACAAGTTGAAGCCTCTATCGAATTTGGGAATAATATATATCCCTGGCCGATCAATCATTTGCTCCTTTCTTATTTTTTCTTAGACATTGTTTGAAATACCACTATTCTTCACAATTCCTATTTTAGAATTTGAAATACGTAATCTTTTTTTAGAAAATAACCACTAGCACAATATATATCAATTTGCTCAACCGTTCATCAAATGCAGACATATAAACTCTTAAGGAAGTCCAAGATAAAATAAATATATAGAAGAGTTAACCTCACAATCAAAGATAAAAATTATACATTTGATATTTAAATTTATTTGGAACTCTTCTGCATTTATGATGATGTAGAAGCTTTAAAATTTATCTTATTTATGATGATGTCGAAGCTTTAAAATTTATCTTAGTTAGATAATTTAATTAACATAATTTAATTTGTCTTATTGTATATTAAAGAACTCATTTTTAGCTCTTTTTTTATTAGTTTTCTTATGTTCATCTTATGTTCATCTTAGCAACAATTCTTTTTTCTATATGTGTATTTTATGAAGGGTTGACCCAATTATTTCTGTTTTTATGGTAAGAAAAAGAAATATATTTTGCTAACTGTGATAAGGATAGGACAACACTTTCAATTTAAATTTGTTGTTATTTCCCCTTCTAGCCATCTTCTCTACTAATTTCCTCACTCAGACCATTGTCCACTGCCTCCATCTTGGCATTCACTTGCTCAGAAGGCCTTCTTAGGCCACGAGAATGGAGAATGAGGGACACCCACCTCCTCAAACTTGTCCTCAATGGATTTTCCTACTCTCCCTTCTCTCAATATGAAACAACACCTCCCACGGTCAGAGCTTGGAAAAATTGTCCTTAGATCCAGTGTAATAGAGGCACTCTAAACCATTTTCAGGATGTGATGAAGGAGGGTGTCTTAACACCCCCTGTGAAGCTCCTACAATCCGAAGCCAATGCTTGGGTAATGACGTTGGTAGACATTTTTTGGAAGAAACGGTTGGCATTTCCAGTGGTAAAAGTATGGTCAATGATGAGGTGGGGGAAGAAAAGGCTCGAGAGGTGATGCTTAGTGATGATGACTCGTTCCTATTTAAGTTTAACTCTAATAGAAGCATCAATGAAATATTGGAACAGGGGTCGTGGCATATGAGTGGCCAGCCACTATTCCTCCAACATTGGTGGCCAGGAGTTGAGTTCCACTCAGGTAATTTTGATACTATACCTCTTTGGGTTCATTTCCATGATGTCCCGCTTAAGTTCTGGACGGTTGATGGATTAGTTACTTAGCGAGTGCCTTAGGCAAACCCATTAGTATGGATGCTTAAACTGCTCATATGGAGAGGTGTGTTTTGCAAAGATCTGTATTGAAGTGAGGAGGGACTCTTGTCTCCTTAAGCAACTGCCTATACTGAAACTAGGAGAGAATGGAAAGTTGATTAAGTAGTATACGGTGAAGATCTTGTATCCTTGGAAGCCAAATATTGTTGGAAAAATGTGGCAGTCGACTGGAAATATATTCAAAACTGGTGGCCATAGTGAGTTAATGGGGACTACCGACTCTGAGAAAGCTTTCAATGTACCAATGGAGAACTTAGAGCATTTAGAAATTCCATGTTCAAATAGAGGTAAACAGAGGTTGGGTGATATGGAATTAAAGCAATTAATAGTTCCTAATGCTCTTCTGGAAGTGCAGAATGGAAAAGTAGAACTTGATTCAGTCCAGATTTCATTAGTTGTAGAAGAGGAGGTATAACTTGCGTATAACTTTTCAGTAAGGGAAAGAACAAAGTGAGATACCTATTGAAGCCGAGACACTGAACAACAACTTTGGTGATCAATTGAACTCTTTAAATGCTCTATTTTCTGTCTATGGTCTGAAGGAACATGAGCATGACATGATGTAGATGATAGTTACCCAAAATGAAAAAGAGGAGATGGGGGAGTCTGAGAGTTGATCATCTGGAGTTCATAGGTGAAATGGTGGCTAGCCTTAAGGAAAACATATCAGTTAGCCCAGTATTCATTTCTCCTAAAACTGATATTCAACAAGTTGAGGAGGGTAAAATCATTGCAGAGCATTAGTTACAAATGTGATCAGTCATCAAGTCGGAGACCAATCCAAGTGCTATACTAACAACCCAAACAACTTGCTCAAAAAGGTGATCTTCTAGGAAAAGGGCCAAAAACAAACTCACAGGGGAATCAATGATCCTAGTATGAAATGTTAAACGTTCAAATGACCCTCTTAAACAAGCAATGGTGAAAGAGATGGTTCATGTTAAAAAGTCCCTAATAGTCAGGCTTTTAGAAACTAAAATAAAAACAACACACTTCGATTCGATATCAAAGCTTTTGGGAGCAAATTAGAAGGCTTTTTCAAATCATTCTTCGCACTTTAATGGTCGGATCATATGCTTTTACAATATCAACCAAGTCAAAGGTAATATTGTGATGGAAAATGAGCAACTTATCTAACTGCATTGCAAATTGAAAGGGGCAACTATGGGGTTTGATATTTCAATTATTTATGCCTCCAATTTCTAGTTCCAAAGAGCTATTTTATGAACAAGATTGCAATAATTGGCAACAACAATTCTTAATCCTTGGCTTTTGCTTGGAGATTATAATTGCATTCTCAATGATACTGAAGTAGATGGGGGAAAAGGATTTCATACTTCTAAAGGCTGAGAACTAGCAGATTTTTATAGCAAGGCCAATGTCACTTATTTGAGTTATACAGGCTGACTTTTCACTTGGTCAAATAAGCAACATGACTACTTACTCGTTCGGAAAAAGCTAGATAGAGCAGTAGTAAATTATAGTTGGTTGGCTAACTTTCCTCAATCCTTTGCTGAATTTGGGTAAAACTTTTTCTCCAATCATACTTATGTTAGCATCAACAAAATCTGTACAGTACAAACACCTAGGGCTCCTTTCAAATTCATTAATGGTCTCACTTAGCTAGAAAGGTTTATGGATTTGGTAGGTTTTTGTTGGAGTTACACGGTGGAGGGTTATAAATCTTTCTAACTAATTCAAAAGCTCAGAAGGGTCAAGCACTCTCTTAAAGCTTCTTAAGAGCTAATCAAAGACAAACTAAGGTTACTCATCAGTTGTCGATTAAGGCTCAAAAGGCTTGTTAACTATCTCCTCATAATAACCTTCTTAAGTAGGCAGAAGGAGATAGATTAAAGGACCACCAGTAGGTTTGAGCTTTGCATGAATCTATCTTAAAACAGAAAGCTCGTTCTAATTGGCTCCAAGATGGGGATACGAATACCATCTGGAGCCAATTAGAACAGAAAGCTCGTTCTAATTGGCTCCAGATTAGGAGTAGTTTTCAATTTTCTACATTCTTTTCTTCTTCTTTTCTCGACAGCTATAGGAGTTTTTCATTTTTTGCATCATTTTTCTAAGTATTTTCGAATTTTCTAGAAAGACCAGGGATGGAAACATTATGTTCTATTATTTCTTTGTTGAATTTCACTTTTGTTATGAGTAGTTAAATTCCTTTTCTTGGTTGAGGGGAACTGTGTTATTATCTATTATGTGTGAGATTTTTTAATAAAGTTTGTTTTGTTAATGAACATTGAGTGTCTTTCGAATTATTTTTCTAATTGAATTGATTGATTTCTAGGTGTACAACTAGGGATTGATTCGTTCAACAGCTAGATTAATAAAATATGACGTTCAGTTTTATTAATCACAAGTAGCAATCAGGATTATCTTTTTTACGTTAGAGTTGGAAATTCTAAGAAGACGTTCAGCTAGATTAATTGCATGCCATACATGTATTATCTTATTTATTGGTTTCTTAATTCTTAATGCTATCAATCAATTGAACTTACGATCGTATCTAGGTTATTGGTTGATAAGAATATGTAGAATACATGTTTCTATTCATTTATACTTACGAGAAAACATCTCCCAATGAATGTTTATTGATGAATTGGATTTTATATCAAGGATCCATTTTAGTGTGATAGCATCGGTGACCCGAAACCAAGGTTGACTATTGATTTTTAGATCTAATTACTTTTGCCAATTTTCGATTTTTGTTATTTCTACATTCTTAATTTTATGTGAATAGAAAACCCCCCCTTTCATTACTTTATTTTAGTTTTGAACTAGTAACTCTTTACTGTTAAAATTTCTTGTGGGAACGATACCCACTTTCTACTACTACATTAATTTGTATTAAAGAAAGTTAGTTTCTTTTTAATTTGATTACAGGCGACAATAGTACCAAATTTTGGCGTTGTTGCCAGGAAATTTTTGATGGTGTATGTACGTTATGCGTTCGAATCAATCAAAAAATTTGCAGTATAATCCTAAAATTGAGAAAATAACAAAGGCACTACAGAAATAGACGAAACAATGACGACAAGTGCAGAAAATGAAACAGATGGCAAGAAACCGTACCCTTCCCGAACTAGCCGCGCCCACTAACGCTCAACAGCCCCATTGCATTAATTTTCCAAATTTAGGTGATAATAATACTTTTGAATTAAAATTTGGGCTGATTCATTTATTACCTATTTTCAGGGGTCTATCAGGAGAAGACCCGTACAAACACTTAAAGAAATTCAATGTGGTCTGCATGGGAATGAAGCCGAAAAATGTGACGGAAGAGAAGATTAAGCTAAGAGCCTTCCCATTTTCCCTCAAGGATGATGCCCAAGATTGGTTGTACTATTCAGTCGGAGAAAACGTGCAAACATTTTCTGAAATGAAGAGGCTTTTCTTCGAAAAATATTTTCAGCATCGAGAGCGGCTAATATTCGAAAGGAAATTTGCAGAATTCGACAACATACGAGAGAAACACTCTATGAGTATTGGGAAAGATTCAAGAAACTTTGTGCTAGCTGTCCACACCACCAAATAACCGACTGACTATTAATTCAATACTTCTACGGAGGTCTTTCGCTCATTGATAGGAGTATGATTGACGCTGCAAGTGGTGGCGCCTTAGTTGATAAAATGCCGATGGTCGCAAGGGAATTGATCACGAACATGGCTTCCAACACTCAACAATTCAGAATACGTACTGGACATAGAACAAAAGCTGTGAATGAGGTGAACGTGGCCACGTTGGAGAAAAGATTGGATGACCTTACTTCTTTGGTGCGACAAATCGCAGTCACGAAGAAGGAAGAAGCAAAGGTATGTGGAATATGTTCAATATTAGGACATTTTACTGATGCATGTCCGATTTTGCAAGATGAAAACGCAGAACATGTGAATGCCGTGGGAGGTTTTGCTGGACTGAGTCAAAGGAAGTATTTCTAACACCTATAATCTAAGATGACGCGATCACCCGAATTTACGTTATAGAAATCCTCAAGGCCAGCAATCAACCATGAATTTTCAGTAGTATAGACAACCGTATATGCCTCAGCAAAATCAAAATATAACATCCACTTCTAAGGGTAAGACTTCTTTGGAAGATTTAGTTCAATCATTGACCACTAACACTTTGATGTTTCAGCGGAATACTAAAGCAAAATTTTGAAATCTTGAAAATCAAATGAGCCAAATGGCAACTGCCATAAATAAATTAGACGCACGAAATTCTAGAAATTTTTCAGCACAACCGGAGATCAATCCTAAACAAAGTACGAAGGCTATCACGCTACGGAGTGGTAAGGAATTGCAGAACTCACTTCCGAAGAATTCCAAAAGAGAAGTAGAAGAAGAAATCACGCAAAAGGCACCTTCACAACCAGAGATGACGCAAAACAAGCTGAAGAATATAGTGATTCTGCCCCCTTTCCCGAGTCGATTTGCCAAAGCAAATAAGGAAGAGCAAGAGAAGGAAATTTAGGAGACTTTCTGAAAAGTTCAAGTAAATATTCCTCTCCTTGATGTGATTAAATAGATTCCACAGTATGCTAAATTCCTTAAGGAGCTTTGCACTTTAAAGAGAAAATTAAAATTTGATGAGAAAGTGCGATTGGAGGAGAACGTTTCAGCCGTGTTACAAAAGAAAAAGCTTCCACCCAAATGTCAAGATCCAGGTATGTTCACTATCCCATGTCAAATTGGTGATTTGCGAATTAAAAGAGCTATGTTAGATCTAGGTGCGTCTATTAATGTTAGCCATATGAAGTTTATAAATCCTTAAATATTGGACCTCTCAAGGAAACTAATGCAGTGATTCAATTAGCGGATCGTTTAAATGCTTATCCAAAGGATATGTTAGATGATGTTTTAGTTCAAGTGGGAGATATGCCTTTTCCAGCTGACTTTTATATTTTGTAGATAGAGAGTGATGATGTATCTTCTTCAACTCCGATTTTATTTAGAAGACCATTCTTAAAAACCACTAGAACGAAAATTGATGTTCATGATGGATCATTAACTGTGGAATTTGATGGTGAACTAATTAGATTCAATATATATAATTCCATGAAAATTTAGAATGATGAACAATCTGTTGTTTCTGTAGATTTTATTGACATATGAGTGTAGAAAAATTCACTATTAAGTAGAAGAGATACACTTGAAACACTCTTAGAGAAGGGTGATGCCCGAAAAGACGAGTGGACATTAGAGTATGAAGGTGAAACAATGAAGTTCCACTCATAAGAAATCTTGGACCATCGTGCTGAGAAGGAGTTGACTTTGAGGGAAATTGCTCCAGGCTCCTCACGAAGTCTGAGCATGCTACCCGTTATACTCAAGCATTCATTCGATAATGGATGATGTACATATGCCAAGGGTTAAGCTTCTGACCTTAATTAAGTGCTTGATGGGAGGCATCCCATCCATATCCCTTTCTTTTGTGTGTTTTTCTCTTTTATACATATCTTTTGGGTGCTTGTTTGAGTGTTTTACTTATTTTCTTTGGTTTGTTTTGTTTGTAGGAGTTTGAAAAGGAAGCTGTAATCATTCATTTCAAAGTTGCATATGGCGCCTTAAATATAGGGGAGTACTTCTATTCCCATTCCTCTTTTTTGCTTTTATTGTTTTTGAACATTGAGGACAATGTTGGACTAGGTATGGGGGAATTGGAATACATGTTGTGACTATGTGTAGCTTTACCGTTCTTTGATTTTCTTCTCGTTAAATTTTTTTTGGTTTTTGCATGTTGGTTATGCATGTTAAGCCATCAAGCTTCATCATATTAGTTTGGATGAGACTGAGTGTGTGAATGAAATTAAATTGGGCTATGTGAGTCTAAAGTGAATCATGTTGACTGATTGCAATAACTGATCTTGTAAACTTAGTCAAAATTTTGACATTTGAGTGATGAGGTAGTTGTGAAATTAAGGTAAATTCTTAAGTTAAACCTATGAGTGAAATTTGAGCCTTAATGATATCATTTTTATGTCATTCTATTCTTTGAATTGTGTGATGCTCCTCTAATTAGATTTGCCTTCAAAACTTGCATTGAACCGGATTAAATTTGTTTGATTACATGGGATGCGGAAATGATTAAGGCCTTCCTTATTTTTAAACCTTTTAGCTTAAAAATGGCCCACCTAATTAATTTCCTGTTGCAAATACTTTTGAGCCTTTAACCTTGTTTTTCAATCAATCACCTTACATTGAAACCCAAGAACCCGATTAGCCTTACCCTCTCACAAGTTGAATGAAGTATTGAGTAAGCATTTGATTTTGGGACTTTTGTTCTATATTGTGTTCTGAGATATTTTTATAGGCACTTCTACTCATGTGTTTGTTAAATTATGTTGCTATTATTTTCTCTTGTTTTCATTGTTCTCCCTTGTTGTTAACATTAGCCAAGTTAAAAAAAAGAAAAAAAAAACAAAGAAAGAAAGAAAGAAAAAGAAAAACAAATAAAAAAGGAAGGAAAAAGGAAAAAGAAGAGAAGAAGAAGAAGAAAAAAGAATAAAGTTTAGTAGCATTAGCTAGTAATGAGTAGTTGTAGTTCTTTGTATTCATGTGTTTATGTCAGAATTTTAGTGTCCCTTTTACTTGGTACTTTGTGAATACTTGTGATTAACCCTTTGCCATTTTTCTTACCTTACCATTGAACCTAGCCCTATTACAACCCATAATAAAGTTTTTATGATCTATAAGCTCATGTAATTTGAATGAATGATAACTGGTGAATTTACAAGCCTATGGTAGTGCAATCTATTAGAGAGAGACTTGAGAGAAACACTTTGACCTCAAACACTTGAGAGTAAGAGAGAAATCTATGAGAAGAATTCACTTTGGTTTCATACTTGCTTGTTGAAAAATGATGTCTTATTTTGACTTTGTTTATGTATATCGGTGAAAAGTGATTATGATGTATATGCAACCTAAGTCTTGCTGGCCCAAGTTAACGGCATGCATACACTTAATCTTATGAAGGATGAATTGGTAGAGTGTAGTGGTTTGGAATGTTTGCTCGAGAGCGACCAAAGGTTTGGTGTGGGGGAATTTGTTAAGCTGTCATTTTGCACTTATTTGATATATAAATCTCTCTCGTATGTTGAAATTATTATTCAAAATTGATGGATTTGTGTCTTAATTATTTTCAAATGATTTCCAACACTTGGGAGATGAAATTGAGTTAAAAAGATGCAAAAGAAACAAAGAAATCCAAAATTCCAAATTGTCAGTAAATTCATGACTAGACGTGCCCACGTGTAAGGATGGGAACAGATTCTGCAGATTTTTTTTTCAAGTTCAAATTCGAAATTTTCACAAATCTTTAAAGATCATATTGCTATCTTATCAGTGGGATCTGTAACTTGAAGTGGGGATAAGGATTATCTGCTAATAATCACAAGAAGGCAATTAAAGAAATCAAAAAAAGGATAAAAAGAGGAGGGACGTGTACTATTCATGCACTGTTCACACAACATAGATTAGGAGTAGTTTTCAATTTTCTGCATTCTTTTCTTCTTGTTTTCTCGACAGTCATAGGAGTTTTTCATTTTTCTGCATTATTTTTC
>JANIIA010000190.1:51394204-51406694 GCA_027478495.1 Erythroxylum alaternifolium | reverse complement strand
TGTTTTAAAGCCCCCAGTGGAGCTCCTCTAATTTGGAGCCAACGTTTAGGCAACAACATTGGTAGGCATTTTTTGGAAGAAGCAACTAGCATTTCTAGTGGTGCAAGCATATGCATTGGCGAGGTGCGGAAGAAAGGGCTTGAGAAGGTGATGATCAGTGATGATCACTCATTCCTTTTTATGTCCAACTCTGAGGGAAGCATCAACAAAATTTTGGAACAAGGGTTGTGGCATATGAGTGGCTAGTTGCTGTTTCTCCAACGTTGATAGCCAAGCATCGAGTTTCACTTAGATAACTTCGAAACTATACCTTTTTAGGTTCATTTCCATGATGTCCCGCTTGATTTGTAAACGGTTGATGGATTGAGTTACCTAGCCAATGCTCTAGGCAAACCCATTATTATGGATGCTCAGATAGCTCACATAGAGAGGGTTGTGTTTTACGAAGCTCTGTATTGAAGCGAGGAGAGACTCTTCTCTCCTGAGCAATTGCCTACCCTGAAATTAAGAGAGAATGGCGAGTTAATTAAATTCACGATGAAGATCTCTTATCTTGGAAGCCAAATATTACTGGAAAACTTGGAAAAAGACTGGAAATATGTTCAGAACTGGCAGTCATAATAAGTTAGTGAGGATTGTCGTATATGAGAAAAATATAGGGGAAGTAATGGAGAATATAGAGCATTTAGATAATACCTGCTCAGTTGTAGATAAGCAGATTTTAGATAGTATGGAATTAAAGCAGTTAATAAGTTTACATGAGCAGCCCACAGAGCAACTCACTCCTCCTTATGGAGAAGCTCAGGCTGATCTAGACAAGGAGCTAGCTCCTACGGCTTCTTTAAAAGTGTAGAATGGGGAAATGGAATATGATTCAATCCATATATTATCATCTGTAGAAAAGGATGTACAACTTGCTTATAAAATGACAATGAGGGGGGAAGAAAAAAGTGAGATACCTGTCAAGTTTTCTACTGCACCTGAGACATTGATTATTAACACTGGTGATCAATTGAATTACCCAAATTTTGTAATTCTAGTTCACTATTCAAAAAAACATGAGCAGGAAACGATGTAGATGGTAGTTACCCAAAATGAGATATATAATATAAGGAGTCTGGGAGTTGATCCTGCAGAGTTGGTGTGTGAAATTACTGACTGCCCTGGGGAAAACAAATTAGATAGCCCAGCAGCCATTTCTCCTAAAACTGATAGTCAATAACAAGCTGAGGAAGGAGAAATCATTGCAGAGCATTAGTTACAAATGCTATCAATCATCAAGTCGGAGACCAATCCAAGTGCTACATTAGTTGCCCAAACAACTTGCTTAAAAAAGAGATCTTTTAGGAAAAGAGCTAACAATAAACTCATAGGGGAATCTTCCCCCAATGATTCTAGTCTTGAATGTTATAGGGTTAAATGACCCTTTTAAACAAACGATGGTTAAGGAGATGTATTTGGAGAAAAAGCCCCTAATAGTCAGGCTTTCATAAACTAAAATAAAATCAGCACACTTAGATTTGATCTTGATGCTTTTAGGAACAAATTAGAAGGCATTTTCAAATCATTCTTTGCATTTCAATGGTCGGATCATATGATTCTACAATACCAACTAAATCATAGATAATGTAGTGACAGAAACTGACCTACTTATCTATTTGCATTGCAAATTGAAAGGGGCAGCCTGAGGTTTGATCCTTCAATTATTTATACCTCCAATTTTCGGTTTCAAAGAGCCAATGTGTGACAAGGACTGCAGTCTTTGGCCTCAATAATTCATAATCCTTAGCTTTTTCTTGGAGATTATAATTGCATTCTCAATGATACCGAAGTTGAGGGGGAAGAGGGTTTGATACTACTACAGGTTGAGAATTAGCAGACTTTTTTAGCAAAGTTAATGTCACTTATATGAGTTATACAAGTTGCCTTTTCACTTGGTCTAATAAGCAGCAAGGCCACTAACTCATTTAGAAAAAGCTAGATAGAGCAGTAGTAAACCATAGTTGGCTAGCCCACTATCCTTAATCCTTTGCTGAATTCAGGGAAAACTCCTTCTCCAGTCATTCCTATATTAGCATCAACAATATTCGTACGGTACAAACGCCTGGGGCTTCTTCAGATTCTTTAATGGACTCACTCAGCAGGAAGGGTTTATGGATTTGGCGGGTTCTTGTTGGAATTACACTGTAGAGGTCTGTAAATCTTTCCAACTAATGCAAAAGTTAAGAAACGTCAAGCACTCTCTTAAAGCTTTCTTAAAAGCTAATCAAAGAAAAACTAAGGTTACTTATTAGATGTTGACTGAGGCTCAAAAAGTTTGTTACCTATCCCCTCACAGTAATCTTCTAAAGTAGGCATAATGTAATATATTAAAGGACCATCAGAAGGCTCTAGCTTTGCATGCCTCTATATTAAAACAAAAGCTCGTACTAATTGGCTCTGAGATGGAGACATCAATACCAAATTCTTACATACATCTCTTCTTACAAGGAGACACAGGAATACTATTTCTATTCTTCGAGATCAATTGGGTAATTCAGTTTCTGATCAAGCTTCCTTATCCAGGCTTACAAGTGAGTTCTTTTGACAGCTTATAGGCACAGAAACTAGCTCCAATGACACTTATCCTACTTGAACACTCTTTAATAGTCCCCTTTCACAGGAACTTAAAGAAACAATATCAGCTCCGATCCCTAGAAGAGATGTTAAGGAGACCTTTTTCAATTACATCCCTCTGAGGCTCCAGGTCCTGATGGGTTCAGCACAAGCTTTTTTTCAAAAAACTTAGGAGATCACGGGTAAACTATTTACTGAAGTAGTATTTGAGTGTTTATCCTCTTGTTATATCTTGACAGAGATAAATCACACATACATACGCCTGCTTCCTAAAAAGTTGAATCTTGACACTTTGTCGGACTACAGACCTATCTCTTGTTGCAACACGGCCTACAAGGTAATTAATAAACTTCTAGCTAATAGATTAGAGACCGTCTTATCTTCAGTGTTCTCTTCTGGTCAAAGTGCCTTCATACAAGGCAGATATATTGGGGATAACATACTACTTATGCAAGAGTTTTTAAAAGATTATCAATCTGGAAAGAATACCTATTTCGTATACAAAGCCCAAATACTTTGATTATATTTCTCTCATTGAATGACTTAAAGCTCGAATTAATGCCTGGAAAAACAAGTCCATATCATTTGCTACAAGAGTTACTCTGATCGTTTCTGTGTTGGGAAATTTCTATATTCATTGGATATCATATGTCATCCTACCCAAGAAAGTCATCAAGGAGATAGATGGAATCATGAAAGCTTTCTAATGGACTAAAAATTCTAAAAACTCTAAGAAAGCTAAGGTCAAGTAGAGTGAAGTGACCATCCCTAAAAGGCAAAGAAGTTTGGGGATTACCCCAATATCTTTTAAACAAAAAATGTTTCTGTGCAAAAGGATCTGGTAGCTATTTGTTGATAAACAAGCTATACGGGTGAAAAGGCTACATGAAACATATCTTAATAATACAAGCTTTTAGCAATTGTCAAGCTCAAAGGAGTACTCTTGGTTCTTCATGCAAATGTTGAAATTAAGACCTATGGTATTTCCATTGATTAAACATGTGTTAGGCAATGGAGACAATATTTAGGTATGGTTTGATAATTAGACGATTCATAGCCCTCTCATCCAAAGAACTAAACTATCTAGGCTCTTAAACAAGATTCCTATTAACTCTAAAGTTTCTTCCTTACAGCATCAAATGCAATGGATTAGCAACTTTAGAGGATTCAATTTACTAGAGCACTTGCTTCCTCAGATTAGT
Organism: Erythroxylum alaternifolium; assembly: GCA_027478495.1. NCBI lineage: Eukaryota > Viridiplantae > Streptophyta > Magnoliopsida > Malpighiales > Erythroxylaceae > Erythroxylum > Erythroxylum alaternifolium. The sequence goes on along the minus strand of JANIIA010000190.1, from coordinate 51,402,876 downwards.
GATATCAATAGGCAAGATTCCGTCACCTGGGTCCCAGAAGCATCAGGTAATTTTACCAACAAGTCTTGCTATAAAGCTTTGCAAGAAGGTGCAAGGAATGTCCCTTGGTTCAATCTTCTTTGGAAACATTCTCTCAATCACAAAGCCTCTATTTTCACTTAGCTAGTCATTAAAAACAGACTTCACATAAAAAATAGGTGGTTTGGAATTTACAACCCTATTTGTGCTCTTTGTAAGGAGTTGGAAGAAAGTAGAGAGTATTTATTCTTTCAATGCAATTACTCTAAAGTTGTTTGGGGCAGAATTTTACATTTATTACCATATGCCTTCTCAAATTACGATTGGAATTCATCAATCACTTGGATTATTTGTACATTAGGTTGAACGATACCCTCTTGTACAAAACGATCTTTAAAACTATTATCTATTCTATATGGAAGGAAAAAAATAGTAGAATTTGCAAGAATGAAGAGGTTCACAAGTACTTTTTAGCTACTGAAATTGTCAATTGGATCCAAGTCATTATGATATCTAATCCTAATCAACTTGCCCTATCCATTAGCATCAAGACTAGATGGAATATATAATGCCTTCTATTAACTTATTTCCTTAAGTTGATCTATTTTAAGCTTGTACTGTAGTTGTTAATCTTCTTTTGGTGAACTCATTGTAATGTAGACATAGCTTTGCTGTTGTTTATTAATTATTTTTAAACTTTAAAAAAACAGTTCTTAAAATGAAAACCAATCTCATAATCAACAGACATTATCTTATTTCATTTTTTTACTATTTTCATAGAAATTCTGGTAAAAGAAAAAACAGATAGTTGGGTAGTAATAACAACAATTTCATTCAAATTTAATAGAATTGTAAGTTTAAAAATAAATAATTAAGAATTGATTATTCACGTTCTAAGCTGATGAAACACTTTTACCTCCACTTTCTTTTCAATTTTGGATTGGGCACTAAACCTGTATGGAATGTCACTCTATTTCTTTGGCTTTACACCAGATATCCTAGAAGGCATGAGAAAGTATCGCATTGGTCCAATCTCAACCAAATTTGTGAACCTGTGAGCAAGAAAAAAGAAATCCTTGTTATTGGACGAACCAAATTTGGAGCTTGTAAGCACAAGTCCTTGATCGGATGAGAGTGGTTCACCATAAATATTCTCACGAAGTTCTATGAAGAATTTAGGCAATGTTGGCTTTTATGGAAGTAGCAGTCGCTCTAGTAGTTAGCAGAGTTGAATTCTGAGAGCATCGTATTGAAGCACACGCCCATGCACAAAGATAGGCCAACACTTTGTTTCTAGGCCTTTTATGTTTCTTTCATACATTTGTCGACCGTGTGCAAGAGCTCCTTTTGTTGATGACTTATCACACAGTACGTAATTACGTGATTAAAAGTTGCGACAATCTGAAAAGCTGCAACTCCATATATTGGCTACTTGTTTGGGCATTTCTGGCTATGGCGGTGCATCATTTTAGAAGATGGAATTCTGTATATTGTCTCTGTGTGTGAGAGACGGGACCATTTAGTAAGACCGAAGAGGGATATAGTTATGACAAGTAAAATACAATATCACAGCAAACAGCTTTGTACAGTCTGCTAATATTTTTTCATTCTCAACTAGTAATGGGTCTCCAAGGCAAAGAATTAACATTAGACTTCACCAATTCTTTGTTCTTGGATGTCTCTAGTTAGTTCTATTTGAAGAGAGGCCGTGCATGTGCAGCTTCCCATTCTTTGCTGTCTAGTGTCTAGATAAGGGGGTGATTAAATGATGTTCGGCTAAGTAAAGGAGAGAGCGTTCCAAGCAACAATCATAAACATGGGCACTTTATATCTTACAAAACGGGATGGAGAGTTAACGCAGTAATTGCAGGTTGTCATAGTAATTATAGCTAATGTTGTCAGGAGTACAACTATAAGTAACTACACTTAACTAGTTGTTAGAACTTGGATGACAGTCAAATTTGCAGCACTGCATTATACGACAAGGAGTAAAAATCCTCGCCATCCCAGGAAAACCAGAAGGTACCTTTCAAAACTAAAGTCAAATACAGGCAAAGCTGGCTAGAGAGCAACTAAGGCCTAAGGGATCTAGTTGAAAGGTATACACATGATGAGCTTGTGTACTTTGCATGCAGTAGTAGGGGTCACATCACCACCAGCTTTCTCCTAATCTACATTAAAAAGTGTGCCATGGTGTAGCAACCAGCAATGAGAGAGCCACCGTCAGTGTCTGTGGAATAGTAGGTCCGTGATGATCCCCAGTGCGTCCACTCCCAGCAACTGACAGGCCGGAATCATTCTCCGGCCACCGGCTGTCGGAGGCCCCTTATGAAACAAGAGAAACAGCCCAGTTTCTTTGCTTGGAGGGATCTTAGTGAAATCCAGGCAGGGCTGGTTGCTCTTCTGACATGTGTCATGTGACTGTGGGGTTTCATTATGGATCTTTTAGTGCAAAAAATGTAAAATTTAAGTAAAGAAAAGCAAGCACTTGCACAGTTGCACTCGAGAAGAATGAAAAAGTACTTAAAAGAAAGTCTCTCAATTAAAAGTGGTTCATGCACCAGCACCCTTTCATCTGAACCATCTCCTCTGTGGGCCTATTCCCATGAAAGGTCTATTTACCATTGATCATTCATAGATGTTCATAGATGTGATTAGGATTTTCATGGGCTGTAAGATCAGATGGCTGTGAAAGTTTATCCGAGTGTTAACCCCATGTAATGGGCGGTCGCTGTCAAAAATCATAAATACATCACAAATCAGTGGAGACTCTTTTGTATGGACTCCTTGCATGAATAAAATATTTCACACAAGTTGCTATATAAAGCTTCGCTGTAACCCTACAACGGTGATGGGTTTCCCAGACAATCCTGCAGAAACTTTGCAATCTCTATAACCACACTTTCTAAGTTTCTATAGCTTTTCTTCTTTCTTACAGCCTCTTCATACCTCTATTTGCTAGTCTAACTCTTCAAAGCCCATTCCTACGCATCTCCGACTCCACACTTACAATTTATGCTCTTTTCCTGATATCTTGGACGACAAGTTTTAAGTGTTTTGTAAGAATCATGGACGTTGACATGATGAAGTCGTCAACAGGAAATGAACAAATGGACATGCTGACAATGATGATGCAGATGGATCAAAAGCTTCCTGATTTCTGCCAAACTTTTCCCAACTCCAGCACTTCTACAGTTCAAGATATGCAATTCTCCAATGGAAATCCAACTAGCATCGTGCCCACATCATCCGCCTACCATAACCCACAAGCTCTGGTGAATCCACCTCCTTCTCTGCCATTTGTCGGCACACCAATCCAAGAACCTATAACACCACCTCTCCAGTCGAGCATGGTCGCTCGCAAGTTCAAATATGGAGCTTCATTCTCAACTGCAACCTCATTCTTATCTTCACTGGATAAGAAGAACTCCACTGCAGCGATCAGAGAGATGATTTTTCGTATAGCAGCAATGCAACCAATCTACATAGACCCGGAATCGATAAAGCCTCCAAAGAGAAGAAATGTAAAGATATCTAAGGATCCTCAAAGTGTTGCTGCTAGGCATAGAAGAGAAAGGATCAGCGAGAGGATAAGAATTCTGCGGAGACTAGTTCCAGGAGGTACCAAAATGGATACAGCTTCTATGTTAGATGAGGCCATACATTACGTGAAATTCTTGAAGAAACAAGTGCAAAGCTTAGAACAGGTTGGGGCTAATAGGTCGATGGGTGCTTTTGGCCTTTCAGCAATTACAATGCCTAATATGGGTTACTATTCTTTGTTGAAAAATTGTCAACCTGCAACAAATACGGTGGGTTCACTGCAGATGCTTAGATGAGACTTGAGAGATCGGGATGGGGTTGTCTATGCTGATGCTGGTGGCTTTTTTTGGGTGTTTTAGATTAGGATTAGGGTTATATAATCTTGTTTTATTGGGATTATGCCAAAGAATGCTATTTTACTAGTTACTTTGTTCAAAGTTTTAGAGCAAATCTCTCCTTTCAGTACTGAATTCTCTTGAAGACCCGATAAAAGAGGGAAGAAGAAGCTTATATAGTTAATCATGTGTATATCGAAGCTTAATTATGTCAAATAACAATGTTCTTTCTACCTACCAAAAAAAAATAACAATGTTCTTTCGTAGCCTTGTGCTTACAACGTGTACGGAATTTCATCACTTGCGATAAAAGTTACATCCAAGGTACCAAGTACTTCTGTTTCCTGTTCGATGATCTTGTCTATTGAACTCTTAACGATGTCGAATAACTCTTTGACTTGCAGACCTTTGGCACTATTCTGCACTTATTTTGGAGCTACTCTCCTCCATTAGGTAACCGTAATTTTAAGTCAGCAGTAGAATCTAGACTTTTGAGCCCTAGATCATGCATGATAATCCCAAAAACCATAGAAGAACACGCTCTCACAATTCTATATCTTGATAGGATGCCTCCAGCGATGTCCTTCAAACTGAATGTGAAAGTCTAAGACCTTTCTTTTTATATATACATTATTTATCCTAGTTTTGTCATATTAGTTCTAAATTCTTAAGACCTTATTCAGCATCAGGTTTTTTAATAGTTCCAATTTTCATATTTCAGCATCAGGTTTTTTAATAGTTCCAATTTTCATATTACTTCTGGAAGCAAAATATTTATAATTGATCCGACTAAAGAGCATGCTCAAGGAGTTAGAAGATTATCAACAGTAAAAATTTCCTCTCTCCTCTCCTTTTCGGTGACTTGAACTCAAGTCTTCGTACAAAGGAGAGTCTTAAGTGAGAAGTTGAAATCGATTATGTCACTCTTACTTGTCGTCTAAGACCTTTTCTTACTATATGAGGTGGTGAGCCTTGAAGTTTTTGCGTGAAAAAAAAATCACTAATTAGAATTGTTCAAGGAACGGGGTTGCCTCCCAAGACAATTACAGTAGTCATAGGAAGATTATGTTACAAGTTTTATAAGAGAATCAACCCCAAAAGTTAGCTGGAAGGGTAGGATCATAAGCCTATAAATCTCATATCAGTCTCTTTTATTACCGATGTAAGACAATTAGACAGTAACATTCTACCTCGCTTCACAGCCTAGACACCAGCGGGCTGGCTATGCACTAAACCTTTTCTACTCCTAAGCAAACACTGCAATGCCGACATCACTATCAGTAGACGTGACACGAGAACGTGAAGGAGTAGTATTAACTCTGATGCCAATTGTTTCAGTTCTTACTCTTATAGGAGAACCAACCTCAAAAGCCAGCTTGAAAAGTGGGAAAGCTCGTAAGCTTATAAATTTCACATCAATCTCTTTTATTATCGATATGGGACAATTATATTGTAACATATTAGTGCTCGCTATCATCCCACATCCTCGCTATCATCCACATCCTCGTCAGTGAAAAATATATAAATTTTTTATATATTATGATATTCTTTATTTCTTTTATAAGGTTAAACTTACTCGAAACAAACAAAGAAAAGAAGAGTTATACGTCTAGCATAAATGTCAATTTAATTTTGCATGCTCCGTCGGTCCAACTACAGCAAGAATCAGAATCTGTTGATAGATAATATAAAAGAATCCAAAAATCTGTATGTCCTATCTAAATGTAATGCTTATATTAAGGATATGTTACATGTCCAATAAGAAGAAAAGTATTTTGAAGTAGCTTAGGTGATTTGGAATACTGATAATAACTTTCATGAAAAGTTAAAATTAAATTAAATTATTGTACATTTTTGACATCCAATTAGATCTTCCCTATTTTAGTGCTCTTAATTTGTAGTAACACATTTTCTAGGCAAAGTTATAATTTGGAAGTTGAAAAATGATTTCAATCTACAAGGAGTTTCAAAAGATCGGAGAACGAGTGTGATTATTAATTTATTCTAGCCATTTTATGGGAAGCAAATAAGAAATACAAAGGAAGTGAACCCTTTATTCTTTTTCCTGTCGGTTTTTGATAGTTTGTCAGGTCACTAATTGAAGAGGAATGGGCAGGTAGGTTGCCTCCCAAGGGAGGGTCGAATTATAGTAGTGTTCAGGTCTCAAGGATCATGCCTCACTGAAGTTCAATCCTTACCAAATAGAACGAAAATGGGTTTTAAATAAAACTAAAGAAATAGAGGAAAAGAAAAAGAGGGAAATGGTCAAACTCCATCTAGCAAAAATATGAACAGACCCATGTGTGATATCCCACAAAGGACCCAACCTACACCACAAGCTTTGATCCTAAGACTTGGGGGAGAACCGTCTTAGGCTGAATTTAGGAAATTTCATGTATCCCATCCTGGCAAGTGCATTGTATGTATGGGCTTCCGCTGACACATTCCATCATTTACTTCACATCTACTACCCTCTCACCCATTATCTTTTCTTAGGATAAGCTCTCATGTTCTTGTGACAGGGTAATTTAAAGGGTGTGAGGATTCCTAGAATTTACTCTCTCGTTGGGAGCCTTTCCTATTAGTTCTTTAATTAAAAGGGTTCGGAGGATTCCTCGAGTTTAAATTATCATGAAAATCTTGTATTTGTTCAAGTACTGGGAAATAGATATGCTTGAGTCATTCGTTTGATTTACACTCAAATATTATTTGTTGATAAAAGTTGATCGGATTAGAGCAGGTTCGTAATTAAATAAAATTAAATAAATAATAATGAACATACAGATTTTACGTGAAAAAATCATAAATAAATTATGATAAAAATTACAGATAAAAAAAAGAAACTTCACTATGAAAAAATAGGAGTTACAACTGTTTTCTATCTTACTAGAAAAAATACTTAACTCTTTCACAAAATAAAAAAGACATTCTCTACAAAGATTAAGGATTTTTTTGAAAAACGGTGATATACAAATGAATTGGGGAGACCTATTTATAGACCTCTCTGACATGGTTTTGGGCTCCTTGTTCAAGCCACAAATGTTACAACTACAATTGTTGAATTTTAGCATTAATTATTATAGTTGGACAAGCCTTAATCGTTGACCATTGCCTATCATTCCAACATTATCGAGTCCTGCAAACAATTAAAAAAAAGATCTAAGCCTTTTTTTAATCCAAATTTAATTTGCAATTAAGCTTTCATATTTTCAGATGAAAGGATTAGTAGCTGTACATGCATTAGATTTAGGACAATAAATGTAAATTGGTCAAACAAACTCCAAACAAAAATTTAAGGATTTTCTTTTTCTTCAAGTGTCTTATACTTTTACATGGTATAGAATATTGGAAATGGTTGGTTGGTTGGCCGGTTTAGACGTGGGAAGGAGTGCTTAGTTTATAGGAACAGGTGGAGGATGTGAATCTATCTATCTTCTTGGCTCAAGCTTTCCCCCATGTTCACGTCCCTTGTGCAAGGTGAGTTGAATTGTATTTTGTACATACATATCATCTAAAGACAAATCTTACCATTATAAAAATACCCTATCATTCTTTTGCTCTGACATTTTTGTGAAATGGGAGTGAGATATTAAAGAAAAATTAAAAGCTTTGGCCCTTTCTAAATTTTGAAGTACAAAGACTAATTTGTTTATATGAATTTTTTGTTTGCCTTATTGAAGAATTAAAAAATATGAAAACTAATAACATTAGAACATCAAACCACACCCCTAATAGTTCATTTAGATTCTTTGAAATTATAATGAAAGAATAGGGGTTATTGATATAATAAATAAGAAAACGATAAAGAAATGTACTCGAAATGAAAAATTTGGGTTAGGCTTGTTGAATCATGGGCCACGCCCAACGATTAGGGTAACCATGGGTCCTTTTCCCGTTTTATAGCCCAATTTTATTGTGCTAGTCTCGTATAAACAGTTTAAAATCAGTTATCAATTTTAAATAGAAATCGAATATATGGTAAATGGCCACTTAGGTTGGTATAATTGTTTCTCTGCTAATTAAGAAATTTGTGTCACGAAATTAAAGTTCAGGTGATGGGTATTATTCACTGAATATAAGTTATCTTGTTCAGGTGATTATAGGAGGCTTTCCCAAATTCTCACCACAATAAACATAATATTTAGAGACGAAAATAAAGGTTGCAAAATAACATCCCCGACGTTTTTCCAAAGTCGTCGCCAAAATATTTTTTCGACACAAAATAATTCATAAGTAAAAAGTATAACCGACGAGAATAATAAACGTCATATATAGTTTTGTGCGATGTTTCTGTTTCGTAGCTAAAAGTTTTTCCCTATTAAACTATATTCGTAGGTAATTATTTTTAGTGACGATTTTATTTTAGTAGCAGAACAAATTTAGCTACTAATTATCTGTTGTAGGGAAATATTTTTAGAGACGTTTCTGCAAACGTAGGTAAAAATATTTTGTGACGATTTTGATTTTGGTAGCTAATAGTTTTTTGTGACGATTTTATTTTTGTAGCAAAATACTTTTAGCTACTAATTTGTGGTTGTAGTAAAATGTTTTTAACGATGTTCTTGTATACGTAGTTAATGACTTTTATGATTATTTTGTTTTGGTAGCTAATAGTATTTAGTGACAAATTTTAATTTTGAATTTAAATATTATTATAATTGTTAAAAATGAATTAATTTATTACAATTTTTAAGACAGCTTGAAATATTAAAATTATTTATTTTATAATTAATGTTAGTGACATATTTTTTAAATAATAATAAATTGAAATAAAAT
>JANIIA010000190.1:51336551-51373317 GCA_027478495.1 Erythroxylum alaternifolium | reverse complement strand
AAATTAAAACCCTAAATCCTTAAATTCCTAAATTATCACACCAATTATTACTAATTGAGAGCAATAAATAACCAAATATTCATCAACCACACAAAACCCAAACCATAAATCACCATAAAATTTTCCATTGTTAAACTCAAAATATAAAGATGTGATAATTATTAGAGGGGAACATCTAATTTGCAAAAGAAATTACCTTAATGAGCTTGTGGTGCCAACCTTTCAATAACTTCAAATACTTTGATGGCTAGTTTCATGAATCAAAACCAACCAACTCTACCTTTAAGAGAAAATCTCAAGATTTTTACAACCTTTTAGAAGAAGATGCAAAACAGAGTAGCCAAAACCCTGTGATTCTCGACCTTTAGGAATAAATAAAAGGGGTTAATGAAAAACGCACCGTTTCACTTGCTGGAGAAGTGGAGAAATAAAAGGGACAGAAATTGGCACGGATTTAGCTACCAAAATAGGGACCGATTTATAGACGGGAAAACTGGGAAATATTTCAACGGATTTAGCAATGGAAAAGTTGGTCCTAACATTGTTGTTACGATTTTAGGGACGGAAAATATTCCCCCAAAACTTGGTTGCAAATTTCGTTGGATATTTGGGACCGAAAAATTTCGTACTTAATATTCTGTCTCTAAATCCGTCCCAATGTGAAATTCCGTCTCAAATTTCGTGGCAAACTGTCTATCCAAAAAATGGTCGCAAGTTACGGACAAACTTTGGCATGGATTTAGGTACCAAAATAGCGACGAAAAAGTTGGTCCCAACATCGTTGTTACGATTTTAGGGACGAAAAATATTCTAACAGAAATTGGTTGCAAATTTCGTCCGATATTTAGGACCGAAAAATTCCGTCTCTAAATTCGTCCCAATGTGAACAGTCGCAAATTAGTAACTGATTTGGGGACCTTTTTTTCGTTCGTAAATTTGTTCCGAAATTAGGGACGGATTCTTATGAACTTTACTTCGCGGGTTTTGGCGCCAAACTTTGCAACTGATTTAGGGACGAAAAGTTTGGTCGGTATAGATGTAGCGAACTTTGGGGATGGATTTGAGGACGGTTTTGTTTTTTAACCCATTTTGGTCCCAAATTCCGTTCTTAATTAGGGACGAATAAATTCCATCCCTATTTGCAATTTTTCTTGTAGTGATTCCTATTTGAAGTTGTGTGTAGTATATACAATGTGATATGATATGCAAAGTATCAAAAGACTATTTGATGTGTTTGCTCTGCTTTACTCCTCGAGTGAATTCAAACTAACAACAGAAGCTATGTTGGTAATTATAAATTGGAATAACCGTGACTGATGGTGCTATTTTTCTTCTTTTCAAATTTAAAACCAGGAAATTTCTATGACGTTTAAACTTTTAATATTAGTCCCAATTGAATTGCAATACTGGAATAAATTACACATTAAAATTGATGAATGACTTAAAACTGTCACCAAATCGACCATGGGAATAACACGCTGGTCTTCAGCACTCGAAGAACCATAGTAATTGCTTTAGTCAGCTAGTAGAAGTTCAGTGATAGATGACAATTTTTCTAGTCCATCAATAGAAAATTACGGACTTAATTAAACCAACCTTTGACTGTTGAAGAAACTAAATTGCATTTAACTTATTTAAAACTACTTCAGTGATTTTGCTTTTCTTTTTGCTCCAACGTAAGTATGAGAAACGTGGATCATGAAAGGCACAAATATCAGCGAGGCACATCTGGTTTTCCTCTCAAGTCACTCTTGGGATCCTATTCTGTGGTCTCACTTTCCAAAGAGAAAAGCTTTTGGCGTAACTGCAGCGAGAATATGCAAACTCTCCACGTCTAAGCAATTAGCCAATGGCAACTGTCCCTGGACATGGATTTTCTTTTCTTTTCTTGTACATTTCCTTTTTGTTTTCTTGTCATTGCAAACTCTCTCTTGTATATTGTCCAACTAACAAGTTGTGTTGGGAATACACCAGACTATAAAAATTGATCAAGAATGTATAGTAAAATGTCAATCCGATAACAAGATTGGTAACTTAATTAGTATCATATTAGTCTACTTTTTATGTTACAATACTGAGCTTCTATTAGGTCATACTTTCTTGTCTAACAAACACTATATATAATGCACGGATCTGAAGTTGAGATATGACACAGCTAAGTCACGAATCTTCTGCCTTTTTTTATTCCCTCAATGTTGGCGATGAGTTCTCACAAGTTCTCAGGCAATTATGTGGTTTTGAGACCTGAGGAAGTGACCTACGTCAATCTCTTTCGCATGTTTTTGAGCCATGACATAGAGAAAAGGGCATGCGTAGAGTCCCTAGAAGGGAAATACGATAGCCTACATCATGGATGGATCATTTTGAGTTCTCTTCTAGTGCAAAAATTCCTTCAATCTATGGCCAAGCCAATGTTTCTGTATGGATCATGGTTGAATACGTGGTTGAATCTTGTATCCTGTAATCGTAATATTTTAGTGCTCTTGTTAAATGCTATTCGAGGTTAGTGCTCACAAGTCAGTCATAAGCTATACTACTTCCATTCTTGCCAGAATGTCTTGATGTTTATATACACGAAACTTACGAACTTGATGATCTTTGTATAGGTAAGGTGACATTGCCTGTCAAAGAATCTGAAAATTTTCGGTCTTTCATGGGACATATAGACAGCCGTGTAGACTTGGACAAGAACATTAAACCTGGAGATTGCAGATACTACAGTGCACTCAGTGTTATGGCTGCGAAGATTGCATACGAGAATAAGGCCTTTGTCGAAAATGTTGTCACAAATCACTGGAAGGTTAAATCAGTAGAAAGTAGAAACATTACAAAATTTAATAGGTTTTAATGCTGGAACTCCAATTCTAGCTGATTTAATGAGATGTTTCTCCTCGCATTTACGTTAATATCATCAAGTTATGAACTGATATATAGTCTCTAATATGATGCAGATGGAATTACTTGTATATGACAACTTTTGGAATGGTGAGAAACACACTCTGTTTCAAGCATCCCATACGTGAGCATGTAGTAACATCTGACTATATTATAAGCTACTCCTTGATATTCTTATCCTCGTCACTGTAACTTTTTCTTGTTAGATTTTCAAAGAAAGCTTTCGACGCAAGCCTTCATGTTTCACGACAAAACTGGAGACCAAGACTTGATTGTAGTGGCCTTTAGAGGCACTGAAGCCTTTAATGCAGACGATTGGTGTACTGATATGGATATCTCCTGGTACAAGTTTCCTCAAGTGGGAAAAGTTCATGGAGGGTTTATGAAAGCGTTGGGATTAATAATTAATGAAGGTTGGCCACCCGAGATTGAACAAGAAACCGACAGACCGATAGCTTACTACTCTATCAGGGAAGAGCTGAGAAAAAGCTTGAAAGAAAACAAGAGGACCAAATTCATTTTAACAGGCCATAGCATGGGTGGTGGACTCGCAATTCTCTTCCCAGCGGTTCTAGCCTTGCATGGTGAGGCAGAGTTATTAGAAAGATTAGAGGGTGTCTACACATTTGGACAGCCGAGGGTTGGGGATACGGAATTCAAGAGATTCATGAAAAACTTGTTGCAAACCTACGGTATTAGGTACCTGAGGTTTGTTTATTCCAATGATGTTGTTCCTAGGCTACTGACAGACGACGATTCTACATTTCTGTTCAAGCACTTCGGGACTTGTCTCTACTTTAACAGCTGCTATAAAGGAAAGGTATGATAGCTAGGAGAGGTATTGAACTATTGAGCTCATGAACTTTGGGACTGACAGTCATTTTTGATGCAGATAGTACCAGAGGAACCATGTAAGAATTACTTCACAACATTTTCTGCAATTCCCATGTTTTTTACTGCGATTTGGGAGCTGATAAGAAGCTTCATTATACCCTATGTAAAAGGGCCAGAGTATAGAGAAGGTTGGGTGCTCAAGCTTGTTAGATGGTATGGACTCCTCTTCCCTGGTTTGTCGGCTCACAACCCTCAAGACTACACTAATATCACACGGTTAGGACAAGTATCGTTGTACCACCGAGCTCAAGATCCGTATTTCAGGAGTGTCTCCGATTTGGATGTAAGAAAAAGTTGATCATTGACCACAATTGACAAGGAAACATATGATAATATGCTGTTCTAGAGTTGTCCAACACTTCGATTTAACACAAGATGATTGATCACCTACCATTGCAAAATCTTGGGGCAAAGGTGGCGCCTATATCATTTTAAGTGTACAATCACAATGTCTATCAAGAAAATTTGGTGATTTGTCTAATCGTTTATGATCTTTTTGCTGATTGATCGTTTATCACCTACAATCACAATGTCCATCCTCACCACATTGCTTTACTGATGAATACATGATACACTCACTTTACTCAAATGAAGAACTAAAATCTATAATTATGAAATAGAAATGACAATTTTCACGTGTGTATATATACATTGTACAGTCACAAATAATGGTTAATAGATAATAAGAATAATACGAACTTTATTATGTTTTAATAATAATTGTACTTTCTAAAGTTGTTTTTTTTCAAGGGTGGAAATCATAGAAAAAAGTAAATAAATAAATAAAAATGTAAAAGAATTGAAAGTCCAAAGTAAATATTCCACAAGAAGTTGGAGTAATTGAGTAGGAAATAAGAATTAGAATCGGGTAGCAGAAACCTGGGCTGGTCTCATCTGGCTAAGAATAGTCCTGTGGTAGGGCTGTGGGTTGTTAAGAGCAAGCCCATCATAGTATTAACTCACTAGCTGGTCACTTCTAAAACAGGGCACCAACTTCGGTAGTGGCTGGTGGAGGTCGAAGCGAGACAGAGAAGGCGCGTGCGAGAGAAGGAACGAGAGGTTTAGAGGAGGTGAGGAGAGGTCAGAGAGGGATTTGAGAGGGAGGGAGAGAGGTGAGTCCTGAAATTTAAGGTTTTCTTTTGAAACGTTCGATTCCATCGAAAAAGGTCAGCGAGCGCGTAAATTCATGGTTAAAATCACATGTTTCCAAAAAGATTTAATCTTTCTTCTTTTCTCTTGTAAAGATCCAAATTTTGGTGAAAGATCCAAATTTTGGTTCGTGTAAATTGAGGAATTAAGGTACGGTGAATTAGATTTTGGTATTAGATGAAGATGATGATGACGATGACGATGATGTTTGTTTGTGAGAAAGAGGTGTGCTTGTCATGTGCAGGGAGCGACGAGGAAGAGGAAGAGGAGTGTGAGAGTTTTAGAGAGAGAGAGAGAGAGAAGAGGTTGTTAGCCATCAGAGAGGTTCGAGAGCGATTTACTCTCCTTCACCTGGTTTTTTGAGGGTTTGGGTTACTCCATCTCCGTTACTCTGATTGCCCTTTTGTCTACTGCGCAAATTGCTCTTAATTCCTCATGGAGCGAAAGCTTGTGGTTAGTTTTTCGTCGTTGCACTTTGCAAATAATTGATGAAGTTTGATTTTTCTATGTGGCTTTGATTGATTGATATGTTCTTTTGTGATTGTGTATTGTAGGTTCTTGGCATTCCTTGGGAAGTGGATACAGAAGGTTTAAGAGAATATATGAGCAAATTTGGGGAATTAGAGGATTGTATTGTCATGAAGGTTGGCCATTTTCACTTTATACATTTAAGAACTCCAGCTTTTGCATAATTGGTTTGATAAATATTCATGTTTGGACGACTGTGCTTTACTGTAATGATTTGTTGGACAGCATAGCAGCTTATATATATATTTTGGATATCTACATAGCACCTTATATTTGTGGACGCCAGGCTTGTATTTTTAAGTTGTGCTTGAATTTACATTGCAGCTTTTGTATGCCTGTTGTTGAATTTTTGTTTTTTATGTTTTATACATGCCGACGTCTTGCTTACATTTGAATTTGCTTTTATAACGTTTGATTTCTGGTTTTAATATTCTCCTTCACTCGTCTTTCGGTGGGCTGGGCTTTACAGCTTGAAATTTTGACGCTGCACTTTTGGAAGTATCTCGTCCTAATTATTGCATGAGGCGATTTGGTTTAGTGGATGAAATGTTTCACTTGGAAAGTGTTTATTGCACAGTAGTATATGGAAACCATTGACGGTGAATGCTATAAAAATTAATAACTTGTGAAATGCCTTATATTTACCATGCACAAAGTGATATTGAAACCATTATAAGCATGTTTACTAACATTTTTCATCTACCAAACCATTAACAAGAGGGACTTTCTTTCTGGAGCTAAGTAATGCTTTGGTTCTAGTTTCTTAGCAGTTTGATTGCTTGAAATTAAATTATTTGTTGTTCTGGTGTTGGGATCAACAATTTGTCTTGGCTTAGTGGAGTGCTACCGTTCCTACCTAATGCATTTGTTAGTGCTTACTGCAATTAGCAGCATTCTAGGCAAGATAGAAGTAGATATTGAGAAGTTTAAGATCTTAAGGTTGATATATCCTACTTGGATTTAAAGTTCATTTGTGATGGAGTTATGATAATCTAAAATGTTTAGATTGTTGCAGGCAACAGATGTACAGCTTGGTTGTTGCACGTCATAATTGTGGATTATGGATATTAATACATCAAATTTTTTTGTGGGGATAAATTCATTGTTTTTCATTGCATTTTCAGGAGCGGTCATCTGGTCGATCTCGTGGTTTTGGATATGTGACATTTGTGTCAGAGGAAGATGCCAAGGTTATTATCAGCTCTTTTGTGAAATGGAGCTTGTTTCCTAAGTTGACATGCTTGTGACATTTTTGTTTTCACAGAATGCACTATCCAGCGAACACTTTCTTGGAAAAAGAATGTTGGAAGTAAAAGTAGCTACTCCAAAGGTTTGATTTCAAAATTGTGAACTAATTTTACAACCTTGTATCTTTGACTTTCTAGAATTTATGGATATTTCATATGCCGATACAATGTAGCAGCACTTGTATACCAGTTACTTGTTTCATTTGGCAGGAAGAAATGAGAGCCCCTGCAAAAAAAGTGACCAGGATATTTGTTGCCAGGATAGCACCAGCTGTGACTGAAGCAACTTTTCGTAGGTAAAGGATCATGACATGGCCGGGGAGATCTTCTGATTGTTTTAATTTTTTCTTGTTTTTATCATTGTATATTATTTATTAAGTCAAATGTGGAATAGGCATAATTGTATATACGCTTCTTGTTTGCAGTCATTTTGAGAAATATGGCGAGATAATAGATCTATATATGCCAAAGGTCATCTCTATATCTATTTCTCTATTTCTCTATTTCATTTCACACTACTTGCTTACAACAATAAATAGTTGTGGTTTTTCTCCCCTGTTATTTTAACAGAGTATTTGTTAACTGATGCTGTGCACAGGATCATAACTCAAAAACACATCGTGGGATAGGATTTATTACATTTGCAAATGCAGGTCAGACCACTAATATCGATGTTGTGCATGCTCTGATGTCATTCCTACATGCATCCTTTGCTTTGTTTTCCATGTTGTGTACAGTCCTTTGGTTTTTGATGGTTGCTAATCCCCCCTCCCTTATCCCCCCTAAACAGAATAGAAAGAAAGAATGGTTGCTTTGCCAACTTTTTCTTTGGAAATTGCATTTGTTTTCAAATATTGTCATCTTTATGTTGCAATTCATAGGAATAATCCCTTTTCCATGCCGCAGATTCTGTGGACAATTTGATGGCTGAATCACATGAATTAGAAGGTTCTACTGTAGTTGTTGATCGAGCAACACCAAAGGCATGTTCTAACATATCTACCTAGTTTTATGTCCGTGATTGAATGCCCATCCTGTTAAATTATAACTTAAATTGCATTTGTTAGTTCCAGGATATTTATATTGCAATAAACCTTGATAAGTTCTACATTCAGAGGTGAAGTTAATGTTAACTCTGTACTGTCAGGAAGATGATTTCAGGCCCGTAGGAAGAATGTCTCATGGTGGTTATGGTGCATACAATGCATATATTTCTGCGGCAACTAGATATGCAGCACTAGGAGCTCCTACCTTATATGACCATCCAGGCTCATTTTACGGAAGTTGGTGCAATTACAAATTATGTTCTTGATTGTTCATTCTATTAATGATTTCTATATTTATTTCTCTTCTCACTGGGTAGGAGGAGAACCTGCTAGGGGAATGGGCAAAAAGATCTTTGTTGGCAGGCTTCCACAGGAAGCAACTGCAGAAGACTTGCGCCAGTATTTTGGTAGATTTGGCCATATATTAGATGTTTATGTTCCAAAGGTATGTTCCAGTTACTTTACTGTAATGTTGAGTCATAATTATGAGTCAGCCTGATGAACATTGAAAATACTCCACAAGAGTAGGACCCAAAGAGGAGTGGTCATAGAGGTTTTGGGTTTGTAACATTTGCTGAAGAAGGCGTAGCAGATCGTGTGTCTCGAAGATCCCATGAGATATGTGGGCATCAGGTAGTCCATGAAACTTCTGTTTACCTAGCCTTGCCATAACACAAAATCATACAAAAATCTGTCAAGGGTTTTCTTTTTTCAATGGATGATTTTTATGATCTAAACTTTCGATTCAGGTTGCTATAGATTCAGCCACACCTCTTGATGATGCTGGCCCTAGTGGAGCGTTTATGATGAATGGCCCTGAACCTTTTGGGGGCTATGGTGGTCCTATGCGCAACTTTGGTAGGATGTATGGAAGCCTGACTTTTGATGATGTAAGTATAGCAACGAATAAAGACAAAATTGAAAAATAGCTCAAGTTTCCTTCCAGCTCTTCACTTATTGTCATTCTTATAGAAAAGATAGATGTTATAGTAGTGGATAACAGAATGTGTCTCGCATAGCATATTGTTAAATAACTCGTTATTTGCCATGCAGTGGGGTTATGGCATTGGGAGTGCTAGACCTTCGAGAGCAGATTGGAGGTATAGACCATATTAGCCATGCGCACATGGCCTTCAACAATGATCAACTGGCCCTACGATTGTAACTGGTTTACAAGGAGATGAGGGCAATTGCTAGGTTTAGGACCGGAATTACCTCTGAATAATTTGAACTGTTTAATGTTAACAAA
Organism: Erythroxylum alaternifolium; assembly: GCA_027478495.1. Classification (NCBI taxonomy): domain Eukaryota; kingdom Viridiplantae; phylum Streptophyta; class Magnoliopsida; order Malpighiales; family Erythroxylaceae; genus Erythroxylum; species Erythroxylum alaternifolium. The sequence continues at coordinate 51,364,309 of JANIIA010000190.1, read as the reverse complement.
CTATCTTCTCTGCTGAACTTCTGGTGTACTGTAGTATCATTGTGGTCCTGCTCAATATGAGAAGGAATCCAAAGATTACATGTGGGTTTGTGCTGGAGCCTTACCATTTCGGGTAGTGTATTTGTTCTTCGTGCTATAACGACGAATGGGACATTTGGAGTCCTGCACTGTGTCATTTACCAACTTTGCTATTTTGATACATCTCATTTGCAACTACAGACACAAGACTTTAAGAAACAATTCGAAAAAATGAAAAAGAAAAAGAAGTGTAACAAGAAGCAAAAAGACAACGTAGCTACTGGTGACATTAAATGCGCTAGGTATCTCCTTGCTTTATAAATTTTGGTCAGGCTGGAATCTTGTTGTCCATAATGATCGCTCTGGTAAGTGTTGAGTTGCAGGCCTTCTGCCTGTAACCAGCAAGCAGTTCAGGCTTCCAAGGGACAAACGTTTCAATGGTACTTTTGAAGTTGTGGTCTTATATCTTATTGATTGGTTTTCTAAATTAAACAATTCAGGATGATTCTACCTGGATTAATACAGCTCAAAGAATTTGCACGTATAGCAAATTTCTGAAGTGTAGAAAAACATGGTTCTATACAAAACTTGAACTTGCGCTACGAGATAGAGCCGCCAGGTTGGGAGAACAGAGCAGCAGGATATGGCCTGAACATCATAAAGCATCGCTAAGAAAACAGCTACTTAACGAACGGAACTGAGCAAGCTTGTGGAGAAATGGAAACTTGTGGGACGTCTTCGGAATTTGGTGATCTTTAGGGACCAATATCGAGCTTCTCATCTCCTCAGCTCTCATCTCAGCACTTCTCAATTTGCTCAATATCTTATCCATGGATGATGATCTCTTCTTTTCAAGTTTCATCTAAGCATTAGAAAATAAGTTCCAAATATATGAGAAGGGAGTCCATAAACATGAGAGTCTAGTTGGAACCAAAATAAAATAGAATAAAAGGAGCTTGCAAACGCTATTCAACAACTAAATGTTACAGTGCTCCATGAATATAACCAACCTCGAGTTTTCTCACTGCTGCTTCTGCTTTCGCCTTCTGTAAGTTTTCCCATGCAGTTATCTTGGCTTCCTCTCTTTGTAATCTGCAGTCGAAATGACCACAAAAGGTCAAAGTTTCATGGAGTATGTTCGGATTGTGAGGGTAAGCTTCAGTGGACATAAAAAACTTTGCATATTAGATTGCATGTCTTTGGTCAAAACATTCTTGGACATTTTTACTTCTTTAAAGATATTACCATACGTCTCAGAGTTGACAAGAATCTTTTTGCAGTACAATAGACACTAGGCTTTCTCTACCTCTCAAGTCACAAGACTTATGGGCATTTTCATTATCTATCAAAAAACTGAAAATAGACTTCCATTGATGAAGAATGAGGCTACGACTTGTGGTTGCATAGGTTAAATTCAATTCCTTCCCCAAGTTCATATGGCTGCTTGTGTTTGGAGTTTAGTTCATAACCTTTCCTGTATCAAGGAATGGATCAGGAAAATACTTCCTATCCTTAAAAGATGGTTCATAAATTTGTGCTCTTCAATCCATTTGTTTGATGAAAACTACGAACTGAAAGTCCTGGGAAGGCTGTCCAAAATAAAATGCAGATATTTTAACACATACTTGGAAAAGTCTGATGCTGCATCTGAAATATCCCAAGATGACTTCCTAGCTTGTCTGTAATTTTCCTTGTAGTCCTTTAAACCTGCTGATCCTTTATTGCTTATGCAAGAAGGTCTTTTTGACCATCTATTAATCATGGTGGATCTTTTGTCGACACGCACTTCCCTCACTTCCATTTTAGATGTATTGTCCTTCTGAGACTCCAGTTCTGGAGGGTTAGTAGGTGGAGATGAGGATCCTGTTGTAGATGAGTGATTGGTGCCTTCAGGACTCATTTGAGTTGCCATGTCCCTTCTTGAAATGTCACGCGTTATCAGACTTTGTTCATTATTCATGTCGTCAAGTTTCTCATCTGTAAAGTCGAATCAACAAGTGAGCAGCTAACATCAGAATAAAATTGTTATGATAAAGCTGGAATCTTGAAATACGTACAGAACTCAGAAACAAGGAATGGACAAAAAGGCATCTTAACGAGCTAGTTGGTTCTTCTCAAGACTATCCTGCGGAAACTCCGAGATATAGACTAACTTTCACATTCCTTAGCTCCAAAAGAGAGGGATAAGAGAAGAATTGAGAATTTTCGTTGATTATATACATAAACTCATGCTTTGTAGTTTCTTCTCAACTGTAAATGCTCATGAAATATATTTCCAAGGCTTAACACGTCAAGTGATTTAACTCCACCAGATTGGTTATTAGTTCACTATCAATCTCTAACCTCTACAGAAGCCATACCTTGAGAGCTAGGCAACGAACATTCGCTCACCACGTCTGACCAAGGCAGACTAGCTACAGTAGCATGTCCATCATTTCCAACTCCTCCATAACGGATAGCAACTCCGTTGGGCATCAAAACTCCAGTCGAAAACGGATTTTTCATGAAATTCTTCAAAGAAGCTCCATCAAAAATCTGCAAAGAAGGCGAGCAATTGGCATATTGTCCAGCCCCAGGAGGCACAATAGGCCCACTTTTCGACTTGGGGCGTCTTTGAAGCCGAGATTGAGAGGCAGCAGCATCGTACCCAAAAACCGGACTGCAGATCCACCTTTCAGCGTCATCCCACTTGGAAGGCAATGCCCTGCCACTATAGAAAGGCCTCAGTACACTGATATGCCTCCTATCGCCGCGTGATTGACGTGGTACCCTCTCTGAGCACCACCCTTTATCCTGATAGCTTGATACACCTGGACTGGGAAATGTACCTAAACTCTCAGAAGAAATTAGATTCTGCTTCATCCTTGCAACAAATAACACTAATCTTGAAGTGGGACTCTTTGCCAACTTGATTATGAGCTGCAAGAGTATACAAACTTGTGGTTTAGTTGGCAAATAACAGGAAGACTCCTGTTTCCGAGTCCATGGTTACCGTTCAATGTGTGTACCGGATAGATTTCTTTGGTTCTAAGATATAGATATGTCCTGGGGACTATTTGAGAATGGACAAAAGTTGTGTAGGGAGAGGCAACGATACTTTCCAAGAACTGACAACAAATAAGGGAGCAACGATGTAGACGAATTGCATTCATAGTGATCTGATGGGTCAATCTTTGTTGAACGGATAGATGGTACACGGTGTTCTACCACCTTTTGATTGGTGAGATCTCTCCGGAGAAAGACAAAGTAACAGGTAATTCTTGTACCTTAATTTTACTTGAATGCTTGTGTTACAGACAAGAAGATAACAGTTATATGCAGTGATCAAGTTGTTGCTAATTTCTCTTATGCACATGAAACTTTTTTTAAAATCTAAATTATTGTTGTTTTTTGTTGAATTAGGCCTGGCCTGCATTCAACATTGGCCTTTTTTTTTTTTTTGGCTCAAGAGGACAATTATTGCAGAGTCTTTGCCTCGTAGCACGAAATTGACCTTTTTTAAGTGACTGTGCACACCAGCCGTCCTTTACTCCTGCAGGTCCATAACTATAAAGGAGGTGACATCTCCATCAGAAATTGAATCTACTTAAATTCTGGATATGAAGTCTTACATAAAAAATAGGATAGAAGATATGTACTTTCTTTTAAATAATTATCGGCATACAGTTTTCTTGTTAAATCTTTCTACGGATCCATCATAGTTTTTTTGACATTAAATTACACAAATTTTTTGGAGTAAAAAAAATCAATTTTGATAATTTTATGATCTATAAATCTATTATTTATTATGCAAGAATGAACTTTTAGTTAAAAAAATAACAATATTAAGTATGGAACTATTCATTATATAGATAGTATTATGGAACTATTCATTATATAGATAGTACAAGATTTTTATGTCATTTATAGATTATAAAAAAACTTATATCAATTGTTTTTAATGGATGTTGAAATTTTAAACTATATAATTAAAATTTTTGTAAGTTAAAAATATTATTCATTAATTATAAAAAATTTGACCTTACACAAATTTCTAGCTCGTCATTGTCTGTCCCAATAATAATTCATTCACTTGAACATATTGGAATCAACTAATTTTAAGGGATAGATACAATTCTAATTATTATTGGCAACAAAGAATGATGATGGATACAATTCTAGTTATTTATGTAGAATAAAAAGTAAAGAAGGAATGACGAAAGACTTTTTGTGTTTCTGTTTATGCTCAATGTTATGTACATCCATCTATTTATACACTTTAGGTGAGTCCAACTAAAGAAAAAAATCAACTAAATAATTACATAGTATTATTGTACATGATTTTGGGAGAAAATTAGGATTAAATGTATAATGTTTGACTTTCGAAGGTTATGTTAATAGCTCCCCTCAAATTCAAGGTGGTAGTGAAGACGATAACTTGAGTTTGGAGTAAAGATCCTGAAAACGTCGAGGTGGATGTGATTTCATAAAAAGATCAGCAACTTGTGATTGGGGTGAGATTGAGGCAAGTTTTACAGTTCTTTGAAGCACATAATGACGCACAAGATGACAATCGATTTTGATGTGTTTAGTTCGTTCATGAATGACATCATTATAAGCAATCTGTATAATACTATGATTATCTTAAAAGAGAGGAACTGCTAAAGAAAAGGAGATACATATGTCTTAAAGTAACCATCGTAACCATAAAAGTTCATAGGTAATGTTAGCTAGAACTCAATATTCTGCTTCAGTACTTGAGTGAGAGACAATTGTTTGTTTCTTACTGCTACAAGAAATAAGAGATGTGCCAAGAAAGAAACAATAGCTAGTAGTAGACCAGAGATCGACTGGATCTTCAGCCCAGTCTGTATTAGAGAATGCAAGTAAGTTCAATGAAGATGAATGACTGAAGTAAAGCCCATAAAATAGGCTTCCTTAATTGTATTAAAGTATACGAAGAACAACTGAAAAGTAAGTGGTGCGAGGTGCAAACATAAACTGATTGACAATGGGAACAACATGAGCAATATTTGGACAAGTGACAATAAAGTATATAAGACTACCAACTAACTGTTTATAAAGTGTACCATCACTCAGAGGAGTTCCACCAATGGCAGAGATATGAACATTAGAATCAATTAGAGTGCTAGCAATATTAGTGTCAGTAAGGCTAGCGCAAGAGATAAGATCAGTAGCACACTTAGCTTAAGAAAAGTAGTAGCCTGAATCATCAAAAAATATTTCAAGACCTAAAAAATAACTAAGGGAACCTAAATCTTTCATTTTAAATTATTAATGAAGACAAGATTTGAGAGTGGCGATCCTTTGAGTGCCATTGCTAGTTATCATCATGTCATCAGCATATAGAAGGAGAAAAGTGCACCCTTGATCTATTTTTCTATAAACAAAGCGTAAAAGCTTGAGGTTAAGACAATACATTTGATGGTGGAGCTAAATTTAGCAAATAATGCTTGAAGAGCTTGCTTAAGACCTACGAGGCCTTATGAAGACAACAAACTTTATTAGGTGGTGAGCATACTGAGGTAAAGGTTGCATGTATACTTCTTCATAAAGATCACTGTTCAGAAAGGCATTCTTGACACTCATCTGGAACAATTCTCAATGCTTGTTGGCTACTAATGCAATAAGACTGCGGATTGAATTTAGGCAAGCAATTGGAGTAAAGGTCTCCTCATAGTCAATTCCATATTTTTTAGTAAGCCCCTTTGTAAGCAATAGTTTTTTTGTATTTTTTGACTGATTCATCAGCTTGAGTTTTGATTTTGTAGACCCATTTACAGCCAATAATAAACTTATCTAGAGGTAGGTCAATTAAGTTTTAGGTAAAGATGTGTAGAGAGCCTATAATTATTTTACCATTGCTTGTTGCCATAAAGGATTAGAGTTGTTCTCATAATAGGAGTAAGGTTCATATAGAGAGACAATAGTAGAATAAACATAGAAGCCTTTAAACGAATAGATGGTTGACTTACTCAAGAGTATTAATAAGGGGGTTGTTAAGACTCGGTAGATTCAGGTGAATGAATAAAAGAGGAAGAGCTATTTGGTGAAAGTGGAGGATCTACAGCTGGAGAAGATATAATTGAATCAGGCGTCAGTTGTGTTAAACTGTTAAAGTTGTAAGAAGAATTTGTAGAATAAATATTGGGAAACAAAGATATGATAGGGTTTAAAATAATTGTGTGAGGGTTTGCTAACCCAAAAATTTGATATAGTGGAAAACATTTTATATTCCCAAAAAGTGACATGTCGAGAGATTCGAAGTCTTTAAAATATTGGAGCTTAACATCTATCTCCTCTGTGCTCTATGTCATACCCTATAAAACAACATAAACATGCTTTTGGTTCTATTTTGGTGTGCTCATGAGGTTATAATAGAACAAAGCACACATATCTAAAAACTTTAAGAGACTAATAGTTAGGAGCAAGATTGAATAAATGCTCAAGGGAGAGATATTACCTATGATATGAGAAAGAATGTGATTGATAGTATAGACTGCAGTAAAGGTTACTTCTCCTTTAAGAGTTTAAGATAAAAAGATGATATAAAATGGGCTCGAATAGTTTCAAGAATATGTCTATGTTTGTGAACTTGAATATTTTTTTGAGATGTGTTTGGACAGGATCTTTGAATGATGGTTCCTTGTTGAATAAGGAAGTTGATGAATTTTGAATCTTTGTATTCCATGAAATTATCAATGAAAAATACTTTAATCTTGCAAAAGAATTGAGTTTGAATCATATTAGTAAAACGAGAGTAAATGGAGAATAGTTCAGATTTATGTCGTATTAAATAAATCAATGTATAGCGAGAAAAATTATCAATAAAGATCAAACAATATCTTATGCCACTTATAGTTTCACGAGATGCAGGACCCCAAATATTAGAATGAATTAAATCAATATGTGTTAAAGACATATAATCATTAAGAGAAAAAGGTAAAGTATGGCTTTTAGATAGTTGACAAGGGACACAATCAAAAAGTTTAGTCTTAACATGACTTAGAGAATCGCTAGAGATTCAACACCCTAATTGAGAAGTAGAAAGATGATCTAAGAGAGAGTGCCATGTATGAGAAGTGACAACACTAACAACAAGCTTTGAAGGAAAATTTAGTGTAGTAAGTTTAAACAGTCGTCCAACCTTACACCCTCTCTAAGGATGTTACCAGTCTGTGGATCCTGAACAATGCAACCACGACTCAAAAAGGATAAGTTAACACTATATTTATATAATTATCCAACAGAAATACGATTTAATGAGAGTTTGGGAACAAGAAAGGTTTTAAGTAAATATAATTTGGATATATGAATAGTACTTATATGTTGTAAATGCATAGTAGCATTATCGACAGTGTGAACAATATGTGAAATAGATGATATTATTAAAGGTTCAAAAATGGAAGAATTTGAGGTCGTATGATTGTAATAGACATAATCGAGATACTAGGAATTTAAGATACTTGATTTGACAAATAGGGTAGAGGAGGAGACTATACCAGAATATGATTAAAGTTGTTAAAGAAGGGCATGAAGGTCCTTTAAAGAAAATTTAGGAGGGATGCTTTTTATTGGCCCCTTAGTTGCAACAATAGCAGTGGAAGCAAGCTGAAGAGATTGGGAGAATTACCTTGTCTAAAGTTCTGTTTGATTCATTTTCTACATTTGAAGATGTGATGCTCGGACTTTTTGCAGTAGCTGCAAGATCTTTTATAGAACTTCTTACTTGAGTTGTGAGAGGTTTGAGAAGAGGTATGAGTTGTAGGAACAACATTAGTAAATAGGACATATTTTTCTATACAAAGTATATTGAGGCGACTTTTCTCTTATATGAGCTCCTTTATTATAGTGTCAAGATTGGGTAGAGTTCCTCTATAAAGAAAAGAGTTGTGAATCAAATTTGTTCTTGATAGTCATCAATAAATTCCATATATATTGACGATCTTGAAGATTTGTATAGATCACAATAACATTGGGAGTAGGCCAGACAGGATCGCGAAGTGCTAATTGATCCCAAAATTCTTATCATTTAGACACAAAACTATGTATTGTTTGTCTAGATTATTGTTGCATACGATGAAGTTTCCTATATAACTGTAATTGGTGGACATCATTAATATATCATAACGATTTTTTAGAAAATTCCATACCTCTTAGGTTGTGTGAAAACATTGAAAGTCAAGTTTGATAGCTCTGGTACATGTATTTTGAAATTCTATTAAGCTTTGATAGTTCATTCTATACCATGCTACCAATCGTTAGTGAATACATCAATTTCTTCATCTTTCTTTTGTGTGAGTTTAGGTATTTCTCCAATAACAATATGCTAAGGAGTCTCTCCTTAAAAAAACTACACATTTCCTCACCCAACGATTATAGTTAGAACTATCAAAGATGATATTAATAGGATTGAGAATGTATTGGGAAAGTTTAAAGGCATCTATAGTGAATGAAGACAATAAAATGGGAGAAAACCTACCTATAAAAGCATTTATAGTGAAAGAAGACTAAAATAGGATAAAACTTGCTTATAAAGATGGAATTTGATTATTCTAACCTTATAATTGAGTTCAAAATATTGAAAAACCTTTGGAAATGGTTTGGTTTGTAGAGAAACTAAATTAAAATATGCAACTGGGCGATCAACTTATCAATTAATTCCTTTTAAACGAAACCGAACTAAGGAATAGAACTTATGCTAACACATGGACAAATCAGGTAGTGGTACTTGAGAAGATGATGTGTTAAATATTTTCTAAGATAGCAATGTGTTAGATAATGATATGGCAGCTAACGTGTATCCTAACGTTGCACAAGATAACATGATGTTGATTAGGATGTTTGATAATGTGGCATATTCTTGTGATGACGTGGCTCTACAAAATTTCTAACCTTTCGTGACTAAACATCATCATTTTGTTAGAAGCTAAACAATATTGTTTAGATCGCCTTCTTCCTCCAAACAACTATAACTATGGTTTTGAGCTTTGAGACTTTAGGTGGCGCATGAGGATGCATACGACGACCAGTACTATATTTTGTGATTTTAGAATCTACTCAATTGGAGGATCAATTTGGTATGTGGAGAATTGTATTTGGAGTATATTAAGAACCCTAAGTGTACGAAAGAATGCTGCATAGAAAGGGTTGAAGAAAAACTCCAGAATTTTGACTCCTTTTAAATAGGAGACTTTGATACCATGTGAATATAGAGTAAAGAAGGAACGACGAAATACTTTTTTATGTTTTTGCATATGCTCAATGTTATGTACATCCATTCATTTATACACTTTAAGTGACTTTAACTAAAGAAATAAAATTAACTAAATAATTGCATAGTATTAATGTGCATGAATCTAGGAGAAAATTAAGGCTAAATATATAGTGATGTTTGACTTTCAAAGGTTATATTATAGTCCATAATTGTGTAGGAACATAAAAAGACATTTTGATTATGTTATGATATCATAATTTTTTTAGGAGTTAACAAATAATTTTGATAAATTTTTAAGACCTATAAAACTATTATTTATTACTTGAGAATGACCTTTTAGTTATAAAAAAGTTCACAACATTATGAAACTATTCATTGCATAGATAATACAAGATTTTTTTCATCACTTATAGATTATAAAAGAACTCATCAGTTTTTTATAACGGTTTTTGAAATTTTAAACTATATAATCAAAATTTTTGTAAGTTAAAAATATTATTAGTTAATTGTAAAAAAAATTGACCTTACACGTATTCTTAGCTTGTTTATGTCCGTCCAGAATAATTCATTCACTTGAACATATTGGAATCAACTAATTTTAAGGGATAGATACAGTTCTAATTATTATTGGCTAAGAATGGTGATGAATACAACTCTAATTCTTTACATAAATAGATGACTAATTAAAGAAACAAAATCAATTAAATAATTACATAATATTAATATACATAATTCTAAAAGAAAATTAAGGTTAAGTATATATTGATGTTTGGCTTTTGAAGATTATGTTAATAATTTAGGTTCTAGTCTATGGGTGTGTAGGAACTTAAAGAGACATTATGATTACGTTATGAGAGTTCTCCTCTGTTTAATATTACTCTGTCTAATCCAAATCGATTCTGTGTAAATTTTAAGCGTTCACTCGTAAGTGTCACGACGTGATACTTAATTTCTGTTTTTTATCTTTTTCATTTTAATTTTAACTATACTACTATTACTTTAATAAAATTAAATTAAATTTTAATTTTAATTATGTTGCTATTAATTTTATAAAATTGTTTAATTAATTTATAAATTAAAATTTAAGTTTAATTTTAATTATGAAACTATATAAAAATTAAAATTTATAAGATAAATTTTAATTTTTAAAATTGATTAATTTATTAAAATTGTTTAATTAATTTATAAACTATAGAAAAATATTAAATTAAATTTAAAAAATTGATTAATTTTAGTATTATTATTATTATATTAGCCCGTATGCATATTAATGCAATATTAAACATGTGACGCCCCTATAAACCACCCCGCCCCCCCAAAAGGGATACGGGAGTGCCACATCAGACTCACAAACATAAGCAAATAACAGACCGATGCAGAAGCATTTCAAAAACATACTATACATTTATTACATGTATTTTCAATAACTGAAACAAACATACATTTTAAATCATTCCAAACTTGTTCAAAACATACATACATTATATCGCATGAACTTAATACAAAATTTTTCAAAAACTGAAACCAACTTGAAACATAGTTATTACAAAAACTTACAACAATTCAGAATCATACATTTTACAAACAAGCCAAAATATATTCAAAATAAATTTTTATCAAAACAAGACTCAAACTCTATTGGCCATCGCGGTTGACTCGTCCCAGTCTTTATAATCCTCGTTCTGAACCTACACGGGGCAAATCTACTGTGCTAAGCATATAACTTAATGAATAATAACTAATCTATATATAAAGTGATAACTCATCATACTGAATCATATAATAGCATAAGCATGCATTAATAACTCATCATACTGAATCATGTAATAGCATAAGCATGCATTAATAGATTGGTTTAACAATAAAACAGACATAATGCATTTTAGAACAGATTTTTTTGTTAACAAAGTTGAATATCAAAAGAGGGTATAAACCCTTCAAAATTAGATTACAATTTTTGTTTATGTTAAAATCAAACATATATCAGAACACCAAATCAGATGACTACCAAACCATTTACAGAAGCAGGTAACGGGACTCATACAGGAGAGATCGAAGTCTCAAAACCTAGGTGTCACAGGAGAGACCGTAGTCTCGACACCAAATTGTCACAGGAGAGACCGAAGTCTCGACACCGAATTATCACAGGAGTAGCTGCAAACCCTTCTAGGCATGCCTATTTACCCACAACTAGGACTCAATAGTTTTAAAACAAAACAGTCATTTCAGACATTTCATGTGCAAAGCAAGTAGTCAATCATATTCACATGCAAGTAGCACTTTCAATGATATAGACATGCATTAAACGCCTCGGACAATCATTGTCCGAAATTCCAACATAATCAGCATAACTCAAATTCAACAAGCAGAACAAAGTAAGGTGTGACCATCTAAGATTACTCACCAAAAGTTTCCTTATTGCCCATTGCCTCGAAGTCCCAACAATATCTGGAAGTGGTCGCTCTATGCGTTCCTCTATAACATTTAACACATATACAAATCACTATTGTGCAAGATTAAGCATTCATTTATGTATGCTGAATAAGTATGATGCATGTTCATAACAAATTCTCGGGTATATTTCCTTACTAAACTGATGTAAACATCAATTGTACTTCAAAAGTTTCAAAATTCATACATTCAATTTCTATTCCAGCTTTTGTTGGAAGCACCTCATTCGAGTCAACTTGGATAGCCATTTTGACATATAAAAAGAGGTTTTTGAGCAATATGTTCTTCTAACCAAAAGTTTCTATACGTATCCATTTTCTAATGAACTAAAGTTCATACAATTTGGGTCAGTATTTCTAAAGTTATCCATAAAATACTGCATACTGCTCCCAACTAATGACAGAATCCTAATTTCAACTTTAGGCCAAATTTCTTCACCCTTAGGGACAGAATCAAAATTCCATTACTTCATGAGATTTGTAGGATATGAGTGTAGTTTAATCCAAAATGAAAACCAACCCATTTGGATATCTATAGGTCAAGTTATATCCTAAATACCGACGATTGTTTAGTGAAATCTGTCCAGTGAAACCAGTACAATTCATTCACATCTTACACTTTCAACACCCTTACTCCAACATTCATCCTTTTCACCACAATTTCACCTTACTTATGCCTCAATTACACATTAATTTCATGTCCAGACCTTAACTCATCAAGAAATTCGTACACATTTTATCCAATCAAGCATCAAATAATACATATGATAACATGCAAATCAAGATTAGTATTCCCATACTTTCTTTAACTCAATTCCTACTTCAATGCTCAAACCACTCTAGCCTTTCAAGCAAATATCCCATGTCCAAGATTAAGATGACTTAGAGTACAGCAACATAGAAAATAGTAGGATCTAACTCCCTTGATGCAGTGGCATGTAAGTACTTCAAGTGATGATGATTATTTAATAACCAAGCAAAAATTCCAAGAGGTGTGAGTGAGAGAGTTTCGGTGGTGATGAGAGAACAAGATGATGAAGAACTAAGCAAAACAAAAAACCCCAGTAGAAACTTGTCTCTTCCATTGCTATGTGTCCCCAAATGGTAATAGCATATGGCTTCATGCATGTTCTAGACTTGTCCCACTTAGGAGTTGCCACTTATCACACAACATGCTGCCACCTGTCACCAAGTAATTAGTTAACATATAAAAATAAATAAACTATACTGATTTAGGCCGAATTTGACAAAGTTGTATTCATAAAAGTTGTATCTTATCCTCTTATCTTTCCAATGGTATAAAGTTTGTCATTTTTGGACATCGGAATCAAAAGATATGACACTTACAAGTTTAAGTGTCACATTTAGATATCACCAAGCAATTAACCACGTATAAACCATAAACTGTATTGATTCAGGACAAATTTGACAAAGTTGTCTTCATGAAAGTTGTAGCTTATCCTCTTACTTTCTATTGGTATAAAGTTTGTAATTTTTGGACATCGGAATCAAAAGATATGGCACTTACAAGTTGGAGTGTCACATTGGTTTGCAAACAAACACTAGATGTCACAATTGATCATGCGAAAAATTCACTTCAAGCTTGGATTTTTAAGAACTTTTAATCCTTCTTTTCAATTAATCATCACCCAAACCTTATGTAATATATCCATGACATATATTTTGAGACAAGGGCCCAACATTAATACCTTAAGTATCTAATGAAGTCAATAAATTCTAATTCTCTAAGTATGATTCTTTAAACTACAATTTAAGACATAGGCAATACATGTTCAATGAAACATTCTAACTAGGGTATAGTTTGGGGCCTTACATTGTTATTTCTTAACTTTGTATTATTCTTAACTTTGGTAATATGGTAGGTGAATATTTGCCAGAATTTGTTAAATTTGATATATGGAATGATTAACATCAACAATGGCAAGTGTACAATAATATGTTTATACGTATTGCAATTGTTGGTTGCAGGCTCATTTATGAACTTTTTGGACATCAAAGAACTCCACAAAGAGATTCTTTTGATGTCCAAAATATGGAATAAGTTTTATGCATAATATCTTATGTATTATAGGGATTGTAACAAATAAAATACTATTTATCTATTTTGTAACAAATAAAATACTATTTATCTATTTTGTTATGGGGAAATCAATATTTCAATTTCTTGACTAATTTGACCAAAAATTTAATCCAAGTAGTGTAGATGTCATAAATGTCTTAAAAGAGAAAGAATATGACATGCAATAAGCAAAAGGGAGATGGTAAACTTACTTGCAAAGATAGTAAACTTAGTTGGGTATGGGGTTTGATGCAATTGTCTTGGAATATGTCTAGTGCTACAATTGGTATTTTTATATAAAAGCAATGGGGATGAGATGAGTTGTATTTAATTTTTTTAAATTACAACATTTTATATGACATTATATATTAAATTAATAAAAAATTTGTAATTTTATTTTATGCACATATATACAAAGACATGCCTATGAATTAAAAATAAATGATCAACAAAATGATTTCCTGCACATTTTTTGTAATTACATACATATAATTTGGTTTATAAATTCAAAAGTAGACAATAAATTAAAAAGATAAAAAAAATGTGTCCTTGCATATGGTGTCATAATTGCATGCAACAAAATATACAAAAGTGAGTTTATACATAGGACCACATAAGTTATCCATCAATAAAAGCGAGACATCTATAATTACATAAGACCAAAATGTCCACATAAGTTCTAAAACTACAATGGACTACAAGTTATACACTTCTTTTACTCCTTATTCTTTTTACTTTCCAGTCTCTTCTCTTGCTTTTAAACTTGTTAAGATGTTCTATCTCTTAACTTTGGTTGCCTTCTTCTTTGCTCTAATTTCTCGAACATGTTCCTGTCCCGTTCTTTTTTATGCATCTATTACAATACTTTCTTGAGAAAACATTTGTACCTGACCCCACATTAAATATGTAATATCAATTTTTATTATCAGACAATTTAATTCTTTTTTAATATGACATAAATAAGCTTACTATCATTTCTCTTATAGTAATGATGCACGTGTTGACATCTTATGGACTTATGTTCAACTTGCTTACATTTCTTATAAGTTACATAGCCACTAGTCCTTATTGAAATAATCTTGCCCTTCTTGCTTTTACCAACTTCCTTTATTCTCTTCTTTTTTGGCCTTCTATCTCTTTTATTATATGTGGGAGGATTGATCTTATGTCTACGTTTTTCTTCAGGTATTTGTTTACCTAATATTGGATTTATGATATTCTAATGACTCCTTATATATGCCTCCTTAGCGTAATACTCGTGCACATAATCTTTAAGATCTCCTCTCTCTAAAATCATCACTAAAATGATATGGCTATAAGGGATCCTAATTAACTCCCATCTCCCTCACATGCATTCATTTTTTATAAGTTTGATTATATAATTGTCATGCATTTAATGCTCCATTTTAAAATTTCTACCATCTATCATAAATGAGCTAAATTGTTATTAATATTTAAGAAAATTGTTATTAAATGCAAAAAATATTATTACTTGCAAAATGTGCCAAATAATTTGTAGCCTCCTTCTCGTTTTTCTCTAGCTTTGATGTTATTTTAAGACGTATCTTGTTATTATATACAACATTTCTTTGCTTCTTTTGATGAAATCTCTTCAAGGTAGCTCTTCTCATTACTTCTAAACACGCATTGAAACACACTTCTATGTTGTTTGAAAACAAAACACTCTTACATCTTATGTCAAATGCAAGTCTACTCCATCTCTTCTCGGGAATATTTTTTAACTAATTATGGGAATCCTTGTTCACACTCTCCATCTTACTCATTTGCCCCTTATAACCTTACTGTATACAATCTAAAGTAATACTCCACATCTAGTCCTTGTAAATAGCTGACAATTTATACTTGCTTTATAAATTGGCTAACAAATTCCTAAAGTAATAATAATGGTCAATTGTGTGTACTCATACTCAAAAGTTCTTATAGACTCTACATCATATGATTAAGATATGGTAAGCAAGAAATTAGGAAAAATATTATATTTACATTAAGAATATATCATTGTGTTACCTTTTATCTACAACTTATGAATACCCATGATCAATCATTGGTAATATCATTAAGTAGGCATCCTAAAACCTGTTTCCAACTTTTTTTAATCCTTAACTCTTACCATAGTGCAAACCAATGAAAATATATTTCATTCGGATCCTTTCCAATGGATGTCAGCAGCTGCCCACCATAGTTTGTCTTCAAATGACAACTATAAATGTATATTATTAGTCCATAAGCATTGGCAAACCGATATTTTACTTATTCAAGGCATATTTAGTATGAATCAAACACACTTTTAGGAGATTTGATGTATAACAAACTATACCTATTACATTCCATCACCATTACAAGAATACCTTCTTAACTTCTTATATTGTTCCCTTTCATCTCCATCAATAAATACAACACATACCTCTTATCTCTATACACTTTGATGGCTTTAATCTATTAATGGTAATCTCTTAAAATAACCTCCTTTAACCCTAAGATATGCAAACTATAATAGTCTCTAAAGTATGCTAAATGCTTACGAGCAATCCACTAGTAATTAACTTCTATACCACCAAATGATCTCCTATATGATTAAGAGTCCTTGAATATCTTAATCTGAATGCATTCCTATCTGACACTTTATAATAACTCTTGGCCTTTCATTATTTACATAAACATAATCATATTTAATACAAATGCTTATGTTCTTCAAAGCCTTCCTAAATATGTCAATAGAATACATATTCATTTCATGCTTCAAAACAACTTTGTTATCATCTAAATTAAAAGAGAAAAAGTAAGATATTTAGGATTCTTCTTCCTTTATCATTATAACTTCCTTTTGGACTACTACTATCATCATCATCATCATCAATCTCATTATCACCTAAGTCAATATTTTTAGCATTAGTACACCACTCACTCATAACAGGTAACTCTTCTTTTATATTACATTTACAGATATCATAAGGAATATCTTCACTGGAATATCCTAAATCACTGATATATATTGATTGGCTATCATTGTATGATAGACCATTTAAATCATTTGATGCTTCATGTTCAACTTTAGAGGCTGCTAGAATTGGTGGATTTTAGGGTGCATTTATTGGTGGATCTATAAAGGCATCTATGTGTATATCTGTGGGTATTAGAATTAGTGGATATATAACTAACTTAATAAGTGGATATGTAGCTTTAACTAAACCTATCTCCTCATCATGATTCTCAATTATCTTAATTGGAATATCAATCTTAGAGTCGGTAAGTTTGCATAACATGGATATTTCTCCTTATCCATAAACACATATACCGTCTCCATTTTTCTTTATCAAACTCCTCACATTATTGTCTTCAAAGGACTTGCGTGGAATTTATAAGTAAAATCGTAGGCTTCTCCATACCCTGACCTCTTAATGTTAAGCTTAAAATTAACTAATGTAATATTATCTACCTAGCTAACGAAACAATCTTTCCTTACATTCATATACCTTTTTTGGTTTAAATTTGAAGCATTCACCATAGAAGCACTCAAACCTAATTCTAAGGTCCGAAGTACTAACCATTCCTTAAATGGGAGCTATAATATCTAATATGTAATTGTACTACCGAATATTGAATTTATATATGAAAATTCAATATCCTATCGAATTGGTGCAATTATGCATAATGTATTACATATTTATTATATTTACAGTATCCATTATTCTTGCAAATAGATATGAGAGTGAGATAAAACATAAATCCTTATATAAAGATTTAATATCAAAAGCATAACCTTACAAATACACTTATTAAATGCTTTACCTTTAAATTTTTAGCACAAATAAGTAAGAGGTGTAATCTAAATATAGCAATAAACTCAAGTCTTAAACCAACAGACCTTTCAATTCTAGTATTTAATTAGTGAATAATGTTTAAGTTCTTTGTTTTATATCTATGTTTGTCTTACTTTTCTTTCTTTTTTTCAATTAACTTATTTTGTTTTATGATCAACTCACTACTGGCTTAAAATGTACCTAGTTCTTAGTTATAAATAATTTATCCATGACTATACACCATACTTGCTAGATTGAAAATACTTGCTAAACACTAATTCAAAATATGTTGTCTAGAGATGCATGATTTCATAATATATTTTTTAGAAATGCATTATTTCTGAATATTCGTTGTAGTATTTGAACAAAAACATTTAGACATTTCTTTTGAGAAACTATGATGAATAGTTTAACCATAAACAAAGTTAAGAACTAGTAAAATGTAAACAATGACTTCTCATTAAAAAAAAGAGAAGATACCTTAAAAATCAAATCATATAAGATCTTATAGATCATAATTTTATATGAATTAGAAACATAATTTATGCAATAAATAATGTAGGTGAGTAATTGTTCAAAGTTGCCATATGATGCTAAGTATTGTGTAAGAGTCAAACTCTGAAATCCAAATGTAAAAATGATGAAAAATAAGAAGAAATGCACACGAAGGCCAACCTTTTCCCACTATCACGTGTTATAAGAATTATCCATATCTAATAAGGATATTTAAGGTACTCTAGTACATTGAGAAACAATTATTCTGCTAGCGTTAAAAGAATATTTGAGAATCCATAAAAAGATAGTTTTCCTTCACACATGACCACCGTTAATAAGTATAGTAACCAATCCCTCTAATAAAGAACAGAGAATTCAAATTTTGTATAAATGATTATGTTATTAACTTTCAAGGGCTTTGATTAACTCCAAATGAACAAACCAAGGTACCTTCTTTTGTAAGCCTTTAAAGCATCTAAATATTAAGGGTATATCTTATATTAGGGTACATAAATCTTGAACCAGACGTAAAATTAGACACACCAAAATCTGGAGGATTATTACAATATAGTATAAGGAGAAGATGGAAAAGAGAAGTCATTCAAAAAGTAGACAACATAACAAATATAAATAATTAAAAGGATCACAATCCAAAACAAGGTAAAAGACACAAGAGAATTATAGAGATTCCAACTATTTATTTCCTTACTAGATATATGAAGAACCCAATTAGCTAAGTATTCATAAGATGAAACTAAGTGTACATAAGAAAACAAATTTGATAAGATTTTCATAATGATTTTAATCAACTATGATTACAAGGAGCAAAAGGTTATTTTGACAACTTGTCTCGTAATAGAAATAGTACAATCCACTAAAAGAACAACTAGTAGATGTATCCCTTCATCTTACGTACAAAATTAAGTAAGGGTGTCATGGATTTCAAGAAGTAAAGTATGCTCACCATTACACTAAGCTTTTTTTCATTTTTTCATCCTCTCAACTGCTTAAATTGATTACAAGGTTTTTTTTTCCCAAATGTAATTTAATATTTCTGCTCTTGTAACTTCAAAATCGATGATCCCTAGCTTCATTAATCGACGAACTCTTCATTCCAAATAATGTTATCCCTACTGCTTCTA
The DNA here is from genome assembly GCA_027478495.1 of Erythroxylum alaternifolium. Classification (NCBI taxonomy): domain Eukaryota; kingdom Viridiplantae; phylum Streptophyta; class Magnoliopsida; order Malpighiales; family Erythroxylaceae; genus Erythroxylum; species Erythroxylum alaternifolium. The sequence continues at coordinate 51,345,086 of JANIIA010000190.1, read as the reverse complement.
CTTAGAAGAAACAGTCCTAAACCTTATTACTTCTTTTACTTTATGCAACATTGTGTAGAGTATGGTAAATGACATCCTATGAATTTAAAAGTTGTGTCGTCGGACATGGCACATTTTTCCACTTGCACTGCCACATTTAAAAATGACATTGTTTTTATGAGAAAATTTAATTTTCTTAACGACCATTATGATAGTTTGCAAACCCCATGGAAGTCATACGAATTTAACCCTATCATCTAAAATTGATTTGAATATCTAAGATTTGTACATCACATAAGTTATTTGACGAACTAACATCGGTTTGGATCTAAATGAAAACTTTTTTTGTTCAATTTTTGGCACTTGGTGATAGACTATTATACTGTCATATGCTTTAATCTTTGTGTTAGAAAGAGAAAGAAGATAACAAGATAAAGATTTTTTGATGATATAATGAGATTTTGAAAGCTCTCCAGGTATTGGAAGAGTGTTAAGTACAACACGAAGATTAATCAAATGAGAATTTACCAAAATAAGATGACAACGTGAGAGGTAAAGAAAATGAGAAGAGGGCATAAAGTAAGTTGAGATTCAGAGAGATGGTGAGTTCTTAAGCTTATCAAAAATGAGGAAGGAAGATTTTTCAATAAGAGGATGACATTAAAAAAAACTTTTAATTCATTAAATAGTTAATGAGAGATACCATTCAATTATTTAAACTAGTTTAAACATAAATCTATTGGGGTTTGCCACAGATGCATGCATCACATGTAACATCCCATCACCGATTGGAAGGGTAGAATAGTAATTTTGAGTGGTCCATAGGCGTTTAGAAATGCCTTTACATGTTCATGCATAATCTAGCATCCGCATACATGTGACTAGTACATTTTGCACATATAAATGACTGTTGGAATTGGAAATGTTTTGTATTTGTGATGGGCCCAAATGGCTATTGAAAATTATGTTGATTGTATTGTTATGTTGAAAAAGTTTACGAATAGAGTGGGCACGATTTGGTTATAAATTTTCGCATCTTATGTTGTGGTTTTAAAAAAATGTACTGAAAATTGAATGATCGAGTATTGTAGCATGCCACCCTCGTAGGGCACGGACTCGGATATTCCTCAGGATGTCGGGTACGTGTGTTGCGGGAGTGGGGTGTTACATTAAGGAATAAAAGTGTTCTTAGAAATGCTACAATGATTGTAAAGAGATGAGTAATGTGTATTAAGTAAGAATGAATGAGAGTTTGGATATTATGTAATCATATAATGCTAAAATAACATTAATGAATGATTGATTGATGATATTATAATAATCAAGTATTTTTAAGCTATGAACCTAAGTGCAAGCTAGGTATACATAAACGATGATGTTAAAATGATCAAGAGATGTCAATAAAGGAAACATACCCGGAATAGTCAAATTGAGCATGCATTATACATTACACGTACATATATGTGTACGATTGAATGCTTTTGTGATTGATCAAATTAGTAATGTGTGTACAACACTTGTGTATTGCTTAAACATAGATACACAAGATTGAACATCACCTTCCAGACATTTCTGGATTAGGAAGGCAATGGCTAAATCTGGAGCGTACTGTGAGTCAACCTAGATGTTCTCACTAATATTGACTTATATCTGTTTAAAATTCAGTTATTGAAATGCTGTTGATGTGAATGTGATGATTCCAAACATTGATAGTCTGAGGAGTTTGATAATTGAGATTGTATTGGAAGTGCTCATTGTATGTGAATCTAACATTAATAAGTTTACTCAACATAATTGTTGAATTATGGACTTAGGTCTAATGAAAATGTGAAAGTGAAGGTGTAAATGAATAAATGTGACTAATTGAATATATGAAGGTAGTTGTGATCGGAATACCCAGTGAAAAAGACTTTAAAGCTTATAATGTGGTAAGAGCCTTAGGCTCACTATGTCAAATAAGCCTTGTATCCTTAACTGATATAGGACAGTTATCAATGAGCCCGGTATCTACAACAGATGCAGGACAGTTAAAATGATGCTCAGTCACAATAAAGTAACAATGAAATTGAGTCACATATTCATATACAAATTGATATGTGTGATATGAATGATTGAAATAAATTGATTGTACTAATCTGAAATGAAATTGTGAATAGTATATTCAAATTATATTTGTTGAAGTATGATCAAAGAGTGAAATGATATTCAATATTTGACTATATGATTTGATTGTGAATTGGATTGTGAATCGTCGTTGTGTTTGTGAGGACATCGAGGATGGCTCGCTCACTGAGTTCGCAAAACTCACTAAAATTGCATCGTTGATTTTTAGGATTTAGGGGATATCCAATTAGCCTAACTAGAGTATAGCCATTGAAATCAAACATGAGCTAGGGGTCGGGATCAGTTTGCACCTGCATATGTCTTCAATGATTTTAGCAATTGAAATGTATTCCACAACTGTTGTACAATGTATATGTGTAAATTCTTAATTGTAAAGTGTAATGACGATTATGACTGGTTATGATTGTAAATGAAATGGCTTAAATTGAACACTGGTTTGCTTGAGATTTGTCATTACTAGAGATCATGAAAGAAAAAAAATTTACTGCATTGATATGATTGTCCTAACATGCTGCTTTCACAAGGCATGTGCCTAAATGTCTTCGCGATGTACAGGCAAGTGCTAGGTGGGAGTGGGATGTTACAACTATAATCAGCGAACTATATATACCAATCAATATCTTAAAGCCCACCCCAACCATACCCATTTTACCTTACAATAATACCAAAATCATCATAAAAATTAATAAAAAAATAAAAAAAATGAAAATTTTGATCCATTGCCTTCGGTAAGTATGGATGAACAACACTATCACCATTAAACTTCCCTCCACGTCAGGAGAAAAAGCCCTATGATCTTGTCATAGGCTATGACCTGTATCACTACCAATTGATAAAATAAAGATTAAGGCTCTAAAATATTTTTCTTCGTTTCGTTAAGATTGGTTGTCAATTTGATTTTTTTGTAGTTATAAAGTTGTTCTACTCATCAAGAGCTTTCATTTAGTATAAAAACCATTAAATTCAGAGACTGAAATTTCTTTTAAAGGAATATTCCTGTTGTTGAAGATGTTGCTTTGGTGACCCTTCAGAGACTTTTATTTAAAATTTGAAAAATCCTATAAATTTTGTTAATCAATTTTCCTTTAAGAACCGTAGCAAAATTCTTACCTGTTTGCGAATTAAATATAACAGAAAATTTAGGTGAGAATAGGATCAAGGGTCGAGTTGCATAACTGAAATATCCTAGTAAACCTAATGAATCCCAAGTTATTAATTGAGCCTAAAGACTTTTTAATGACATTGATTCGCATAGTCTTTCCTATTTTATAGGTATATTAGGAGTGGGACCAATATTACAAGGCTCAAATCGATAAATACATTAATCAGGTAAGTTCATATTTATTTAGTGATACTATATTCGTACCCTTTATTGAGTATAATTCTAGATTGATATGATTGATGACATGTTAAGCTAGGATAAATGTCCCTTTCCTTATGCATTTGATATGATATGATATATATGTATGTATGTATGTATAAGTACCTACAAGTATATACATGTATATATGTAATTTGAGTAACCATTATTGTGATTCCTAAGCAAATAATATCTCGATATCTAAGTATATGGATACAAGTTTGGGCACCTATGACATACTGCATACATTTATAATGGTTCTTGGTTAATTCTTGGCTCCCAGTTGAGTCTTTGTCTAATATGTATGTTATTGATGTGATTGTGACTTTACACCTATTAAGTGAAGGTTGGTCTATTGATGATGCTTGGTTCCCTACAACCTCATGGACTAAGAGTGCCTTATGACTATATGATTATAGGTGTATGGCTAGGCAGTTGGTGATGCTTAGCTCCTCATAGCCATTCGAGGTATGGGAGGTGTTTGGCAAATAGCTGATAAGCTATTTTTTAGCTTATTGACTAAAAGTTAGTTTTTTGACTATCTTAAAAAGCTATTGATGTGTTTGGTAAATAACTTATTGGTTAGCTTATCTAACCTCAATAAGCTGATTTCTAAAAGCTCTACAAGAAAAGGTTTTGGGATTAGCTGTTTGCCTAATGACAGTATTTCCCTTCACTTTACTCTCTATTTTTGCTCTGTATTTTCAAATTTGTCTTTTTTTGATCATACAATTATGTCGTGAAATTTGGAAGAATATAATAAAGAGGTTAATTAAACTTTTTAATCTTTATTGAATTTTATAATATTAGTTTACATTTAAAAATATTATAATATTAGGTTTTTGAACCTAAAGAGTCATATCAAATTAATATTTTTAGTATATAACTACTATATATCATATATGTGTCATACTATAATTATAAATATTTTTAATTTATTAATTAATAAAATTCATTCATATTATATGAAAATATTAATATGATATAGCTCGCTGCATCATTCATATTAATAGAGAATTTAACGTTGGACTATTATTATTATTATTATTATTATTATTATTGAAGTTATAAACTTAATTTTTATAAAATAAAATACCTAAAATTTAAATTCTTATAAGAATATTCAACGTAATACTAAGAGATATAATATTTATGTCCTATAATTTTTTTAAAATAATGTCCTCATAAGTCATTTTACACACCAACAGCTAATACTAAATAGCTAATTTTACTAAATATCTTTAATAAACAGCTAATATTATCTTCTGGTCAAATCAGTCACTAACCGCTAATAGAATCAACTAACAGCTAATGCAATTCGCTGTTTGCCAAACAGGGTCATAGTATTAAGGGGATTTACCCTTGAAGACTAAGGTCTTACAGATATTCCTTCTCTATAATGTATTATGTATTGCAACATGTGATTTGTCATGCATCGTATATGCGTGTTGATACTAATATAAAATGTATATTAAGTGAGCGTGTCATGTTAATACCATCAATCAGGCATGACTCCCCTCAACTCTATTTTTTAAGTCAACTACCACCGGCTTCATGGTAGTAACTTTGAAGATTGTCATCTATAACATATCTACATCTATGTATGTTTTTCAATTATACTTGTACTCTAGTGTTATAGTGATATGAATTAGTATGTTGAAAAAATTTGTTTTGATATACGCGAACATTATTGTACTCTACTATGTTTGCACTTATGTGTGCCCGCATTGTTATTTATTTATTTGATATTTTTACATTTATTTCTGTTACTTGTGGTCAGGCTTATGTGTGATATGAGGGTTTCATATGCCATTCACATGCCCGTTCGGGTCGTGATAACTTGAACCCAATATTCATCTTTTAGCTACTGATGGGACTCTCCTTAATGATGATACTATTTATTACCAATTATTAGGCAGTTTAATATATCTGTCTATCTCCCATTTAGATATTGCACATGTTCTTCATCATCAATTAATTCATGTCAGCTTCTTGTATACTCATTTCTCTACTATTCTTTGTATCTTTCAGTACATCAAAGGTACTTTATTTTATAGTCTTCACTTTTGTCATTCATGTCTATTAGAGTTACAAGCATATTCTCCACTATTGGCTGTAGTTTCTTTCTTGACACATCTTTTATTTTATAGAGCAACAAGAAATAAATAGTTGTGTCTCACTCTAATATAGAAGCAGAATATTGAGCTATTGCTAACACTACATCTATGTTCCTCTTATTACATTGATTACTTCAAAATTTGGGTCTTTCCTCTTATTCTATGAATCTTCTCTTCTATAATAATCATAGTGCCATATAGATTGTTCGCAATCATGTCTTTTTTGTGTGCTCAAGATATATTGAGATTGATTTTCATCTCGTTCGACATAATTTTCTTCGAGTTATTATTTCAACTTGTCCTTATTTCATCACAATCTCATATTGCATACATTTTCACCAAATCACTCACATCTTAATTATTTTAAGAACTTATTTCCAGATTTAAGAGGTCAAGCTTTTAACCACCTTAAGTTTGAAGGAAGATGTAAACATATATGTATAAACAAATCATTAGTTTTCATTAACAAATAATTAGTATAAATTAGAAATTATAATTAGGGATGCAATAGCATAAATTAAGAGATATCTTCCTTAATTTTCTAGCTAAAATATGTATAAATACTTTTTTAAAGATTTGAAACACAAAAAAATACAAAGAATATTATTTCTCAAATTCTTGTACAAACTGTCATTTATGTCAGATAGTCCAAAATCAAGTTCCAAGCAATATCTCATCTACCAAAGGGACTTCGTAATAAGAGACTTCAATAACTCGGACATAAATTGTTGAATTAGGAAAAAAGAAAAACTTGTGAGGTTCTTGCTGGTTTTTACAAGTTTGTAGTATCTAATTTATAACAAATGTTTTGTCTATGTTTTCATGTGCATTACTTCTTCTATTACAAGCTTTATCACTTTCTGGCAAATATTGTTTCATCGTTTGTGAGATGAAGACTCCCGAGTTTTGTAAGGACAAGTTATTTCACTTCTCAAAAAATATTATGTATATACAAATGGTGCTACTGATGACCTTTTCCCTAGAGCATATTATCTACATCTTAACTGCTCATTCAAAACTTTAACTAATCGAGCTTTAGATGCAGTGGATGGTACTGTTAGGTATACAACATCATACCTTATTGAGCTGTTTACATTTAATTGCCTTCGATATTGCAGTTTAAATATACTTCAATATCAATGTGCGTGCATCAGTAGTTACTAACTTTACCAGGAACTAACGTATAGGATTCAGAGTTCACCTCACACACTTATTCATAACCAAAATATGACTTTGAAGCGTTTCTCGAAAAATTTGTCTGGTACATACATGAAGTGATAAGATACATTCTTGGAAGCGAAATAAAAGGCTTTAACTTTGTCAATTACAAATTATTTTATCGATCTGTGAACCATCTGTTGGAGTAGGGAACCTACAGTTAGAAGTCAACTCCTGTCTCTAAATTAATCCTAGCTTTGTAACTACTCTAATGATAACATCCAGAATATTCAAGGGGTTGTCAAGTATAGATATCAACAAGAAAAAAGAGATAACTAAACATATAAACAAAAGCTAAACACTTTTCCACTTGGTCCTCTAATTTAACAAGTCTTTAGGATAAGATGCCCCCATTCACTTATCTAGGCATTCCATTCACTATAAAAGGGCATACATATAGAGAATTCACACTATTGATTAAAAGAATCTATAAAAGAGTTAATAAATAGTGAAATAGAAGCCTCTCTTTTATAAGTGGATTCTAACTAAACAAATATGCCCTCGTAGGCTTACATATTTATTGGTTTCATATCTAACATTTCCTAATAACTTAATAAAAACATTAGGGAAGATGCTTAGGTTTTTTATTTGTTTTAGTGATCTCTTGGGGAAATCTATTGTAAAAGTTAAATAGGTTGATATTTACTTGCTATTTTTAGGAATCAATCATATAAAAAAAACAAACACCATTCCTATGAAAAACATAAAGTCTGAATAAAATGATATGGATAATCTTAACAGAAAGAGAAGTCTTATGGGTGAAATAGATCCACACATAATATTTAAAAACTGATAACTTCTAGGAAGTCAATTTAAAAATTAACACCTTCTGGACTATGCTAAACATGGAGTATGTTAGATTGGAATTCCAATCTAAACTTGGTGATGGTAGGTCAATTAACTTTATTTTGAAAATTGGAGCAACATAGAGCCTCTTTAGAACATCAACGTGGTCTTTAATCATAGAGCAATTATCTAAGGAATGCAATTGTCAAAGAGGCACCAATCTCTAGGATATAAGTACCAAAGCACAATATAAGATTTTGAATCTCTCCTTAAACCACTCCCTAATTACCTTATGGAGGATATAATGTCGGACTCTATATCTATAGCCTGGCAATTGCATTCGGATAACACACATTTATCGACTGTACTTGCATTCAAAACTTCCCTTTCTAAGCTTAGCTCCGCTCTTCGAATAGTCAACTAATATGATGATAGTCGACTAGTCCATTTATCCATTTCAACTTGAATACCTCAAAGAATAGCGTTGGTGAGTCCACACTTTACATATGTACATGCTTTGGGGATATTAGTATAACGTTTTTTTTAGGCATCAAATTTAGGGTTTCTTTAGATAGTTTGAAAGAGGGCTTCTAGAGCTACAACTTTGATGAAGACCTCTAATGCCAATTGAAACTTTTGGATGGTCAAAAATAGAACAGAAGAGAACCATGAACAGTAACCCAGACGATATTCGTGAACAGTAACACAGAGGAAGTTTGTGAACAGTAACACAGACGATACTTGTGAACAGTACACACAGACGGTACTCCTGAACAGTAACACAGACGGTACTCCTGAACAGTAACACAGAGCAAGTCTGTGAATAGTAACATAGACGAAGTCTGTGAATAGTAACACAGACGAAGTTCTTCAACCAATATAATTTCTTAAATCCTTCTTATTATCCTTGGCTTATAGTCTGTGTTCTATCCTCTGCAGTTGACTTTTATC
>JANIIA010000190.1:51294224-51316603 GCA_027478495.1 Erythroxylum alaternifolium | reverse complement strand
CGCCACCCTCGCGGGGCACGGATTCGGGTATCACAATCGATATCGGGTTCGGGTTCAGCGGGAGTTGGGGTGTTACATTGATTATGCTAGCTAGCTACTTAAGGAAGCCAATATGTATGGATGAAAATAATGCATTGAGGAAAAGGGTAGGATTTACTTGTTTATATGTGAGTATGGACATCTCTAAGAAGATGAAAGAAAGCATCCCTATCTTAAGGTTGGAAAATGAACACTTCCTGAAAGAGGATAAAGTAATGGCTACTTACCAATGGAAATCGTCTCTTAAGGCTAAAGGAAAAGAATGGAAACCCACCGGGAAAGTTTTTACGAGAGGTGACTACTGGGAGGTGATAGGCATAGAAAAGAATTTTTCAAAGGACAACAAAGAAGGTTAAGAGACAGAACAGATTTTGGACAACCATGGAATAGACTAGGTTATGAGAGCCTCTCCTATTAACAGGGAGAACACCCAAGAGGAGTATAATCTAACTTTAGTCCAACAGGAAGGAACACCTTAGAAGCTTTCAAATAACCAACATAATTCCCTGCTGGGAAAGGTACAGAATGTTCCCGATACTACTGGATTATTCCTAGTGGAGGTGAGCTAGAACCTATACAGAGTGAAAACAGTTTAAAAAAGGCAGATCTGTAGAATGGAGATTCTCAAGAGGAGCATTTTGAGCAAGTAATCTCTAGGAAAAGTTATAGGAGCAGTAGGAAAGGCTCCAAAGGTAAAAGCAACCACTTATGACTCTGATTATATGGAATGTCTGTGGAATAAGTAACCCCTCCAAACTTAATGCTTTAAGGGATTTTGTTAGAAAGGAAAAGCCTCATGTTTTTTGTCTTTTGGAAACCAAAATTAGAGTAGTAAATTTGAATAAACTAAGTATTTTAGGTAGTAAATGGCAGTTTCTTACAAACCACAAGAGTCATGCCTATGAGAGCAGTTTCTTACAAACCACCAGAGTCATGCCTATAAGAGGAACATTATTGCTTACGATGGGGATTTGGTGGAGATAAAAGCCCTAGAATCTAGTCAGCAGTTTCTTCATACTGAGCTCTATTTCAAAATGGAAAATTGTTGTGCTTTTACTATTTTTGTCTATAGTTTCACTACTGTGTTCCAAAGAACTGATCTCTGGAATTCTCTAAGAAGAATTAAGGCTTCAATAAATGCTCCATGGCTAGTTAGTGGTGATTTTAACGCCATTCTATTTAAACCAAAAGCAGAAGGAAACTGTAATCTACTCAATTATTCTTCCGATATGTTTGATTGTATATAGGATGTGGAACTTTTGGACCTAAAATTTGAAGGCCATAGATTCACTTGGTCTAACAAACAAAGCTCCACTTGGCACATTAGGAAAAAATTGGACAGAGCAATGGTAAATGTGGACTGGCTTAAGACATTCTCCAGCAGCTTAGTAAAATTTCTAAACCCTGGAATTTCTAACCATACTCCTATGAGGATTGACAACTTGTTCACTACTACTAGAACCTTTCACCCTTTTCGGTTCAACAACTTTCTGGTCAATATGGAGGGTTTCAAGAGCTATAAGGAAAGGATTGGATTGTGAGGTTTATGGAACAAAATAGTATATATGCATCCAAAAGTTCAAGTCTATTAAAAAGGAATTAGAGAGCCTTAACTCAAAGAGAGGTCAAAATATCTTTAAAGAGATAGAAGCTGCAAGTGATAAACTTTCAGTAATACAGAAAATGTTGGCAGAAAATCCTACAGATGCACCACTAGCTACAGCTGAAAAGGAAGCCCTAAAGAACTATCTGCAATTAGTGGACAATCAATGGTCCTTATGCAAGTAGAGAGCCAGAATTAACTGGATAAAGGAAGCGGATAGATGTACTCAGTTCTTTTTTAATTCAGTGTTAGCTAGAAAGAACATGAATAGAATCACTTCCATCACTTCTGAATCTGGAGTTATTATTTATGGACAAGAAAGTATTGCAAAAGATGCAAGGAATTTTTACAGAATCTCCTAAGCTCAGACAGTGCACCTCCTGGTTTTGGAATTGATCTAAGGCAGTATATTCAAGCAAGAATCCATGCACATGAGGCTGATTTGTTAATTATAACAGTTTTGAATCAGGAAATAGAGAGGGTTGTTTTTGATATGAATGGCTTTAAGGCATCAGGACCTGATGGCTTGAATGGTTTTTTCTATCAAAAATCCTGAAGTGTTGTGGGGGGTTAGTTAAAGAGGTTGTACATTAATTTTTTCAAAAAAGGGTACTGCTTAAAGAAATCAACAAAACTTTTCTTTGTTTGGTCCCTAAAAACTCTAATGCGACCTCTTCGAGAGAGTTCAGACCTATTTCTTGTACTAACTTCCTCTATAAGATCATAGCCAAGATCTTGGAAAATAAAATGAAAGAGGTACTACATTTTCTTATCAGTGAAAATCAAGGAGCTTTTATGAAAGGCAGGGATATTGGGGATAATATTCTTCTAGTGCAGGAGCTTTTGAAAGGCGATAGTCATAGGAAAAGCCCTCAAAACTACTCTATTAAAGTGGACTTACAGAAAGCATTTGATAGTGTGGACTGGAATTTTCTATTACAAACTATGGAGGTCATGAATTTTCCCTTAAGATTCAAAAGATTGATTAAATAATGTATTACTACTACTTCCTACAGTTTATTAATAAATGGGAGTCCTACTGAGATGTTTAAAGGAAGGAAAGGGCTTAGACAAGGGGATCTGCTTTCCCCTTAAAACATAATACTTCTATAGATCCTAGTTTCAAATTTCATTCTAAGTGTAAGAAACTCTCCCTCACTAGCTTATGTTTTGCAGATGATCTCATCCTTCTAAGCAAGGCTAATTTCACCTCAGTCTCTATAGTGATGAGTACACTTAATTCCTTTAAGAAGGTATCGAGTCTTTGTATTAATGTTCAGAAGAGTTACCTCATACTCTCTAAAAGTGCTTCTCATCTTTCAAATGCCTTGTCACTAGCTACTAGAATGAAAAGCAAAGACCCTCCTCTTCTATACTTGGGTATCCCTATTTCTTCCAGGAGACTATGGTTTTGTAAATGTATCCCTCTAATAGAAAAAATTCAGAAACATTTAGGATCATAGAGTAATAAAGCTCTATCCTATGGAGGGAAACTTTAGCTTTTGAAATCAGTTATAATGTCAATGCAAACCTATTGGTGTTCCTATCTATTTCTCTCCAAGGGGCTTATTAAATCAATTGAAAAGTTGATGAAATGGTGAGAAAGGAATAGCAAAAGTTAGCTGGAGGACTATTTATCAACTGAAAGAAGAAGGAGGTTTGGGTTTGGAATCAATTAGCAAGAAAAATAGACTATTAATGACCAAGAGGATTTGGAGAATCCTAGGTGAAAAGAAATCTATGTGTATCAAATGGATCCATATCTATTTATTCAAAGGTGAGAGCTTTTAGGCTCTAAAAATCAAAGACAACTTCACTTGGTTCTTTAATCAGATATTAAGAATGATGGATGAAGTCAAACAGCACATCACTTGTCAAATAGGGACTGGAGAAAGTATTTCCTTATGGTACGACAAGTGGACAGGGCATGGAGCTCTAATTCATAACCAAATGGCAAGAATTCTATTAGAGAGGTGCCCTATGAAAACAAGCTCAAAGAAATAGCTAGGGATGGAGATTGGTTGCTAATGTCGGATGAGATTAGACAATTGTCTATTCCACATTATAGAAGCCATGGGGAGAGAGATATTTACCTATGGAATGGGATCCTAGTTTTATATATAACTCTAAAGGAGGCATAAAAGATCAGGGAAGGGTCTGCTAATAGGATTGGATGGTATTCCCTGATATGGAACAAAGTTCTTAGACCTAATGCCAGTTTTCTTCTTTAGCTAACTGATATTAGACCTATTGTTGAATAGGCTCAATATTTTGGATAGGCTGAAGTTCCTACCCCTTTCTAAAATATGCACCTCTATTATCTTGAGGATGAAACTAGAGACTACCTCTTTTTTGTGTGCTTTCTCAAAAGAGATTTGGTATAGAATCTCTACACTATGTATACCTGGGACTCCCTATTATAGACTCTCAGATATACTACTGGACCTATCTCATTTGAGCACTTCTAAACATAACAGAGACATCATCCTTATCTCAGTAGCTACATATTCCCAAACTATATGGAATGAGAGGAACAATAGAAGGTTCAGAGAGAAATCCAATACCCCTTTCTCCCTTACTGACCTTACTATGGCCAGTATAAGGGAACAACTAATAATACAACAGCTGAACCTACACTGTAGCAGAGCAATGGCTCTTACTTAGAGAGTCTAATCTCTGATGTTTTCTCCTAATCCCTAGAAACTCAACTACTTCATACATCTATGGTATCAATTCAGTTCATATCAACACATAGCAGAACACTTTTATACATCCATGGTCTCAACTCAGTTCAGATCAGATCAGTTTAAGTCAATACAGAGTAGAACACTACTTCATACATACATGGTTTCAAATCAGTTCATATCACTTCAATTTAGATTAACACAGAGCAGAATTCCATATTCTTAAGCAATTTAGAAATACACATACATGGAAAATAATGTAGTACTAGCTTTCTGAACTTATCTGGTTAAAAGGAGGGGGCTTTATTCGGACTACCTTATACAAACTGACTTAAGCTTGTTGGATCGTCGCTGACTCCCTGTTATCAAACCGAAAGAGGGTTATTTGAGTAGATCCATTTTAGAAGAAGGAGAATATAATGTGTTGTAGAGATTACCTAAGAAGAGAATAAGCCTAATGTTCTTCAACATAGGAAAGATCTGACAGAAGGATGGTCCCCGCAGAGAAGATCATTCCCACTGAACGCTAACACAGACAGGCAGAGTCTGTAAGGATGGAAAAAGTTTGCTCTAATTTCAAAAGACTTCGTAAGCGTGAAGAGGAGTAGGTTTACCTGTGATTAAGAAACTTGTTGTAGAATATCTCGTAGCTGATCCACAAGGAAGACAAATGAAGTCTCTTAATCGCCAGAGCTTTCGCATTCGCCGCCCCTACCATTTCGAGAAACTTCTCAAACTCCCCCGAAAGTAGGAAGTCATTGTACCCTAAGTGTAGAAGCCCTTGTGATTTCATCATGAACGTTGTTGTTTTTGGCTTGGTTTGATTAAATGGTCTTAGTGTCTCATAGTCTGTCCCACGTGAGAGGCAAATGCGTTGATGTAAACAAATTTATTTTTTAATGAATTTTTTAAATTCTAAAAAAAGGCATTTGAAAGGTGAAGTAATCACCATATTAGAGAAGCATTTAGCTTGGATCAAAAGTGAAGTAGGATCTTGTTAAAAAGTGAGTAATGGTGTGAAATGATAAATGAAGACTTTACTTAAAGCATATCAACATGAAAAAGATATAAGAAAAGGCTAAACTACAAAATTAGTTATGGAATTTTTTTTCAGTGGTCAGGATGATAGTGGGGATTTTGAAGGTGGTGGTATTCCTACCCAACAAGAAGGAAATGTTGCACCTGATGTGAAGAAAGAAGACGACATGATAAGTGCTTGATTGACTATATATTTACTCCCTAAAGCTTAGTGATTAATGTTGTGTTGTGCTTAAGAAACTTATTTTGGTTTATATTTTAATTTAGGTACAAGTTGGAGGAATAAGAACCAAAATGAGCTAAAACATATCGTTGGAGTCATCTACTGATGTTCAATCTTATTTACCTTTGTGGAACAAGAAGGAGATGAATCAAGGTGAAGATGGGACAAAGAATAAAGGAAATGAAGTTATTGCAACTTACATGACTGTGTATGGGACCATGTCACTGGAAGCGTTTAGGAGCTTAAAGATAACATTTCAGCCACCTCGACAACTTACACGATTGTTTATGGACTTACACGTTTATGTAAGTGAGCTACAGGGTCATGTAAGTTACCTTGTGGCTTACTATAAACATATAAGTTCATGATTCTTGCACTTTTTACACACATAGTCACCTACGCGCCTATATAGCTAACCATGTATTATGACCGATAATTTTACTATAACAGGGCATTTAAGAGGCCAAAGGAGGCATAAAGAGTTTAAAAATGAAAAAGGGAGGCAAATTCCTTACCCTTTAGAGAGCAATGAGGAGCTAAACTTCATCATTACGATTTAAAGGCTTCTTAAGGTTGACAAAGTGTTGTTCTCACTTTCTTTTTGTAATTGATTATTCTATGATTAATGATCTGGGATTTATTTATGAATGATTTAGATATCTCAAATAGATTATTTACGTATAAACCTATTGCCAAAATCTAGATTGTAATACATAATCATTGTAACTTTGATTCACTTGTGGTAAACTAATGATCGTGCATCATTAGGAATAACATAACATAGGTTAAATGACTTAAGCTTATGTAGTTTTTACTTAGATTGACCTACTTTTCTTATTTTGTAATGCAATTGTTACACTAATTCTAGATAGCGTATTTTAGGGTGCCTAATAGCTAAACCTAATTAAAGGTTTGTTTTAATTAGATACAATATAAGGGAAAACTGTAATTAACAGAGCATATTTTTAATCTACAGTTAATAGTTTCAAGGAGAGGTTTGAGAACAATATAACGATTGATTGTGCACATTCGCTTGAAGGTTGACATTGAACCATGAATTGGATTCAAAACCCATTGGTTAATTTTAATAATTTTATACTGTTTGATTTTATTTACATTTAATAATTTATTTTTACATTTTTTTAAAATTTTATAAAACCAAAACTTCATTAATCTAGAACGCTAGTTTATTCATTACAAAAGTTAAACGCTCACTCTCTCTGGATCTGATCCTTACTCACCATTATTACAAATTTAGTTATGCAAAGTTAGGTTTATTTTTTAATGTGTTCGACACGCATTAAGAATTTGATTATCCAACTTGAGCTCATACTAGATTGGTTCTTGGAATGAAGAACCATGCCATTTATGTGTATGGAAACAAGCATTTAAAAGGTGAGGGAATCATCAAATTAATGAAGCATTTAGCTAAAATCAAAGGTGAAGTAGACCTTTGTAGAAAAAGTGAGTCATGACGTGAAATGACAAATAAAGGCTTTAACTGAAGTGTATTAGTACGAAAAAGATAAAATACAAAGGCTAAACCTTGAAATTAGCTGTAGAAGTTCTTTTTCTAGTGGTCAGGATGATAGTGGGGATGTTGCAGGTGGTGGTATTCCTAGCCAATAAGAAGGGAATGTTACACCTAATGTGAGAAAAAGAAGAAGACGTGTCTAATTTTTTTCACCACAAACAACTCGTGGAGCTTAACCCTCAATGTGTAGTGCCTTATAATCTAAAGAAGTGGCTCAAAGTATGGATATGGAAATGACTAGATGTTGGTATAATTCAGGTGTATCATTCAATGTTTCTAAGTCTTATTATTGGCAACCTATGGTGGATGCTATTGGCTCTTACAATCTAAGATATAAGATCTTTCAATTAATGACTATAAAGGTAAACTTCTGGTAAGCTTTGTTTATAAAATAAATAGTTATTTTAAGAAAGAAGAATGCCTTGAGTAACTTATGGATGTCCAATTATGTGCAATGGTTGGACAAATAAAAGATATGAATCTATTCTCAATATTTTAGTTTATTATGCTAAAGGGATAATATTTTTGAAGTCTATTGATGCATCTAGCCTTATTAGAGATATTGATACTCAGTTTCAAATATTTAATGAAGCTATTAATGAAGTTGGGCTAGAAAAAATTGTTCAATTCATTACTGACAATGATTCTGCTTATAGAGTAGCTAGGAAGAGATTGCAAAGTCTTGAGCAAGCTTTACCTAATGTAAAACCCTCAATATTTGTAAGTATACGAATTGTAAACTTTTAGCAATTGAGGTATTGATCCCACGAGGAATTAGCTAAAACTAATGAACCTAACTTTGTCTAAGGTTTAAAAACGTGGTTTAAATGAAAACAAAAATAATCAGAAAATTAAGCAATCAAATATGAGTTAAGTGGAAATAAAATTAAGAAATTAACACAATCAAATCAAATTGAGCACTTAACCACTTAACAGTTGAGTTGTCACAATAAAACAAGAATGATCAATTATGAAAATATAGGATTCATTTTATCATCATTTTGCTACTTTAATTATTTTTTATTCAATTGGTATCGATCCTAGATTTTCAAAAAGTGTATTACTCTCTCTCAAGACCTAATCATTTAATCCCATTTAATAATCCCTAATTGGTTTCAAATTTTTAGATTTTTAATTTCTCAATTAATTTTGTCGAAGTATAGGCAACCACAAATATCACAACACCCAAAACATTTCATTGAAATAAAAAATAATCAAGTCACAAAATGAGTCAAGAACAAATCCTAATGTGAAATGAGAACATCATCAACATGTACAACATTCTCAATCCCAGTTCATACATCAAGATAAAGGAAATCGACAAAAGAAAGAGAGAAAAACTTGATTGGATTGGTCTGGAGTTAGCTGGACAGCTGCTGGTCCTCTTTATCCCTTCTTGCCCTTCCTTGCTTCTTTCTCAATTTGGTAAGATGGAGGCTGCCCATTTGGGGGTCTTTTTGTTCCTTTATATCTTAAGGTTAATTTAGGGCCTACCTAGGTCATTTTGTTCTAAAAATACCCTCCAAACATTAAAACAAATGGAGAATCCCGTGTCTAGTGAGCGTCTATCACGACAGTGACAGGGGTGTCATGATCGTGACCCAGGATAAAACTCCTCTGTCACTACCTTGACACTCTAGTCATAATCCTGACCCTAGGGAGGAGTCTTTTGTCATGACCATAACACTCATGTCATAATCATGACCCTACCTTTGAGCCCAAGCATACTCTAATGGCCTTCAATCTTCATTTATCTAGGTTCATTCACTAACAAACACACCAAAACACCTCAAGAACATAAGATTAAGGTTAAACATCATGCCCTATACCACATAACACTTAAAAGCATAAACAAACAATCACATTAACATAATTATAAGCCTAAATATGTAATAATCATCTAATTAACACCCATAAACCCACTAAAACACCTTCCAAAACATAATATAGACTATAACTATCACAAAGCATGTATAATTGTTTTTTATTGGACTCTTTAAGCTACACATTACATTGATCTGATGTTAGAAAAAATAGGAGATTTTAGATCTTTTTTATCATTGATGAGACTATGTAGAAAGCAAAGAAATTAACCAAGTTTATCTATAATCGTGCATGAGTCCTAAATTTGATGAAGAAGGGTTTCACTAATGGTAAGAATTTTGTATCATCCTACTATAACAAGGTTTGTGGCTAATTTCTTATCACTTCAGTATTTTGTTTTGATGAAGAATGAGTTAAGGCAAATATTTACAAGTGATAAGTGAGTCATATCACGGTATGCTAGTTCTAATGATAGAGTTGAGATTTACAGAATTATACTTGAAAATCATGAATTTTGGTCCCACTATTAATTTGTAATCCAAGTTTCTGAGCCTTTAGTGAAAGCACTTCGTCTAGCTGATAGTGATGAGAAAGAAACAATAAGTTATTTTTATGATGCCATGGAGATGGCGAAGGAAGCAATCAAAGCTAACTTAAAAAATATGTCTTCTTTGTACACACCTTATCTTATAGTCATCAATGAGGGATGAGAAAGACAACGTTATTCTTCGTTGTTTGTTGTTGGGAAAATTTTGAATCCTAGTGTCAATTTTAAATCAAATTTTACAAAGAAAGTTGAA
This sequence comes from Erythroxylum alaternifolium, assembly GCA_027478495.1. Classification (NCBI taxonomy): domain Eukaryota; kingdom Viridiplantae; phylum Streptophyta; class Magnoliopsida; order Malpighiales; family Erythroxylaceae; genus Erythroxylum; species Erythroxylum alaternifolium. The sequence continues at coordinate 51,306,858 of JANIIA010000190.1, read as the reverse complement.
ATTAATAGAAGAATATTATTAATTATTACAACAATTGTTGCCCATGAGAAGATGCAAGATTTTCTCAGCTCACAAATGGAGGTTTATAAGGATATTTTTGATATTTTTGGGGTGCCCATTAACTATTCATCAAAAAGACAAGCTTAATAAGGTATATATTTTTTCATCTTTGTTACTTGTTACAAATTAATTATCATTTTATTTTTGTTTATAATATTACTTTTGTTGTTTTACAGTTACTTAGTGGGACCAATTCAGGAGTAGTGTTCCAGAATTACAAAGATCTGATATTTGAAATCTAAGTCAATGCCAAATGAATTGAAACATATTTGAATTCATTTATTCCAAGAAAAGGAAAGGTTGTGTTATTCGATACAACTTGATTTTTATTCGATACAACTTAACATTTAGGGAAAGTTATGTTGTCACTTAGGAAAGGTTGTGTTATTATCATTGTTAAGTTGAATACAATTTCTTGTAATTTCTTAATGATCTAAGTTTATCTATTTACTAGGACTCTTAATAGAACAAGTAGTTCTATAGATCTAATTTAACTTGACAATATTGATCTTTTAGTATATTAGGTTTATGAGGAACCGAGTTTGATGGATGAGAGTGACTTGGAAGATATGTTAGATGAAAAAGTATTGACATGTCATTTGGTGTGATGAATTTAAATGATAGTGATAATGAAGCTCCTCTCAATGATGATGATTTTGTACTAAATGAGAATTGAAGTCAATGCGATTTGAGCAGATATTCGATTGAATGAAGTTGTAGGATTTTATTTCTCCTCTCGTTTTAACTTCACTTATGTTTAATTTATATGTTAAATTCTATATATGCAGTTGTAAATGTTTTGTTTCAGGTTTCACTTTAAATTGATTTTTTTCTCAACACGAACTTTTATTGTAAATTGTAATATTTAGAGATTATGGATGTTTATTTTTTTTATTTGATGTTTCTATGTAATATTATTTATTATAGGATAAAATTGTAATATTTTAAGTACTTTATATTGTCCTTAATTTTATATTTGTATGATCTTTTTTATATTAATTGTGGTTTTTATTTGTATGTCAAATATGTGAAAGTAATATTAATAGAAATTAATAGATTGTTGTTATTTCAATTTTCTATTATTATATTTTTCAAGACAAAGTTAAAGTAAAATTATAAATTATGTGACAATATATTTAAGGACTATTTTGTAGTTTTAAAAAATTTTATAGCCTATTTTATAAATTTAAAAAATTACCCAAAACAGTACTTGATATTAATCGATACTGGTACAGTATCGTATCATAACCAAATCTGATACTAATATCGATACGACAGTATAGTATTCATAACATTGTTTTCAACCTCATATTGTACTTGATCTTTTAAAAATTAAGTTATTAATATCATCAAGGATAAAAACATTAGTGGTAATATTTGCTATCATCAAAATCATGAGTTGGAAATTCATTTGGTCCAACAATATTAATTTATTTTATTTTATTTCATTAATTATCAATAATATATTTACGATTTTAATATAATAGTAAATCAAGTATTTCATTAAATTTTTAGTTATTATTTAACAACATTATAAAATAAAATAATCAATTTCTTATTTATATTTATAATTAACTTCATTAATTTTTGTATTAATAAATGAAATAATAAAACTTATTATTATTATATATAATATTAACTTATTTTTATTAATATTTACAATAAATAAATATTTTTATAATTTTTATATATACAATAATTTTAATAAATAAGATGATCATTTTTATGTTATTTATAATATATTGTTACATAAGTAATTAATAACAATATGATTTGTAATAAAATATAAGAAATTAATCATCTTAGTATTATTATATAATAAATAAATATGTAATTTATTATGTAAAACTAATAATTTTATTATTTTATTAATAATATAATTGGAATTTATATAATTGTAAAAGGAATATTAATTAAGTTTTTAATATATAATTATTATAAATTAATAATAATTATTATTAATTATTAGATGATAAATATGAGTAGGGTTATTGGAAAAGAATAACATGCCTAAGTAACTCCTGAAACAAATATATATATATACAATGGAGTTCACCCACAACGGAGTTCCATTGAAAAAGAGAAGATAAATGGCATGTGATAGCTAAAGTCTACGAAGAAAACATGAATACTAAAGAAACAGAGACGTTAGTTTAATCTTCCAAAAGCCTTTTAACGGAAGGTACAATTGTCAGCCAAAAAAAGCTTAACAATTGATAACACAAAACGCTAATGTGGAATAGCTTATTCAAAATTAGCTAGTTGGGTTGTACCAACCAGCTCATGACCAAAGAACCTAAACAACTTTTTGTAAAGTCAATCAGTTGATTTGAGTCAATTAGCTATTTTTGGTTGATCAGTCAACAACCAAATAGGGTCAAATTCTTTGTTTCTTGGTGTTGGAAGAAGTTAATAGAAATATATAATTCTTTTATTTGTTAAGAAAGATTTAGTTAAGTATGTTAAAAAATAATTCTAATAATAAGAGAGTTTATACAAATTGTTCAGATTCATAGATATTAAAATTTATGATCAATTATTAAAGATAAAACCAGTGATTAAAAAATTCATAAAAGTTCGACTGATACAATTGTAAAACTTTTACGCCATCTAATTTTCTGTTTCAGATTTTAACGTTATGACTCGATTTATTTTAATAATTCTTATTTGTTGTTAAAATCTGATCAATTTATTGATTAATTGGTCAATTTTTATGAATTAATAAGTTTTTGTAAATTAAAATAAATCTATTAATTTTTATTTAATGATTTTTTTAATTAAACTTCAAATTTTTCGATAAGTAAGGATAATCTTTTTCAATCAAATTTTCAATTTTTTAATTATATTCAATATTTAGCCAATTTTATTATAGTCTAATATCAGTTCAATCTTTTTAAACCTTAAATACTTTTTCTTATCAGTTTAAAACATTGGATGAAACGTATATTTTAACTTAGGATTATCTATCATATGGTGTTAAAAAAACATTTCAAGAATATTACCTATTAATAGAAAGATTATTTATCGAGTTAAAGCTACTTATGGAGATGGGGACCCAAATCGGGATAAAATAGAAAAATGAAAATGAAGATATTACATTGTATTGGTAAATTTTAGTCGTGTACGTGACACTATATGTTGTAAAAAGAAAATATCAAGGCCACAGTGGGAAATCATCTAATGCTCTTAACTCGCTATGTTCAAAAGTACAGTAGGACAAAAAGTGCATGGATTAATTAATTATTGAGAAGAAAATCTGCAAATCTTACATTATTGTTGAGATAATGAGAGGTCAACATTAAATAGTATTATGGAGGTGACACGCCAACACGGTTTTCGGCAGAAATTAGGAACAACAGAAAAAGTAACGAGAAACAACCACCAGGAGGAGGAACCAACATCTGTCCCAGATATTTCGTCGTGGAACTGCCACATGGCATCAGAATCTGCATGATTGGTGTTCCTCGTTCGAAATCGGATTGGCTTATAATCTCTCTCACCCCCCCACCATGCAGAATTGTGAGTTACAAAAGCACTGGCTTTTTCTTCCTGTTCCTACGGCTTTACTGTTCTGAAACAAGCACGCCCACTTTCCTTAATTGTTTGTTCTTCAACACTTCTGGGTTTTGAAGAGTTATTTACTTCAATATCGTTGTGATTTGAACCAGTAAAGAGAGCTGTGGAGTGAGATTTGTGGTTGTCACTGGGAAGTTGGTTTTTGTCTTGGAAAAGAAGGGAATGGCGTCTTCTATATTGTTCTGCGATTTGATCAATCCTTCAAGATCGTGTTTCTCGAGAAACCATTTCCGAATTCCTTCGTTTACCGGCCACCCAGTTGAGTTCTCGTCTTGTTCTCAGCTTAGCTACCAACTAAAAAGCAAGACAGGTAACCAAAGCAAGAAATGGACGCAAGTTAAAGCAGTGGTGTCAGAGGCACCTTCTGTGAGTGAACCAAATAGGAAACAGTCATCAGAGAAGAGGAAGCTAAAGATTCTTGTAGCCGGAGGTGGAATTGGAGGGCTGGTTTTTGCACTGGCTGCGCAGAGGAAGGGATTTGAGGTGTTGGTTTTCGAGAAGGACATCAGTGCAATAAGAGGAGAGGGACAATACAGAGGACCAATTCAGATACAGAGTAATGCTTTAGCTGCTTTGGAGGCTGTTGATTTAGATGTTGCTGAAGAGGTTATGAAAGCTGGATGTATCACTGGTGATAGGATTAATGGACTTGTGGATGGGATTTCTGGTACTTGGTATGTTTCTCTCGACTTGTCTCATTTTCAATTTTTTTCTTTGCTTTTCATTATTTCTGCAAACTCTCTGGTGTTTTTCGGTTTGCCAAAACACTTGTGGTGAAGTGTAATTTTATTAGTGAAACGCTGTAGTCGTCACTTGAAGAATTACTTGAGTATAATTTGTTAGTTATTGTAGTTTTAATGTAATCCAATTCCTATTCATTATTGATTATTTCCTTTTTTACAATTGTTTAAATATGACAATGGTGAGTTCGATGTGTCCACTATTTTCATTACACGGAGTGGACTTTGCAATATAAACAAAAGATTTTCGGAATAGAAATTTGTTATGGTTGTCGGCCTTTTCTTAAGAAGGTGTTGGTTTTCAGTCGATTTAAATGATGCTAGTTGGTATCAGGTACGTCAAGTTTGATACCTTCACTCCTGCAGCGGAACGTGGGCTTCCGGTCACGAGAGTTATTAGCAGAATGACTTTGCAACGAATATTAGCTGATGCAGTCGGAGAAGATATTATTTTGAATGGAAGCAACGTTGTTAGTTTCAAAGATGATGGAAATCAGGTAACTTTGAGGTTTTGAGTTCATGTTCCGGACATATTCTTCCCCCATGGATTGCATTCAATTGGTAGTTCTATTATGTGTTTATCTGACTTTCTGATATAATCGTTGAATCAATTTGTTAGATTGTAGTAGCATTTCTGTATCTATAACTCTTGTTACTTTTGCAATCTATGTGTCAGGTTACTGTGACACTTGAGAATGGACAAAGGTATACAGGTGATCTCCTTGTTGGTGCTGACGGAATATGGTCTAAGGTTACCATCGCCACTTATTTAGTCATTGAATGATATCAATTAGTTTGTCAACACATATAAAACAAATATTGCAATGTTCTTCCACTCATGTCAGTCTCTGTTGCTTTACTGATAAACTCCAATAAAATAATCTTGTCAAATAAATTTTGTAGGTGAGAAAGGAGTTGTTTGGATCCAAGGAAGCTGTTTACTCTGATTATACTTGTTATACCGGCATAGCAGATTTTGTGCCCGTCGATATTGAGACTGTAGGGTATGTTTCATTTCATGTCTTTGAAGGTTTCTTTTGATGACAACTCTTATTCAATCTGTTTGATTTCTTAATGTTGTTTGAGTAATTAACATCAAGAGCGTATTACTTTGAAACCTCTCTTATTAAGGTATCGAGTGTTTTTGGGTCACAAACAATACTTCGTCTCATCAGATGTGGGTGCTGGAAAGATGCAGTGGTATGCTTTTCACAAGGAACCGCCTGGTGGCACAGATGGCCCCTCTGGTAAGTACTCAAAACTTTCCCTTGAATGTTCTTTTATTGAAGAATATTATGGTCTAGGAAAGGATCTATCAACATGCTAAATTTTGTGTTTTCTACTAAAATTTGGAACTTAAACCAAGAATATAATTGATCCAAGTAGTTTGTGTTATAATTACTCCCATATGAATCAGTTTTGTATTTGTTATTACAAACAATCAAACCAGAAGTCTTTCACTGATAAAACATAGTACATGATATTGCTGCATCTGGATGTATTTTTTACTTTTTTTTTTCATAAATCTTGCGGGATTTCAAGATCTAGATGTACAAGAGTTGAAATCAAGATTTGGCCATAAGCAAACTCCACATCTTTTAGAGGGAGATGATTTATAGTGGCAATGGCTTGGTTTATGATGTCACAAATTCTTGACTTACTATGCAGGAAAGAAGGAAAGGCTACTGAAAATATTTGAAGGTTGGTGTGACAATGTGATGGATTTGATAAATGCAACTGATGAAGATGTCATTCTTCGACGTGATATATATGACCGAACACCTACCTTAGCATGGGGAAAGGGTCGTGTGACCTTGCTTGGGGATTCTATCCACGCCATGCAACCTAATATGGGTCAAGGGGGGTGTATGGCCATTGAGGTAACATAAATTGAAGCATACTCTTCTATGACATTAGAATTTCAATGGAGTTAAGAACTATTTGTTATTAGTTTAAAAAGTGACAGAGTTTGCAATGAAATGGATGGAGATTCTTAAAAGAACTATTTCCTATAAAAACGTGAAGGGTGTCTAGAGATCCAGAAGATTTAATTAAAACCTGATGGACCATTTGTTTAATTGTTACAGGATAGTTATCAACTTGCACTGGAGCTTGACAAAGCATGGGAACAAAGTATCAAATCAGGAACTCCCATTGATGTTGTTTCTTCATTAAAGAGGTAATGACCATGCATCTCTTTCAGAATTCAGGAGCTATCAGGAAAAGAAACTGGGCCTAATGAAGTTTTTGGACATTCCTCTAGTTGTGCTTTTTGTTGAGATCACGCGGGGAAATCGTCTATAAGGCCAAAAGACCTAAGAAATCATTTGCTTAATGCGATCCCTTTTGAGGCGAATTGACATTGGAGAAAACTCTAATGCTAAAGCGAAATGTTCAGTGTCATGTCTATGATTGAGGAGGAAAAGTCTGTGGAGTATTAACATAAATGTCTCCTTTCATCAAATATGCCATCTATGAAAACCATGTTCTTTAGCCATTAGATGTACAACTGCAAGAATTTATACACAATGTTTGAATACAAGCAATTCACACTTTCTATGGTTTTATGCGTCAAATTTGGGAAATTCCTCTAACTACCTTAATTGACTCATTTATCCATTTTATTTTGCATAGCTATGAAAGAGCTAGAAGGCTTCGTGTTGCTGCTATCCATGGCATGGCAAGAATGGCTGCAATAATGGCTTCTACTTATAAGGCTTATCTGGGTGTGGGACTTGGTCCATTATCTGTAGGTGTCTTTGTTGATTGCTGTTGTTAAACTATATTCACCGAGAAAAAAAAAATAGTGTAATTGATAATTTTGGTTCTAAATTCTGATTGCTATTTGGCTTGCTTTCTCAGTTCTTGACAAAGTTTCGGATACCACATCCAGGAAGAGTCGGTGGGAGATTTTTTATTGACATATCAATGCCCTTGATGCTCAGTTGGGTCCTAGGTGGTAATAGGTTTGATCTCTACTACCCTGTTTTCACTGCATAAGTATTCTTCCTCTTTCAAACTCTTGGTCCTTTATCTACTGGGTTATTATGATCTATGGCATGAAAGCTAGTTGCGGTTGATAGGAAGTGAAGCAAAAACAATGGATGGGTGGGGACTAAGTCTGCCCATGCACACCTATGGAATCCAATTAAAATTTTCTTTTCAGGCATATTGAGAAATATCCTTAAGGCTGTTTAAATCAACAAATCTTTCCTTGTATTGTAGCTCAAAACTGGAAGGGAGATACCCAAGTTGCAGACTTTCAGACAAGGTATTTTTTTCAATCAAGTTTCTGAATTTTAATAAGTGTAATTTAGGTGTTCTTTAGAATCCTTATCCTTCTGATTATGACATGAATTGTTAATGATTTCTTTAGGCAAATGACCAGTTAAGGAGGTGGTTTGAAGATGATGATGCTCTAGAGCGTGCTCTTAATGGAGAGTATGTACTAAATTCCTTGTGAATATCTTCTCCGCTACATTTAACATTGTTGGTCAAGTCCAGTCACCTTCCTTTCTCTAACCTGATTCCTTGTTTGTTAGGTGGTTTTTAGAAAGATCTAGACACGAGGCTGATGCTTCACGCATACATTTGAGTAGGGATGAGAACAAAACCTGCATAATTGGGTATGACTCCGATTTTGATCATACTTTAGGAGAAACAATGACAGTTATTGAACTAAGTTGTCCTCCTAATACCTCCTTATCATACTTGTTCTAATGTGTTCTTTAATTGAAGGAGTGTACCACATGAGGATCCTCAAGGATTGTCAATCGTAGTACCTTCACCTAAGGTAATTTAATTTAGGAACTAGTCTCATATTTCACCCTCTTTAATTGCGGTGGAATGTGTTCTTAGATTATAGTGAGAATCATCATGGTAAGACTCTTATTTTGTCAAGATCAGGTTTCCAGAACTCATGCTCAAATCAGTTATAAAGACGGCTCATTTTACCTTACTGATTTACGGAGTGAACACGGTACCTTTATAACAGAGTAAGTACTTTAGCAGAGTGCATCTCCATCACAAATTATGAAGGATGTTTCACTGAACAATTTCCTTGCATCTGCAGTAATGAGGGAAGGCGACACAGGCTGCCACCCAACTTTCCTTCCCGATTTCATCCATCAGATGTGATCGAGTTTGGTTCTGATAAGGTGATAAAACAATCCTTGCACTTTTGCTTGCATCATGTGCTTTGAGTTCATCTTTCTCTTGCATTCCTTCCGAAATGTATTAAAATAATCTAATGCTTAACACCACCTTACATGTTCCACGGATACTTCGCTAGTAAAATGCTCTCATTTATTGCCGTTGTTTGTAGTGTCAGTGCTACAATAACAAACTATTAAACCTATCATGCGCAGGCATCTTTTCGTGTAAAGGTACTAAGATCTCCTCCTGAATTTGTGGAGAAGAAAGAAAAAGTTGGTGAAATGATTTAAGCGGTATGAAAAATTTCTGCAATTTCATAATTTTGGAAGTATATAGGAATTTTGTACAGCATTTACTAGGAGCAGCAAAGGGACGTTTGAGTCTGCAATTTTTTACAGCTCAGGAAATGAAGTCCAGAATGTTATACAACATAAAACATGTAAAATCAACCCTTCGTTACGAAGGTGATTGCAATCTGGAAAATGTAATATCAAGCTTTCTTAACATTGAACATATTAAGGTATACAGATTGTTTAGGAAAGGGCTGGAAAGCAATGATATCCATGTGAAGCACTATTCAGAATTCATAGGCATCTGCATTACTATTTCTACCTGCTACGTGTATGTACCACTTATAAGTACACATCAAAGATGGTCGTGTCAGACTAATCATTTGATAACTAAAGTTGGACCTAAGTTGTCGTTTTATTTCCACCACCGAGACGGAGAGCCTGGACCATGTACTCAAATCGAAAGCTGTATTGGTGCAGAAAGAAGGAAGAAAATGAAATTCTCTTCTACTTATTCTGCAGGCTTAGACCATACGATAATGAAGGCTCAAACTGTTGTTATGGTTCAAGAAAATGAGATAGCTTACCATCGTCGACTGTACTTGAATGGATCTTGATAAGGTCAACCAGTTCAATTATTTGATTAGAATACGCTTCCGTTTTAGCATCGTACAACGAAGGCAAGCTGGGTCTTAGAACCTTTGCACATTTTCAGATTCTAATCACATCTAAGGCCTCCTCGAGAATGAGTTTAGCAGCTCTTATGTCAAAGAACATCATCATCTACCCTTTCTTGGATCCGATCATTGCCTTATGCTGTTAAATTTGATCAGACGGAGGCCGAAAGATATTGGTCGACAAAGGTGTTCTTGGATCCGATCATCACCCTATGCTGTTAAATTTAGTCAGACCGAGGTTGAAAGATACTGGCCGACAAAGGTTTTATTTCCAATCTACATAGCTAGCCCGTGAAGGTTTTGATAAAGTAGTTTCAGAGAATTGGCTTCCAGCAGTGGAGACGTTTAGCAATTCATTAGCCACATTCTCAACCCACCTAACGAGTTGAAATCAGGTAGTCTTCGGCAATATACTCCATTGGAAAAAAAGGCTGTTAGCTTGGTTGGCTAGCATTCAGAGGGTAATGGATCGTGATGACTCAGATTCACTTTTGGCATTGGAGGATAAGGTTAGAGCGGATTTATTACAAGTGCTGTTTGAGGGGGAGATTTATTAGCATCAGCAAGCCCAATGTGCATGGTTGGCACAAGGTGATCGCAACACCAAATACTATCATATTGTTACTGTATCCAAAAGGCAAAAGCTGAAGATTGGGTGGTTAATGGATAATAATGGGATTGAGATATCTTATCCAGTGCAATTGTGTAACATGGCGAAGCACTATTTTGTCGACTTGTGTGCTATTGAAGAGATTACCAATTATAAGCTTCCCATTACAGGAGCCTTCCCTATCTTAACAGAGGGGCTATCAACGACCTAGCTACACCTGTCCATGAGTCCGAAATAAAAAATGTTGTTTTTGATATGAATCTCAATAGGGGTAGAAGGATTTACTGTTTTATTTTTTCAGAACCAATGGGGCAAAGTTGGACCAGCAGTGGTGGATTTTATTCAACAAATCTTCAGACATGAACGTTAGGAGCAGGAGTTGAATCGAACTATCCTGATTCATGTTAGGAGCAGGAGCTGAATCGAACTATCCTGATACTGATTTCGAAAGTCTCTTCTTCGAAGTATGTTACTCAGTTTAGACCTATTAGTCTTTGCTTAGTGAGTTACAAGATTATCTCCAAAATTATTGCGAATAGAGTGAAGAACCACGTTGATTACCTAGTGGCGACTACCCAATGCAGCTTTATCCCTGGAAGACATATAACGGATAATATTATCATAGCCCATGAGGTAATACATTCGCTGAGAAAGAAGAAGGGGAAGACATGGTATTTTACTCTCAAAGTGGATTTGGAAAAAGCTTACGATAGACTCTACTGGGATTTTATAGAAGACACTCTTAGGGATATTGGGATTCCGAATAGCTTAGCCAGCGTCATTATGAAGTGTGTGACTACGATTACAATGCAAGTTGCTTGGAATGACACTCTTTCTGATTCGTTCACTCCTACAAGGGGTATTCGATAAGCGATCCGTGTTGAGTTTAGCTCCTTTGTTTGTCCCACATTGGTTGGAGAAAACAATTGGGGTAAGACTTTTGCCTATATAAGGAGGGCGCTACCTCCTTAGTTAGTGCACTAATCTAAAGTCAAAGATTTGTATGATAAATTTGACTCTAGTTAAATTCCTCTTTTGAGGTAAGAGTTGGAGGATTTGTTTTGGGTATTTCTTTATGGATATACTGGTGTATTGGGATATTGGGTGAGAGGAAAAATTGTGTGATTATCAGATTTTTCACATAGTGGATTTTCTTCTCGGTGCCCGTGGTGTTTTTCTCCGGGTTTGGGAGTTTTCATGTAAATTCTCTTGTGTTGTTATTATTTCTCTATTTTCTGCTATTTTTGTTTATGAAATACCTTTGGGTGTGGGTTAGGGAGGTCAAAATTCCCAACAATCTGCTCTCGCCTTATTTATTCGTACTGTGCATGGAAAGGTTAGGCCATCTTATTTCACATAAGGTGGGTAAAATGCTTTGGAAACTGATTAAGCTGAGTAAAGTAGGGCCTTCCCTTTCCCATTTGTTCTTTGCCAACAACCTTGTGCAGTTTGGCGAAGCTACGGACACCCAGATTCAGGTGATTTTGAGGACATTGGAGTCTTTTTACAAGGCTTCAGGACAGAAAATGAGCACTGATAAAACTCGAATCTTTTTCTCCAAAAACGTTTCTAGGGAGCAGCGCGCAGTCTCAGTCAAGCACTGAAAATTCAATGCACTAACAACCTTGGTAAATATCTTGGAGTACCTTTAATTCATGAGCGAATAATGAGGAAAACATACCAATTGTCGGACCCCGTTTCTGGAGCCCGACTATCGCATTCAAATACCAATATTTTTACACAACCACTTGCATTCAAACTAATCCCTTTTTGGCTCATCTCCATTCCAGCCCAAATATGTCGAAGGATAGCGTTGGTGAGTCCCCAATTTGCATATGAACATGCTTCGAGTCAATTAGCATAACTTCTTAATTTCTTCTGTGTTTGGCCTATCGTCTGTGTTTTATCGTCTATCTTTGACTTTTATTGTTTGGGTTTGACCTCCTATCTTCTGAGTTTTATCGTTTGTCTTTGACTTTTTATCGTTTGGGTTTGAACTCCTATCATCTGTCTCTCATTTGCGTCTGCCTTTCATTTGTGTCTGCCTTTCATTTGTGTCAGCCTTTCGGTTACGTCTACCTTTCATTTGTGTTTGCCTTTCATTTGCATCTGCCTCTCATTTGCGACTGTCTCTCAATTTTGTCTGCCTTTCATTTGCGTCTGCCTCTCATTTGCGTCTGCCTCTCATTTACCTCTGCCTTTCATTTGTGTCTGCCTCTCATTTGCGTCTACCTTTCATTTGCGTCTGTGTGTAACGTCATCACAGATGATACTCTTCCTTTATATTTTCTTTTGCATCTGTGTGTGACGTCAGTATAGACGATTCCTTTCGTCTGTGTTTTTCCTTTGCATCTGTGTGTGACGTCATCACATACGATACTTTTCCTCTATATTTTTCCTTTGCATTCAGAACACAATCTCTCCAATTCTAACATGCTATTCTAGTACAAAACAACCTTGGCAATTTCAACAGAGAAGAACATGCACATGTACGTTTCATTATCCCAATCTTCAAATATAACAAAA
>JANIIA010000190.1:51258894-51278672 GCA_027478495.1 Erythroxylum alaternifolium | reverse complement strand
CACTTTAATTCCATCAATTCATGAATTAATCCTCCTAAACTTGACATAATAATTAACTCCAATTAAAATGATTTATCTAACAATACTATAAAATTTATTCAAATCATGCTTACTAAAATAAAAAAATCCAGGGCCCAACACCAGTACATCCTTGATAAAGCATAGCAGAAGCTCGCTGGCTAGAGCACGAGGGCTCTGTCTCTTGCGGGGCGTGTCACTTTAACCCAATCAGCAATCTCGTCCCTTCCAATATACACCATGTTGACTGTGAGACTGCCCAGACAATTCTGCAATGATATAATAAGGGATTTTATCCAGGGCTCAAAAAAAGGCCATCACAAACCGCACCTAGTTAATTGGGAGGCAGTTTGTCGACCGAAAAATGCAGGGGGCCTCAGGCTTAAACAAATTCGTTCCTCCAATGACACCTTACTTACTGAGTTGGGTTAGCATTTGATTACTAAACCGTCAGCTTTATGGGTGCAGATCCTTCAAGCTAAATATCGTTTTGTTGCTCACCACATCCCTCAAACTTTAGATAGGAAAGGGGCTTCGGTCATTTGGAGGGGCATATCCGCTACCTGGCGAATTGTCCGTCAAGACCTCAAATGGAAAGTCAGTAATGGCCGTCGTATTAATTTTTGGTTGGATCCTTGGTTGGATGATTGGGGTCTGCTTTTATTTGTGACAACATCCCACCTTCTGGAAAGCTTGTTGTATACCAAAGTAACAGATTTTGTGGACAAGCTTGGTAATTGAAAATGGAACCTCTTCCAACATTATCTTCCCTTTACTGTTTACTTGGATATTGCGGCTCTTCGGGGCCCATTAGAAGGGATGGGAGAGGACAGAGCAATGTGGGGACCAGCAAAACATAGAGACTTTGCGGTACCTTCCGCATATGACTTCATTGAAGATAATGCTCCAGAGGACCGTAACAAGAATTGGGATTTGATATAGAAATGGCCGAGGCCACAACGGATACGCTCGTTTCTTTGGCTTCTCGCTAAAAGGAAGTTATTGACCAACCAACAGCGAGTTGCTTGTTGATTCACAACGGATGATAGTTGTCAGTTTTGTGGTCAAGAAGAGACAACCTTGCATGCACTTCGAGACTGTACCAGGGTAAAATCCTTTTGGCTTTAATTTCCCCCCGAAGTAGTCGATACTGAGTTCTTTCAACAAGATGAGATAATGTGGTGGAAATCCAATACTACTAAACAATTACAAATACAACTGAGTGAGTGGACCACAATCTTTGGGATTTCTTGCTAATATTTATGGCAATGGTGTAATAAAAGTATTTTTGAGGATGAGTTTGTTTGGCCAGAAGTGGGATTAAAAGTAGTTTTGGACTATGTTACTTAGATAGATATGACACAAGATGTCGTGGGCAGGGTTATTAAGATACAAGATTCGCCATTGGGTAAGCTAGTTGACTGAACAACGCCCAAATTCAACATGTTATCATAGAAGTGGATTCTTTAGAGATAATCAATATTCTTTCTTCATCCACGTTAATGTTGATTGAAGGTCTTTTTTGGTGCAGGGTACCTGGGCTTTGATGCGTCGTGCTTGGGATGTTCAGTTTTAATACGTTTATAGGAAAAGGAATCATAATACTGACAACCTGACTAATTTAGCTTTAATATCAAGTCCAGGAGTCTATGTTTTTCAAGAACCTCCGATTACAACTAGGGAATTGGTCCGAAAGAATCTGGAAGGCATTTTATATCACAGAATACTACAATAGTGTAGTAGTAGAACTTTTTCCTTTGTAATTAAAAAAAAAAAACATTAGAACGCTATATATTGAAGAATTCGAGAAAGAGACGCCTACCCTACAATAATGCAACATACGAGTAGACTATGTAACAGCTATAGTGACATAACGGGCACAGTTCTCCCTGGGCTCTATCCTCTTCATGTCAAGTGATGGCCACCCTCCGCAATCATTTGGGTAAGTCCACAGCTCAAGATATTCCAAATGGCAACATCCTATTTCATCTATCACACAAAAGATCCAAACCAAGTACTGTTGTCTCCCTCCGCATGACTCCATTGCCAGTTCCAGTGACCCTTCCAAAGACCAGATAGGCCATCTCTCGACAAAAGACAAGCATTTATTGACTCTCTACCGCCCCTACGTTATCAAATTTACCACATGATCAGTCTACTGATGGACTCATATGCTAGGATTCTTACGTCTTTCATCTGTCAATGTACAAAGGAGGGTCCATACAACTATCTACTGATGGACTTATATGCTAGGATGCTTACTTCTTTATCTATCAATGTACAAAGGAGGGTCCATACAACTAAATGAGTCACCGTGTAGGCATTTCCAGCTCTGCAGGAGCACACGTGATAGAGGTGCATATGCGGTGGGATAGCCATGTGCCTTGAACAAGCAATCAGATAGTAGTTACCGAGTGGTGGATGACGGTGGCAGGTGGCAGTAACCGTTGTTGCATTAATTGCCTTTACATGGGAATACTTCGTGCTTCTTTTATTTGTTTTTCTACCGGTCCTTCGCATTATCTGTTGTTATGATTCTTACTTTCTCCAACTAACCGTTGGTGCCATTTCTCAAATGGAGAAAAAATAATATGTTCCTGAAGATGATAATCCACCATCTGAAACGCAAGACACTGTGATTCTAACAATCATTATCGACCAAACTCATCAAATTTGGATTTTCTCGTACCTTCATTGGCACTGGGTATTTCTCTGTTTTCTAGTATAAACTAAGACTTCAAATTTGAAACATGACGTTTGAATTGAATCATAGTATGATTCGGGTATTCAACTCATACAGAAGAATAAACACTATCTGCTGAATGCTAAACTATTCGCTGAGATGCTGCAGAAATATTCTTTGCTTTGTCCTTACCAATATTCCTATATCGGGATAAAAAAGAAAATCACGTTACTGTTCTGGTACTGTACTAATTATTCCCATCATTTCCAATTACCCAATAGGAATAAGGACAAGGTTGGAGGAGATCTTTTCTTTGTAATTGAGATATTATGTTCGAGCATTCCAAGAAGCAAGCCCTGACCAAACTTGCAGGGGCTCTCTGATCTGCAGAGGACTTGGACCCATTTAGACATTCCAGTCATGAGTGAAATCAAACTTGGGAGTTCGAGTTGGGACTATAACAGCTCTTGCAAACCTTGGATGCTTAATGTCTAGTGAAGAATGTCACAGAATGGTCTAAGTAATGAAGTACTTCTCGGAACCCCAAAAAGGAAGGAAATTGAAACCTAGTGTAAAACGTAATGGAATAATGACATTAAGTTTCAGTGAATAAGTTTAACAATAACCTATCACATTCCCATCACACGAGGAGAAGATCAACATTTTTTTGAGATAAACTGTTACCGAAGAACTCTGAAAATCAAGTTCTCTGTTGCTTAATCTTGTGTACGGCCACCTTCTCAAGTGATCCCTATTGCTCTTTTGGTCTTCTAGGACTGCGCACCAGCTGAGTACCAACTGTGTACCAAAGAGACAAGGCTTTCACATCTCAAAAGAAAAACATGTGTGGGTCAACAAACAGACTTTTGTTCCAAAAACACAAAATAAGAGTTCTTCAACTCTCTTTAAGGGATTGCAGGTCCGATCTACTGTTAAAAAAAAGATGCGGCTTTGAATCATGGTTGGAATTGTAGTGACAGAAAAACATCTACAATTCATTAAAAATTTAAAGAAAATAATCAATAAAAATTGAAATAATTATGAATTTTAAATGTCGGTTAAATCTAATTTATTATTTAATTATATTTAATTATTAACTTACTTTTAAATACATAATTTATATTTAAAAACTCATAATTTAGTTTAAAATGATAACTACGATACCACGACCGATAATATAAACCAAAACAAAAGATTTTGGTTTTCAAAATCTAATAA
The DNA here is from genome assembly GCA_027478495.1 of Erythroxylum alaternifolium. Lineage (NCBI taxonomy): Eukaryota > Viridiplantae > Streptophyta > Magnoliopsida > Malpighiales > Erythroxylaceae > Erythroxylum > Erythroxylum alaternifolium. The sequence continues at coordinate 51,274,753 of JANIIA010000190.1, read as the reverse complement.
AATACAAAAATATATAAAAAAGGAGATGACTCTCTCTTTGTGTTATCTGTACAGATTTCGGATATCTGTTCAAAAAAATCTTGTCCAATGTTTTGGGCATTCCATAAGGTAAACTCATGTTTAATACATGACGCCGTTTTGAACATTAAACGAGATTGGACGTGATTATTTTAGACTGAGAATCCAAACTCGTATGTACATTATACGACTGACTAGGAGAGAACTTTCTTCCACTTGGTTTGTACCCTCTCAGTAGCCCCATCACAATCACCTCAATAGACAGTAATTCAATTTGCGCCGTTCTTCCCATTCCTTCTCTTTCATTAAGGACTGACGCTGATCGTCTGGTGAAAAAGTAAAAGGTAAAAAGTTAAAGAAAATGAAAGGAAAAACAAGGAACAAAACGACACTTTTCGAGAAGCTAAACGACGGGACTAAAATGGATGTCCCGCTGTCCCACAACAGCAGCGTACCATTGACACTGAGCTCCCTCTCCCTCCTTCCGTCCTCCTCCATTGCTGAAAGTGGGACCCCCATTAACGTCTCTCTTTGTTCTAAAAAGAGGGCACACGTGCACTTAAGTTAAGGCGCCTCATTTCAAAAGCTGGTTCATGGCTCGATTAATAACAACATATCTAAAGCTGGTTTGGCTCCATTAGTCACAACACTACTGTCAATCCACTCCTTTACCAAAAATAATTAATAAATACATTAATTATTATTACATTAAAAACAGGACAAATGGATTATTAATATGTAATGCATAAACAACTGATGTGACATCTTCAGTTTAAATATGTAATACATACCTAAGTATAGGAATTTATAAGATATACTATAAATGATAAAAAATAGAGAAAATTTACTTGTGGAGAATACCAACAATCTCGGATATAAAATTCTGGAACCCCGTTTACTAATTTCCTTTTTGGTGGTTATTTTGTTGTACGCTCATTTTCGTTGTACAATATGAACTCGTCTGCCTGTGTAATTTTTTTTCCCTTAAGATATAAGATTTATAAAAATAAAATACATGTAAACAGGTAAGAATCTGGAGGGCTTTTCTACTTTTATTACCGGGCAACCGATTCCGCCAGTTTCCCGATTCTATGCACCAGCTCTGGCGACAGTTTCTTGACCGTTTTCCTTTCCTTCTCGGGTCGGAAATCGAATCCTAATGCATCCGACACCTCCTCGGAGCTCCATCCAGATTTCCGGAGCGAGTCTGAGAACCGATCTGCTTTCAATAGCAGAGCATCCAAAACCGCTTGGCTGTCCAACAACACCATCTCTCCTTCGAAAAAACCCGAAGCCGATACTTGAACCATTTCGGATATATCCGACTCACTCCACCCGCCTTCCCTCAAAACCGATCCGATTTGCTCCATATACTCATCCACCCATTTCGGTACTTCGGATCTAGCTCGCATGTCAATAAACCGCTCCGGTGAGTTCCTTCTCCGACGGTTCACTGCAGCATCGCTCCAGAACTCCACCCATCGCGGCGTTCTTACTATCCCCGTATCCAAGCTCCTACGTGAAAAATTCGACGACGTACCGGCTGACTTCTCGCTCACGGATCTTTGCTTCTGTAAAAGTATCGGGTCAGATTCGGAGCTCCGAAAGGGAGACTCGCGGTCAAAAAAATCAGATAGGTCCAGACCGCAACAGAAGATTCGATTCTCGTCGACGAAAAATATGGGGTTACCAGCTAGAGAAGGGTTACAAGGAATGTAACAATGGTTGAAAATAGGAATCAACAATGGAGCTCTCTTTAACGCATTTCTCGCAACACGCAATGCTTTTTCTGGATCAGACGGTCTGAGGCCCCAAGACTTAGACCAAAGTGCTTTGCGTGCAATTTGGAATGAGATAGCCGCGATTGGAAGATCAAGAGATGCTCGGAGATGGAGGCGAGCGCCGCTGGAGCGCCAGTCTGGAAATCCGGCGGCGACGGGCAATCCGGCGGAGAGGACAGCTCGGAGGTCAGGAGGGAAGGCGAAACCGAACTCGGCCTCGGCTCGGGCGAACTCGGCGTCGGATAAGCCGGGTTGAACTTGGACACCTGAGCTGCGTAAATGGGTCATGACTTTATCGGCAAGTGAAGAGAAGGAGAGTAGGCCGTTGCGGACTGGGATAGTGGAGACGGTCGACGGCGCGGCTGCTCTCGCCGAGAGGCGGCGGAGGCCGGCTATATGTGCCGGGTTTAGACCAGTCATTCTCCGGTCGACATCGACCATTGTGAGTTAACTGCTGTTTACGCGCGGAGACTCTTGTTATTTCTGATTAGTGAAGTGGAAAGGTGAATAAGACAGCGAGAGTTGAGCAGAGCAAACTTTATGGAGCCTGGCTTCTCACGTAAAGTGGATGATATTTATAGCAGTGGAAGAGTGGAGCCCACTTTTTAATATTTTGGATTTTGTATCTTAATTAACCCTGCAATGTTAATCTAATTACTTCTAATGATGGCTTATCTCAAACGATTGCAGGGTGTTGCTAAAAAGGATTATTGCGGAATTTGCAGTGAGAGACCGAGACAACGGCTCTTAAAAGAGGGAAAAAGTTGGTTAAACAGGCGGTGTAATCTTTTTTAGTTACCAAATGTAATTCCACTTACGCTCTAAAAATTGTGAAATTAGGAAACTGCTTAATTTCTTATCCGAACGGAGCTTCTCCTTGTCTTAAACTGTTTAGCTTTTAGATCATACCCAACTTTTGGTCATGTTCTGAGCAATCTGTGGACCTTTAGAAATCATGGGATTGTTGAAAGAAGAGATAAAGCTAAGCACACAATCATAATGGTGCCTTGTTGTATGCTAACGTTAACTCACCTCTTTCATTTGTTTAAGCAAAGATGCACAAAGTCTGGGGTAAAGCTAATCATTGGTTATATATCCACACAACTAAGCCCCAGTAAGTATCATTTTATTTCTCTCCATTGCTTAGCGAGAGCCTTGTCAAGTTCAAAGGAATTGAACGTAAGAGCATAAATAGTTAAAAGTGCTCAAAAAATCATACAAGAGTTAATTATAATTCAAGTATAATAATTGAAGTTGTTGTGAGGACAATGTATAAACTAATCGTATAATTGTGGCAACCACCAAAGAATCGCCTTAAATTTGTTCCATGTTTAAGTTTTATATGAGAAAGTTCTAAGGTGAGGCCGGATTTAACAAATAAATTTAAATCTTGAATGGCATTTACTGTGCAAATAGGAAAGGTGTCATAAGCAAGTAACGTCACGTTTGATAGTGAAATTTTGTTTTGGCCTTAGAAACAAAATTAAATCTTGAATAACATTATTTGGCATGATCACCTAAAGTCATCCAATCCCGAATTCTCCTCATAAATCTCCATAACCCAATTCTGGCAAAAGAAAGTTAGGCCAGCCTAACCTTTTTACTTTTAACTGGATTATTGTACAATGATATTACCCAAAAATTAAACAGGATTAGGTATGGGATTTTGATATTGTACTTGCCCAAAACGCTTGCACTAATCGCAAAATCTCTCTGTACTACATCCATAAGGGTACTTAGATGTAAATAAAGTTTCGAAATCTTATGTTTTCAAAATAAAAAACATAATTATATATTAGCCTAAGCATCGGAATCCAGCTGCCGGCTCCAGCCTGCCTCCGCCGTCTCTTACTTGCCCCGATCTCATTTGCTGGCAACCATGGTCGGCCAATGTAAATATAAGCTGGTCGCTTTCGAAATTGGTCACGGCTCACAACCCTTTTTGTTTCATCAAAAGCAGATGAGAAACAACAACCAAACGTGAGCTCTTATTGACTCAGTTGACTGAGTTGATCATTTAATGTACATATCAGATTTATTTACGTGTTCATTAATGGATATTTATTGTCATTAGGCAATCACATCAATGGCTGGCTTGTGTTCAAAGGGGTATTAATTACGTGCATCGCAAACAAATGAATCCAATCTTATTGGTTTTGAAAAGAAAAATAACCGGTATACATTGTTTAACATTAGTTCATCTCGAAGTTCACGATTGTTGTTTCTTGTAGTTGTAACATCTAACAGAGTTTTAACGGTTAGTTTTTCGGACTATCGCTCGAATCCATTAAATCTCAGGGGATTATATTACTTGAGATTGAGAAGAGGTTTAATTAGATTTCCTTGACTTGGACTTTACTATTCTATTCTAAGAAAAAGGGCCAGTACTAACTACATCTTGGTTTGGAACTTATACACCACTCGTCCTCTCTCAAGAAAGTCTACCTTGTTGGACTTTTTAAGTGCATATACAACACATTAATTAAGCAGTGGATAGTACGTTTTTCCCAATCAATATAGCAAGTTCTCCATGTGAAAAAGATGGTAGCTTCGTAAATGTGTGGAAAAAAATTGATGGGACCAACAAGCTAAGAAGGGTCCCTGACTCCACATCACAACTACAAAGGTGGATTAGATCTGCAGGCTTGTTAGGATTCCAATTCTTTGGACCCAACTAGCAATGTCACTGGTCTCCTATAATAAGCTACGAAAGTCTAGGAAATGTCACCCACGGTTGTGATAATGTGGAACCAATTTGGTATGGAGGATTGGAAGTTAATCGAGCATGCCGTTGTGTTGTATTCAGAATCAATTGGCAACGTGGGGCCAAGTGATGAATCAACCAAATGGATCCTCGTGGACACGGTAAATGACATGGCTTGCCTAATCTGTCTCCGTTTATCTTCAATTATTTGTGGGAATCAATGATTAGATAGTTCATAACACTCCCAAGACACGTTGATTAATGACATACTTATCAATGAAACACCTTGTCGAAATGTCTAATGACTTGTAGATTTTCCATATTAATTGGCCTAGTGAATCAGGACAGCCATACACGTAGGGAATGGATGGTGATGAATGAAACACAAGTCACATGGGTTTCGGATTGTCTAGCACTGAATTGCACGATGCATAATTTCTCAACTAATTTATACAATAGGGGTTATAGATTCGAATAAAAGAAATTATAATTCATTTAAGACTAATTAATAGTGAAGATATATTGAATTTATAAAGTCAATTAAATTAAATAGGTCGTATAATTTTAAATTATCAAGTAATTTAACTAAAACATATAATTTATAAATTATTATATGTAATTAATAATTTATTCAATATGTATTTGAAAAATAATAATTGTAGATTCTATAAAATATTATTCATGTTTAATCTTTAACTGAACAAATATTTTTGTTACAACTAAAAAATAAATTGATGCATAAATCAGTAATTATATTTCTTTGTGATCCATAATTCCATTTTAGTACTATATTATAGTCTGAAATGAATAACGTTATTGTAAGATACACTGTTTCGGAAAACACAATTCCAAGCAGTGAACATGATTTCATACTTTAATATAAAAGATGACCATCGGGTTAAATTATAAATAATTCGACGATCATAAGTTGAACGTATAAAGGTTTAAAAGGATCAAAGTAATTTTTCCAGGATAATGATTTGCTTAATAGATATTATAATCGATCCCTTTGGCATAAAAGGAGGCAAAAGATGCACTTACCGAGTTTTAAATTCACTGATAAGCATAACAACTCGTGTCCAATCATCAGAACCGTAAATGAATCATGTAACCCTAAAAAGCCAAGACTTATATCCTGTATGAAATATAGTAGAACTTATGTTTGAGGAGTATAATCTAGTTCTTACACGTTATTAGCATATATAAGGAGCAGGACTATGTCGTTTTTAATAGGAGTGATTAACCCGACTAAACACTTAATAATAATAGTCCCAGATTTTCTTATTTTTAACTAAAAAGTATTAATTAAATTTTTTGAATACGTATATTATGCATATGAAATAAGTCACTTAATAAATCCAAGAGAAGAAAATTGATCGGGAACTTGTTAATGTGATTCAAACATCATGCTTATTGCAAACCATTAATATATCTTAAGCCCCACCTTGCACCATTTGATTGAGATCTCTCGAACCCCATACCTATTTCTTTCATTTGGGGGAAGCGGAAAACGAAGTTTGAACTAATCAAATATGTAAAGGATTGTTACTTGGCTAACCCATGTCAGTGGCAACAAAAGTCTCGCAAATTGTCAGCCGATGACTTTAAGTAATGAGGAACCAATTGGGATTATGTTGCGCATAATGTGTTGAAACAACAAGGCAGTTCAGGGGCCCAGTAAAATCGACCAAATGTTTTCCCAGGAGGTGGTAATGGGCGACCATTGCTTCTTTGTCTTTCTCAACCCTCCCTTATTATGCTTTGCTTTTCCTAGTCAATCTATAAATAAGAAAACTGTTACAGATAAGATAACCGAGTTATTGAATTGATGTGATAAAATCTATATATGGAAATAATTATATCGAAATTGATTGATACCAGCATTGGCACTCATATATTGCCTTTTAGGGGTGCATCAATTGATCATGGCATTTCTCAAAAAATCTCTAATACTTGAAAATTTAAATTTATCAAAATTCGTATTAGAGATATAATTTCTTTTTATATAAGAGTTCTTTTACTGGTCACTAAATTCAATTTTCACTTAATTTTAACTGTTTGCATTAAAAATCAATTTCACTTAATTTTAGGTCCTTGCTTAAATTTTTATTATAATAATTACATATACTTAAAATCTTATTTAACACCGACTCGAAATTTCCATCAAAACAAGGAGGCAATCACACGTTGCTTGATTTGGAATATCCTTATAATTTATAGCATAAAGTTTTGGCACCCAAAACTTTTCTGAGTTATATATGGCAGGAAAAGAGATTGTGGGATATGGACACTTATTTTGGAACCAGAAGTAGAAGATTACAGTGCGATCTTCCATATGCACGAAAATCTAAGGAACTGGAACACAATATTCTTGTGTAAAAAATTAAAATTTGGTCTATAAAGTATCCACATAGAGATCGCGTAGCCATTTTGAAGCCTATAGTGGAAAATGCATATTCTTGTCCCTTCTAAAATCTAAAAATGCTTTGGTCGATCTAGCTAGACCTCTAATTAAAGAAGAAGAGAGATTGGCCAGTTATATGATCTATTCTTGAATGATAAAGATAAATTATCAATCTACTCTAACGTAATTAAGTACACCCGTCTACTTTTTTCTCGCAAGTGAAGAGATTTCCGGAAAATAAAGACGGATCCTACACTTGTTTTTAAAATACAGGACTCATTTTACCACTTTAATCGTCACATGTGATACATTGGCATTTCTTATAATATATGATATCAATTCAATATTAATAGTAGCATCAGGATGACGTTGAAGAAAGAATGGAACGAATCCAATTTGATTTCATACTTTAATTTAGGATCTAGCCTTTAGCATAAACTGGAATTAAAGAGAGGGATATAATTTGAACTGTTGACAAGTGATTATGATGATAATTAAAAAAATGGAGAGTCACAATTATATGGGAATGCATGCTATAAAAATAAATTCATTTTTGTAGGGTAATGACCGATCTTACCTACTTCTACTATTTTATAGACTCTCGCATTAAAGGAGATGGATCTAATAGCCTTTGTTAAATACGAGAGAGAATGATACACCATTGCATGTGCTTCATCCACTCTCCTAAACAAATACGTTTTATTATGTGCGTTCGGTTATTCTTGGTAGGAATCATCATGCATGGGTCCTTAAAGCCTACTCTAAGTGGGATTTAAAGAATGGATGGATTGGGATTCACTACATAATTTGTTACATTGATGTCATCACCAATTTAAACATTCATTTGGTTGGGTTAAAAGGGTTTTATGATGTACTTTTTAATAATTGATTGAAATTTCAAATTCTTAAAATTATAATAATTTTAAAATTTTAACATTAAGAGTTCAAATATTTGTGTTAATTACTTATGTGATAAATATAAAATTCTTAATTATCTATGAGGATAGTCTTACATCACATATTATATCTTGACAACTATATATTATAAGTTTGAACAAGTTCAATTTAGTATTTATCTATACGTATTATGGATTCTTTGTTATGGAAGACTTTATCTTCTATAGGTATCTTAATTTCTTTATATGGTTGCTAAAAGGAATGTGTTTCCTCTCAATCAATCTCCGAAATAAAGTATATATGGACTAATTTCCTTCACTGTGAATAATTATTCAAACCCAACTCGACCATTAAAGAAAAGTTCACGGTCTATAAACAATAGCATTATAGCTATAGAATTGTAGTCGTATTGGTAGTGAGAATAGGGCAATGGATGATTCTTAAAATTACACAGTAAAAGAAGCAAGGTTTCGTAGGCGATGAATCGATATACACGTGACGTGAGAACATGGGGACTCTCCATGGTCGCTATCGGAACACTAATAAGAGAACATCTTGCGAGTGGATGCCTAACCCATCCATGATATTCAATATTGGTGTAATCTTGAAGCTAATATTTTTTGTCTGACTAGTCATTTAGCACTACCCACGTGAGATTTAAAAGTAGGTTCGCGTCCCCTCGTGCACAGGGTTCACTTTTCTATATGTTCTCATCTCATGATTCTTTCCCTTTCTCTTTGGACGGATTGATGCATAGGCGAAGTAAAGAATGGGAATGAGGCTAAAGCTACATAGAAATAGATAGACGGGCCTCTCTTTCTAAGACTAAGAATAATGAGAAGCGTGCGTGCAATAAGAATAGAATAAAGTGCTGTTTTAGAAGTTTGTTTGATGGCCTTTACTTTGCAAAGAGTACTTGGAACAGACACCTTGCACTACAAGGATTACAACAGGACTTAAAAAGTTCTTCAAGGGTCTTATCATCATGAAGATTAAAGGAAGTTGGTGACTGTCAAAATTCTTGAACTTGGATTCTTCCACACTTGCTTTGGATAAACTTAAAGCTGAGATGAAGAAACAAGTTGAAAATTTCCCATCAATTGAAGTGAAAGCTCACTTGCCACTTTGTACATGGAATAATTTTCTTATCCATCATATACAGGGACATTATGAAATTAGAAGGCTTGTTTTTAATATTGAATAGCATAGAATGAGAGGGTAGTTTAATCTTTTGCATTTGTTATGTATTTTTTATTTTAAATTATTTAAAATTTGATAAATAAATTGTTTACTCTTTTTTAATGAACATTTGATCAATAACATTTATAAAATAATCATAATAATAATAAAATTGAGTTAAAAATAATAATTCAACTAAATAATTCTTGATTATGTTTATTATTTAAATTTCACTTTAAAATGTACTATTATATTCCTCATTAAACAAAGAGAAGTCTTTGGTACAAATGTTTTTCTTTAAGCAAAGATATATTTTTTTCATGGAAGAAGAAGAATTTTAACAATTCAATTACTCCCTTAATTGAATTTCAGTTACTCAAATATAAGAGTTCTTTAAAAGTTAAGCTACCCACTTTCTCTCTCTAGTCTTTACATCTCTCTCTACTCTTTATGTACTAGAAAGACTAGAGACAGAGACTCTGACCTCTTACTACTAATTACTTTTCTTTTGCTGCTGTGAAATTACTTCCACACCCTCCCTTTCTTTGAGTTTCTTTCGACAACCAAATTTGAGTAAGGGTCATTTGGTATTTTCCTGGGGCTCTTTAGGACGAAACAGGCAATCGCCTCACTGGAGCTCCACCTTTGGGGTGTGTTGGAGAACACAAAGAAGGGGATGGACTCACCGTCAAAGGGCTTCCCTCCCCTCTCTAGTGGGTGTCTCACCAGTGGATCTAAGGGGTCGTCGAGTGGGTTGAAAGGTCGAGAGTATCAAAATTACTCACAATCTCCAGCGAAGGAGGCGTGGAATAATAAGCTTAAGTCAATTCATCATAAAGGGGATTTGAAATATTACCTAGAAGTCGTCTAAGGTGGCATCTTCTCGCCTCCGATTGAGGTGTTGCAGGCGGAACTAGGGCATGGTCCAACACCCTAGTAAGCTTTTTCTGGTCGAAGAGATTGGCATTCTCGGTGGTAAATGTTTGGGCGAAGGCAAGCTAGGGTAGAAGGGGTCTTGAGAAGGTTATGTTTAGGGAGGATGGGTCGCTGTTGTTCAAATTTATGGACAACGCTAATATGTTGGATATCATTGAACACGGGCCATGGCATATTGGGAATCGCCCGTTGTTTATATAGCAATGGCGCTCTAGGGTGGATTTAGATAGGGGTAAGATTGAAGCCATACCTCTGTGGGTGGGCAGTTCCATGGCTTACCCGTGAAATACTGGACAATTGAAGGGTTGAGTCATTTAGCTAGTATTTTGGTCCCCTATGTATGGATTCTCAAACCTCGTCAATGGAGAGAATCGGTTACTCTAATATATGCATTGAAATTCCTAAGTTAGCGCCATTACCCAACACTCTCCCTATCTTCAGACTTGGAGAATCTGGGGGCCTTGTAAGGGATGAGATCTCTCTATCACATCCATGGTCACCTAGAGAAGTCAAAAAGGTTTGGTTAGAGATAGGTTGACGAGTGCCAGAAGGGATGTCGGAGGAATTAATATCAAATTAGTCCCCTCTTTTGGGACAGGTAGGTACAACTAATATTGAGGTTTGCAATGAGACACTTGCGGGGAGTATCTTTGATGTGATGGAAACTCTAGGGCCCCTTTAAGGGAAATCTCATGCAAGTGGGGAGATCAGGATATTGGAGCAGAGGCTAGTGGAGGTTGTGGAGCAAATGCAAGTGATGGGTAAAAGTGGTGAATTGACTATAAATTTGGAAGTTATTCATGAGGATATTCTAGTTAGTAATGTAGTGAATGCTAATGATAGAGGTGGCAGTTCTGGTCAGTCTCAGTATAGTCCTACTTTTCGACCTGATGGTACTAATGATGGAATGAATGAGTCTATTTCAGTAGTTACTCAGGGAGATTCAGGTTATGTAGACATTGTTACTGCATAAACGTTTGAGCCAACTAGGATTGGAGGTAAGGAATTAGAGTCTGTTTTTGAAGCAGCTGACCACTCTCCCCCGATTATAATAATTGCGAGTAAAGGTAAAGGGTAGAAAAAGGGTAAGAAGAAGAAACATACAGGAGTTATTTCCTCTAAGTGTCTGTTTTAAATGATTTACCTTAGATATCGTTATTAGTATGGAATACAAAGGGGTTTAATAACCCCCTAAGAAGATGATGGTTAAAGAAGTGATAGCTGAGCATAACCCGATTTTGGTGGGGCTATTAGAAACTAAAATAAAGAAAGGTTCAGATCAAAAGGTTGTGGATCTTTTGGGGGCGGAATGACAATATGTTTCGAATCATTTCTACCATTATAATGGCAAAATTTTGTCTTGGTTCAATCAGGACCTAGTTGATGTACAGGTGGTTCAAATGAGAGATCAACACATTCACTTACATTGCTGGCTTATAGGAAGATTTCATTTTGAAGTTACTATTATTTATGCGTCTAATTTTTCATTTCAAAGGTCACGATTGTGGGAGGACTTCAGGGTACTGCAGACGGGTATGCAACTTCCTTAGATAGTACTGGGCGACTTCAATTGTTGTTTAAATTCAGATGAAGTTAAGGGTGGTGCTGGTTTATCTCCTAGTATAAGGAGGGAGCTTTCTCAAATGCTCCAACAAGGTGATTTAGGAGATCTTAGAGGTACAAGTAGATGGTTTACATAGGATAACAAACAACAAAGACACATGTTCTTAAGGAAAAAACTAGATCGAGCAATAGTGAATCAAGATTGGTTGCAATTTTTCCCTAGAGCCGTGGTAGAGTTTGGGGACCCATTATGTTCTAAATCATGCCCCCATTTTGATTAGTCAGCTGAATGTGGATGCAACAGTAGGTGCCCCTTTTCGATTCTTCAATGGGCTAACACAAATTGAAGGTTTCGTGGATGTTATTCGTAAGGTTTGGGAGTATGAGGTGGTGGGGTTCAAAGCCTTCCAATTAATGAAGAAGTTGAAATATGCCATGGGAACTATAAAGCAGTTTAGTAAAGCAAGGGCTCAGGGCTTGAAAGAGTTTAGCAAAGCTGTCATAAAGGTTCAACATTTATGTTATTTGGACCCCAATAATGTTAGCTTAAGAAGACAAGAAGCGGATAGTTTGTAGAAGTATCAAGAAGCCCTGAAATTATAGAATTCTATTATGAGACAAAAGCCCATTTGAACTGGCTTAAAGAAAGGGATGTAAGCTCAAAATTCTTCCATGCTTCTTTAATGGCACATAGGAATATTAATACCATCACAGAGTTAGAGGATGAGTAAGGAACTCTTATTTTAGATAAGGAGGAGCTGTTTCAACATATTCGTGCTTATTTTGAGAAGTTAATGCAAAATAGCATAATTTAGTGAAGTGGGTTTCAGGTTGGGAATGTACTTGAATATTGTTCGGATCAATCGATGCAAGAGATGTTACTTGCGCCGTATACAACTTTGCAGGTAAAAGATGTGGTGTTTCGGCTTCATAGTTCTAAGGTGCCAGGTCCTAATGGGTTTTCAGCAGATTTTTCTAACAAACTTAGGAGATCAAGGGGCTTCTCTTAATGGAGGCAATATTGTAGTTTTTTTCCTCTAGATTTATACGTAAAGTGGTCAACCATACTTTTATTCGTCTAGTACTCAAGATGGAGAGGCCGTCAAAGATTACGAACTACCGCCCAATTTCTTGCTGCTCAACGGTGTATAAAATTATTGCTAGGTTACTGACGAATAGATTGAAAGTGGTTTTGGATAAGGTGGTCAATAAGGCACAAGGGGCTTTTTAGCCGTCAAAAAGTATTGGTGATAACATGCTGCTTTTGCAGGAGTTATTGGGGGATATCAGTCTGGGAGATCTATTAGAAGTTGTGCCTTGAAATTGGATTTATTTAAAGCATATGATACTGTTAGTTCGGATTACCTGAATCTATGCTTGGAAGCTATCAAAGTTTCGGACAGATTTCAACTCTGGATTATGCAATGTATTCAAACTACGTCGATGAGTGTATTAGTGAATGGGATTCCTACTAGGCCTTTTTTCAATAAGAGAGGAATTAGGAAAGGGGATCCGCTTTCCTCTTACCTTTTTACATTGGCGATGGAGGGTTTCCCTAGATTGATTTTGAAATTGGTACAAAGTAATGGACTGTTCCAATATAATCATCTTTGCCGAGATTTGCAATTGTCCCATTTGCTTTATGCCGATGATGTTATTTTGTTTTGCAAGGCCGAAACTTAGGTTATCAGGATGATGATAAACATGATGAGTATATTTTCGAAGTGGTTGGGGATGAAGATTAACGAGCATAAGAGTGGAGTATATGTATCTTCGGATATTTAGAATCCTAAATGGGTAAGTGATATGGTGGGTTTTGCAAGGCAAGACATTCCTTTTCACTATTTGGGAGCCCCTATCACTGCTGGTAAGCCAAAGTATTTAGATTTTATTCATTTGATAGAAAATTTGAAAGCTCAAATTCTTGTGTGGCAGAATAGATTTCTATCATTAGCTACAAGAGTATCTCTGATTAACTCAGTGTTGAATAATATGCATATACACTGGGCAGCTCATTTGGTTCTTCCAAAGAAAGTGATAAAGGATATGGAGAGGGTGCTAAAGTCATTCCTGTGGTTTGGGACAACAGAAAATTGTAAAAGGGCCAAAGTTAAATGGGGTGAAGTCACCCTTGGTTTGAATGTTATTCCTATTAATTAAATGCATTGCGTTCTGCCCCTTAAGAGGATATGGAGATTATTAGTGGATAAGGAAGCCTTATGGGTAAAGTGGGTTCAGACTTTCTATATCCAAAATAATAATTTTTAGCAGCTACAAGATAATCGAGGGTATTCGTGGATTTTTAAGGGTATGCTTAACCTTAGAAAGATGGTCTATCTTTGTTTGAAATATAGGGTAAGGGATGGTGAGGATATTAAGTGGTGGTTTGACAATTGGTGTGATTTCAGCCCTTTATGGAAGTGTGTGGAACTGCAGGTGTTACGGAGCAGGATTCCTTGGAGACTTCGGTAGCTTGGCTTAAGCAGGAGTGGCCTAGGCTTCATACTCTGCGACATTATCATCTTTTGGAAAGGTATTTACCCGATACACTGAATATTGGTAGGAAGGACAGGTTGATGTGGAGTTTACACTCAAGTGCTATATTCAATAATAAGTTTGTGCATAGATTACTTGTTGAACCGTGAGTAGTAGTGCCTTTGTCAGAAATAGTGTGGAAGCAGGTTTTTTGTCCCAAAACTGCCATTGTTCTTTCGTTGGTGATCAAAAATAGATTAAGAACTAAAAATAGGTGGTTCGGGTCTTATAATCCCTTATGTGTCTTATGTAAACTTGTTAAGGAGTCGTGGAATCATTTGTTCTTTGAATATAGCTATAGCAAATCAGTGTAGAGTAGAATTTTGTCTTTGATCCGGCCTCAAGATTTTCTTTTGTATGGGAGGAAGTATTGGAATCTATCATACGGTATTCAGGGTACAAGGATGGTTTATTACTCAACACTTCCTTCCAAATGGTTAATTACTATATTTGGAAGGAAAGAAATAAGCGTATCTATTCGATTGAGGAGCAACACCAATCCGAACTTACGACGGTAATTTTCAATTTGATTAGAGAGACTCTTTTTGCTTACAAGAAATAGGATAGTCTTAGCCATGAAACCATATTGCGTTAGTTTATTTAATCCGTTGATGTAACTATTATATTTTTGTGCGTAGTGGAGTGTAGTTTTTTACTATGGGATCCTTGCAGAGAATTTTCTACATGTTTTTTTTTGTTTTGTTTATAAAATTTCCTTTAATTTAAAAAAAAAGAGTTCTTTACTTAATTACATAATGCATTAAAGATTCATATCATACTCACTCGTTTCTTTCAAACTTTCCAAACTCCTCTTATAATGATAAAGATTGTTTTACAACTCATTTATAATTAAAATTAGCTCAAATGATCGATAAATAAACAAACTAAACTAATCTTTATAACAACTAGTTTTTATAAACATTTGACTAATTATCCATATACCTTCGGTTAGGCTATTTGAAACTCTCTCGAAGCTTTCCAAGCTCTTCTTACAGTGCTAAAGATTATTTTCACAACTCATATATAGCCTATTTATACCTAAAATCAACTCAAATGCTTGTTAAGCAAACTAACTAATCATTACAAAAAGAACAAGTTTCTAGACATAATTGACGAATGAACCATATACTTTCGGCTTGTTTATTCCTTAATATAACAGACTGCACTCATTTTTATAATCTTTTGTTTTTAAGTTAGGCTAGTTGAACTATTACATAAAATAACTTTTAAAAACATTTCAAATCATCAATTTTAACATTTCATTTTTTTAAAAAAGTGTCAAAATATCCATTTTTAATAAATTTTAATTCAAAACTAATGTAAAATTTTGTTTAAAAATAAAAGGGATTTTTATGAGTTTAAAAAAATTTCTTAACTATAAAAAGATTTATATATAATAATAATAATGATTGTACCTTTAAATTATTGAAATGAGTATGATAAATTTATATATAAAAAATTATCTGTTATATCATGAAGTGATCGATTTTTTCTTATTTCTAATTTTTTAGTTAAAATTTTTTGAAAACGTACTTACGTTATATTTGTCCTTCACTTTAATTATTTTGTTCATCTTTTAATTGTTCAAATAAATTCAATTACTCTTTAAGTTACTATACTTTTTTTATTAAATTCAATCTTTTATATATCACTTGATTCTTTAACATATTAAATTACTTAATAATAATGAAATTAATAATAATAAGAATAATAATAATAAAAATAAAAAATAATAATAATAACATAAAAATTAATAATAAAAAGAAGAAGAAGAAAATTAATAATAATAATAATAATAATAAATAAAAGAATAATAGAATTTTTAAGAATAATAATATAATT
>JANIIA010000190.1:51235150-51245783 GCA_027478495.1 Erythroxylum alaternifolium | reverse complement strand
TGCAAAAATCACTGTTCACAAATGCATGAGCATGAGATGTGTTTTCCTAATTTCTCCGATTGACCTCACGTGTACCCGTTTCTATGGTTTAACCCGTTATATGGAAACGGGATGTTACATCTACTTAGTGGGACATTTTAAATGCATGAGATCAATCAGTTGATCACAATGAAACATGTGATACTAAATATGCAATAAAGTCATCAAGGTTAACTTTATACCAATGCTCACTTTCTTTTTTCCTAAAATAAAATAACCTATAAACTATAATGATGTTATTATGATCCATATTTAGGTACTAGATAGTTTATATTTAAGTTGTTTAAAGTACCAAAATTAAATAATAGTTTTAGAAGGAGGACGCGAAAATAGAGTGGGATCTAATGAACTAATTTGGTGATAAGTAGCATTGTTTGTTGGATGGTTATATTTTTATGAAATGCATAATGATTGCAGATCTAAGATAATTTCTCATTTTCAAAGCCATAGACCAAAAACCAATAAAAATGTAATATATTTTTTGTATAACAGATTATAGATGATGATATTAGAAATTTAAATGATGATCATGTTTATGTTAGAGATTCTTGCACCTATATCCCTAATCCCCAAAAAATGTTCTCTATTATAACAATGTGGTAAAATAAGCATTTATATTTATAAACATATAAAGCTTATAAATTTTACACAAACTACTTACTATGTAACGTACTATCTGAACTTTCATTCCTTTCACTTCACTACTCTTTACTTTAACGTCTCAATTTTTGGAAGATATATCTTAATATATATTAGCAAGAAAAAGTAAAAAAAATAAAGATTAATAAGTCGCCTATCAATCCTAAGTGAAAAACTCAAGAGATAAGTACCTTTGATTAGTTTTTGGAATTTGGCTTCGTGATATTACATTCTTGCAACCTTCCACCACCTACCTAACTTATCTAGCTATAACCCAAATGTCGAGCAACCTACAAACACAAAAAAGTGTTGCCATTAAAAGATGGATCTTGTTAGAAAATTAATCTTGTCAATCGAAAATGGATCATATTAGACTCAAAATATGGAGAAATACAACTTGCAAATTCTTAAAGAGGAATTCACAGATAAAATTAGGAAAATTTTTTGGGTGGTTGTCAAATTAAAATTTGTAAAAAAATTAGGTTTACTCTAATTAGGTTGGGTGGGTTAGTTGGGATGGGTGGGTTAGGTTTACTTATGGTCCAAATTAGGTTAATAATATGGTTAG
Source organism: Erythroxylum alaternifolium (assembly GCA_027478495.1). Taxonomy (NCBI): domain Eukaryota; kingdom Viridiplantae; phylum Streptophyta; class Magnoliopsida; order Malpighiales; family Erythroxylaceae; genus Erythroxylum; species Erythroxylum alaternifolium. The sequence goes on along the minus strand of JANIIA010000190.1, from coordinate 51,244,537 downwards.
GATGACATATTAGGCAAAAATTATTGGTCCATATGTCCGTAGTTTATTGCGTAAGATTCTTCATTAGTTTTACTAACGAAAGTCAATAATAAGAGATATTCAATCTATTAGAATAGAAGTTAAAGAAGGTATTTATATTGGGCATGTCAGAGATTTTTTGGAAAGGTATAAATTAGAAAGACCTTTTTAAGAATTTTAAAGATTAAGGTTTTCTGAAGTTATTTAAACCATAAGGCATGTTCATGTCTTTCACCCTAACTCTATATACGATATACCATTTTTAATGTTTTTAAAGGGAAAGAGAATGGTGATATTGAATATGGATCGTTCATGATAAATAAATAAAAAGGAAATATCTATTAAATATTGATTTAACATATATGGAGCATGCCTAATACCATTTATGTTCTCTAATCTCACCAAATATTTTTCCATCTTTAAAAAGGAGATGACTGTTGGACGAAGTGAAGTCTTAACCCAAAGTTTTGATGACAACAAACAAATTGCTTTCATTTTTTTATATTAATAGATTCATTATAATGAAATCAGATAGTATGTGAAAGATCATATTCAATAGAAGGCAAAAATGTGTAAAGAAGCCCAATGAATCATTAGGGAAATTAAAAGATGAAGAAAAAGAGCATAGCTGGGCAATTATTCAACTTAAGAGAGCTTTAAGGAAATTCAAGTGAAGAACCAAAAACAAGAGATAATTACAAGCATAAAGTTTTAAAAAATAATTATAATAACTATATCTTGTTCAATCAAATAAGACCTTAATCATTGTGTGACCATTTGTACTTAGGGTATATTGCCTATAATTTTTCATAATCAAGAGAAATTTTAAAAGATTTTAAAGGAAACCCTTTTAATGCAATAACTTTTAAGAAAATTTTGAAATGTTTTTATATTATTAAGTTTTTGTCAAAAAAAGTGGGTTTTGATCTTTGAAATAACTTGAAAAGTTCAAAAAAATTTAAAGGAAATTTAATTAACTAATGTATAGATTTAGGTGAACAATGTTATAATTTTGAATGAAATAATCGACCAGTACAACAATGTGATCAATGAGTATCTTTTCATAAAATGTATTGTGAGATTATGACTATATTAGTAGAATAATGTACCAAATTGGTTAACCATTATTACTATAACTAGTAGTTGCAACGATTAGTTTTTATTTTTAATACTCTTTTAGGTTATTTTGTATAAAAATAGATCACATATGAATTATGAAAAGGATATTAGATATAAAAGAGAGTTTCTAAGAGTTATAAGAGGCTAAAAAGAGTAATTTAATGAATGAACAACTTACATAATATATTTTTAACATTAATTCATCAATATATACAAGAAAGGGAGATTTTGAGTTATATAGTTGTGTAATTATTACAATTTGAGAACTTTCTTGAGATGTATCTAGCAAAGGTTCTTCTTAATCTTGAACAATATTTATAAAGTATTACTCTTTCTTTGTAAAAAACAAAGACATTATAAGGGTTTCTCTTCACCTGTAGCAAAGAGGATATTATATGGAAGGTTCCTCTTCAGCCATAAAAGGAAGAAAATATTTGTAAAAAAATCCTTATTTATAATTATTTCATATGAATTTGTCATAATCATTCATTAGTTCAAAATAAGTTAAAAAGTAAATATACACAATTCACCCTTCTCTTGTATACCTTCCTAAAACTAAGAATAATTATTAAAGTGAGTTAAAAAGTAAATATACACAATCCACCTTTCTCTTGTATACCTTCCTAAAACTAACAATAATTATTAAAGTGAGTCTTATTCATTACAAATAAATTGTTAGAAAATTTTGAGCAAAGTTTACTATAGCACTATTTGATTCATTTTTTTCGATAAGAGGGTCAAGATATTAATATTGTTGTATTTTCAATAGAAATTATTACTTGTTTTAGAGAACTAAGATAAAAGTCTTTCTCATGGACAAAGATTTGATTTATGGGGGATTATAAAGAATAGTTAGTTAAATATGAATGGCATTAAACTCATTTCATTAAATAGTAAGGCAATTCACATTTTTTCTACATTTAATAGAAATGCTCTTTTAAAAAATTTTAATGTGTCAAAATGCTCATGATATTTGACATATAATAATCTTATATAAGTTAGCAATTATCAATGTTTTAAAAACCAAATTGAACATCGAATCTGTTAAAGGAAATGTTTAAGGTTTAAAGATTCAATAGGTATTAAACTGTTATAAAATAAGTATATAGTAAATAAGAAGTAAAATTTGTAAGAATAAGTAAATAAAATATTTTATTGAAATAAAAAGAATACACCAGTGTCTATTATTTTATAATGAACTAATAATAAATCAAATATAATAATTAAAACTAAATTTGAATATAACATAAAACTTAAAATAATAATAAAATCTAAATTGTATTTTTGTAGGAGGTTGTGTCTCATCATCGTTAAAAGTTTCAAATTCTGCAACGCTATATAAAGCTTTGTAAACTACACTTTTATCTAAAGTATCTACATCAACTTTTTCTACTACTTTTAAATAAATTACACAAATTAGTAATATATAAAATTTTTATCAATCGTAAAATTGTAATATATTATACATTTAAGTTAAATATGATCAAAATAAGATATGAAATAACCATCAGTAGATGTTCTTAATTTATTTGTTGTGACAAATGCATTTTCTTTGTAAATCACCTTTTCAAGTTTGTTACAATCAAGATCAGGCAATGATTATTTTCTTCCACCCAAATCAATATGGTCAATACAATCAATATCAATTAAATCATACGTGCTCTTCTTACTAAATGCTCAGAATACATGATAGAGAAATTATTAAGTCAATAATAAAAAATAATATTAACAAAAAATAAAAACAAATCAATAAAGCACCTCTTTTTCATTCTCAAATTATAAGTAACATAAACAATATCATTGAGTCTTTGATGTTCTAGACGATTGTGCTTCTTTGTATGAATACATTAAAAAATGCTCCAATTACATTCATAACCTGATAAAGAAGTTATTTGATTGAGTATCTAGTAATGAGTTTTATCAATATTAGAGCATTTTCACCCAAATATCTCCACCACTCATTTTATTTTAAATTAATATTTATGAGAAATAAAAAAATATATATTATCAATATGTCAGTGATAAAATAAAAATAAAAGAAACTTACCAGGCTGCTTTTTTTTCATCATAAGTTCTCTTTTTGCAGATGATTTAACAAAACTCCCCAAACCTTCACGATGTAATTTAATTTCATTTGTCGCCAATGATTGCCCTTTGATGGAGAAAATAACTTTGTATTCAATTAAATCAAAGAGACCATCATTGATACATGCGTACCCACTACATAAGCAAAAAAGATTAAGAAAATAAAGTACTAAGTTGAGTGAGTTGCTTATCCCATCGTCGGTCACGAATGTTTATATAAGGTTTGTACAATTTCTCCTTCCCTTTAAAAAGACTCATAATTTTTTACAAGCTGTATATATACCATCATATATATAATTTAAAGATGGTTTCTAATCTGGGCCAAAAATCCTTAACATCCTTATAAGCGGAGTCATAATCTTCATAATGATTAAGCAAGCATCCTAAAATTTATTACTTAACATGATAGCACAAGGTTCTTTTCTTTTTGCATTCTTTGATAACTTATGACTTGAAAAATGTTTATTTGACATTAAATTTTAAACCAGTTGTTTATGTTCATAAACACTTTTTAAAGTAACAAATATAATTACAAACCTAATAGCAGTAGGATGCATAATCTCAACTAAATCTTCTTGCTTTCTTAACTAAGAAAAAAATAAATATGATTATATACAAAATTTATGAGCTTACATGCACCTAAAGCAAGACTAAAAATATGGCTCATACCACCAATATATTTTAAAATAAGATTTATACAACAAACAACATATAGAGACCAATAAATATGCTCATACTTTGATTGTAATAAGTATCCAAATGATACATAGTTAGCTCTATTATCTTTAGTTTTATAAATACCTTGATAAAAACTTTGTTTATATGATCAAATATTTAAAAGGTAGAGAGAAAAGTTTTTTTTTCCTCTTTGATGCTAATAATTTTATATATTATATACTTATTTTTTATTGTTGATAAAAAGAGAATAGAATGGTGATACAGAATTTGTATCATTAATGATGCCTGAATTAAGGGAGAGCATGCATTATGTCTAATTTTAACATATAGGGAGCTTACTCAATGTTATTTATTTTTAATAACAATAAATATCTTGTCTTTATTAAATAAGAGGATATTGTTAGACATGTAAAGTCCTAACCCATAGCCATAGTTTTAATGAATAAAATATATTACTATTAATGAATTTATTTTTGATTATCTTAGCAGCTCTGTTATAATGGATCAATTAATATATGAAAGATTAAGTTCAATGAAAGGGAAGAGTGAGTAAAAAAGCTAAATAAATTATTTGAGCAATCAAAGGATGAAGAAAATGAGCATAGCGGAGCATATATGCAACATAAGAGAACTTTATTAAATAATTCAATTAAAGAGAAAACATGGAGGAATTTAAAACATCAATAATAATAAACTATTATAATCCTTCTTATGATCTCATCTTGGTCATTTTAATGAATTAAAAGTTCCATCATTATATAATCATTTGTAATTAGGACATATTGCATATACTTTGTCATAATTAAGAAGAAACTTTGGAAGGTTTTAAAGAAAAGTCTTTTGACATATTAAAATACTTTTTCATAGCTTTTTAGAATAGTTTTGGATCAAGATTTTGTCAAAGAAGTGTGTTTCGATATTTGAAAGAAGGTTAAATGAGAAAAAACTTGTTTTAGGAAAGTTGATAAACCAATATAGGGATTTAAGAAACTAATATTAGAATTTTAGATTAACGGGTCACCAATATAATAGTATGATCAATTAGTGTCTTTGACAGCATGTACAATAAATTCATGACCACATTGGTCAATAAATACTAATGTTACTTATCATTCTAATGAATAGTTTTGTTTTTTTGTGACTATTTTGAGTTGTTTGAAGAGAAGGATCTTGAACATACAATAGAGATTTTAAGAGTCTTGAGAAGTTAGGGAGATTACTTAATCCGTGTATGCATTGTCTAACATAGAGTCACTCTTTGTTTATTGGTGTGAGTAAAGAAAGGAGTTTTTGAGTTATATAAATGTGCAACTATTGCAATTTAAAAAATTATTTAAGATATACATCATGAAGATTTTTCTTAACTTTGAACAAAATTTGTAGATGATTACTCTTCACTCATAATAAATCAAGACATTATAAAGATTTTTCATTATAAGTTCTCTTTTTACAGATGATTTAACAAAACTCCTCAAACCTTCACGATACAATTTAATTTCAGTTGTCGCCTGTGATTGCTCTTTGATAGAGAAAATATCTTTGTATTTAATTACATCAAAGAGACCATCATTGATACATGCGTATCTACTATATAAGCAAAAAAGATAAGAAAATAAGGTACTAAGTTCGGTGACATGCTTATCCCATCGTTGGTCAAGAATATTTCTATAAGGTTTGTACAATTTCTCCTTCCCTTTAAAAAGACTCATAATATTTTTGCAAGCTCTATATACATCATCATATATATAATTTAAAGATAGTTTATTATCTGAGCCAACAATCCTCAACAACCTTATAAGCGGAGTCATAATCATCATTATGATTAAGCAAGCATCCTAAAATTTATTATTTAAAATAATAGCACAAGGTTCTTTTCTTTTTGCACTCTTTAATAACTTATAACTTGAAAATTTTTTATTTGCCATTAAATTTTGAACTAGTTGTTTATGTTCATAAACACTTTTAAAAGTAACAAATATAATTACAAACCTAAAAGCAGTAGGATGCATGATCTCAACCCAATCTTCTTGTTTTCTTAACTAAGAGAAAAAAGAAATATGATCATATACAAAAATTATGAGCTGACGTGCATTTGAAGCTAGATTATAAATATGGTCCATACCACCACTATCTTTTAAAATAAGATTTATACAATGAACAACATATAGCGAAAAATAAATATGCTCATACTTTGATTGTAATGAGTAACCAGATGATACATAATTGGCTCTATTATCTTTAGTTTTATAAATATCTTGATAAAAACTTTGTTTATATGATAAAGTATTTAAAAGGTCGAGAGAAAAGTTTTTTTTTCTCTTTGATGCTTATAATTTTATATATTATATACTTCTTTCTCAATGTTGATAAAAGGAGGATAGAATGGTGATACAGAATTTGCATCATTAACGATAAATGAATTAAGGAAGAGCATGCATTACGTATAATTTTAACATATAGGGAGCTTACTCAATGTTATTTTTTTAAATATTAATAAATATCTTGTCTTTATTAAATAAGAGGATATTGTTAGACATGTAAAGTCCTAACCCATAGTTTTAAGGAACAAAATATATTACTATTAATGAATTTACTTTTGATGATATTAGCAGCTCTGTTATAATGGAATCAATTAATATATGAAAGATTAAGTTCAATGAAAAGGAAGAGTGAGTAAAAAAACTAAATAAATTATTTGAGCAATCAAAGGATAAAGAAAATGAGCATAGCGGAGCATATATGCAACATAAGAAAACTTTATTAAATAATCCATATAAAGAGAAAACATGAAGGAATTAAAAACATGAATAATATTTTATTTACCAAAAAAACATGAATAATAATCAATTATTGTAATCCTTCTTATGATCTCATCTTGGTATTTTTAATGAATTAAAAGTTCAATCATTATATAATCATTTGTAATTAGGACATATTGCTTATACTTTGTCATAATTAAGAAGAAACTTTGGAAGGTTTTAAAGAAAAGTCTTTTGATGCATTAAAATACTTTTTGAAAGCTTTTTAGAATAATTTTGGATCAAGGTTTTGTCAAAGAAGTGTGTTTTGATCTTTGAAAGAAGTTTAAATGAGAAAAAGCTTGTTTTAGGAAAGTTGATCAACTAATATAGGGATCTAAGAAACTAATATTAGAATTATTAATTAACAGGTCACCAATGTAACAGTATGATCAATTAGTGTCTTTGATAACATTTTTACAATGAATTTGACCACATTGGTCAATAAATACTAATGTTACTTATCATTGTAATGAATAGTTTTTGTTTTTTTCTGACTATTTTGAGTTGTTTGAAGAGAAGGATCTTGAACATACAATAGAGTTTTTAAGAGTCTTGAGAAGTTAGAGAGATTATTTAATGAGTGTATGCATTGTCTAACATATAGTCACTCTTTGTTTATTGATGTGAGTAAAGAAAGGAGTTTTTGAGTTATATACATGTGCAACTATTGAAATTTAGAAAATTATTTAAGATATGCATCATGAAGATTTTTCTCGACTTTGAACAAAATTTGTAGATGATTATTCTTCACTCATAATAAATCAAGACATTATAAAGGTTTTTTATCATAAGTTATTTTTTACAGATGATTTAACAAAACTCCCCAAACCTTCATGATACAATTTAATTTCATTTGTCGCTTGTGATTGCTCTTTGATAGACAAAATATCTTTGTATCCAATTACATCAAAGAGACCATCATTGATACATGTGTATCCACTACATAAGCAAAAAGATCAAGAAAATAAGGTACTAAGTGGAGTGAGATGCTTATCCCATTGTCGGTCAAGAATGTTTATATAAGGTTTGTACAATTTCTCCTTCCCTTTAAAAGACTCTTAATTTTTTTGCAAGCTCTGTATATACCATCATATATATAATTTAAAGATGGTTTCTTATCTAAGCCAACAATCCTCAACAACCTTATAAGTGGAGTCATAATCTTCATAATGATTAAGCATGCATCCTAAAATTTATTATTTAGAATAATAGTAAAAGGTTCTTTTCCTTTTGCGCTCTTTGATAACTTATGACTTGAAAAATGTTTATTTGCCATTAAATTTTGAACTAGTTGTTTATGTTCATAAACACTTTTGAAAGTAACAAATATAATTACAAACCTAATAACAGTAGGACGCATGATCTCAACACAATCTTCTTGCTTTCTTAACTAAGAAAAAAAGGAAATATGATTATATACAAAAATTATGAGCTTACGTGCACGTAAAGCAAGACTATAAATTTGATCCATACTACTAATATCTTTTAAAATAAGATTTATACAATAAACAACATATAGACACCAATAAATATGCTCATATTTTGATTGTAATAAGTATCCAGATGATAAATAATTAGCTCTATTATCTTTAGTTTTATAAATATCTTGATAAAAACTTTGTTTATATGATAAAAATATTTAAAAGGTAGAGATAAAAGTTTTTTTTCTCTTTAATGCTTATAATTTTATATATTTTATGCTTCTTTCTTAATGTTGATAAAAGGAGGATAAAATGGTGATGTAGAATTTGGATCATTAATGGTGCATGAATTAAGGGAGAGCATGCATTACGTATAATTTTAACATATTGGGAGCTTACTCAATGTTATTTATTTTTTAATATCAATAAATATCTTGTCTTTATTAAATAAGAGGATATTGTTAGACATGTAAAGTCCTAACCCATAGTTTTAACGAACAAAATGTATTCCTGTTAATAAATTTACTTTTGATGATATTAGCAACTCTGTTATAATGGAATCAATTAATATATGAAAGAGTAAGTTCAATGAAAGGGAAGATTGAGTAAAAAAGCTAAATAAATTATTTAAGCAATCAAAGGATGAAGAAAATGAGCATAGCGGAGCATATATGCAACATAAGAAAACTTTATTAAATAATCCAAATAAAGAGAAAACATGGAGAAATTAAAACATGAATAATAATAAATTATTATAATCGTTCTTATAATCTCATCTTGGTCGTTTTAATGATTTAAAAGTTCAATCATTTGTAATTAGGACATATTGCATATACTTTGTCGTAATCAAGAAGAAACTTTGGAAGGTTTTAAAGAAGTCTTTTGATGCATTAAAATACTTTTTGAAAGCTTTTTAGAATAGTTTTGGATCAAGTTTTTGTCAAAGAAGTGTGTTTTGACTTTTGATCTTTGAAAGAAGTTTAAATGAGAAAAAACTTGTTTTAGGAAAGTTAATCAACTAATATAGGGATTTAAGAAACTAATATTAGAATTTTAGATTAACGGGTCACCAATATAACAGTATGATCAATTAGTGTCTTTGATAACATGTACAATGAATTTGTGACCATATTGGTTAATAAATACTAATGTTAGTTATCATTGTAATGAATAGTTTTTGTTTTTTCGTGACTATTTTGAGTTGTTTGAAGAGAAGGATCTTGAACATACAATAGAGTTTTTAAGAGTCTTGAGAAGTTAGAGAG
>JANIIA010000190.1:51221635-51235050 GCA_027478495.1 Erythroxylum alaternifolium | reverse complement strand
AATGGTGATGTAGAATTTGGATCATTAATGGTGCATGAATTAAGGGAGAGCATGCATTACGTATAATTTTAACATATAAGGAGCTTACTCAATGTTATTTTTTTTAATATCAATAAATATCTTGTCTTTATTAAATAAGAGGATATGGTTAGACATGTAAAGTCCTAAGCTATAGTTTTAACGAACAAAATGTATTACTGTTAGTGAATTTACTTTTGATGATATTAGCAACTCTGTTATAATGGAATCAATTAATAAATGAAAGATTAAGTTTAATGAAAGGGAAGAGTGAGCAAAAAAGCTAAATAAATTATTTGAGCAATCAAAGGATGAAGAAAATGAGCATAGCTGAGCATATGTGCAACATGAGAAAACTTTATTAAATAATCCAAATAAATATATTTTAATATTAATTAATAATAAAATTCTATTATGGAAAAAAGTTTAAAAATCAATTTTAAGGTTTGATCAACTATGAAAATAAAAAAAATCAAAACAAAAATTGAAAACATATATAAATTAATTTAATAAATCAGATTATTTTGAAAATAAAAAATTATCAAATTAATAAGTATTAAATAAATAAATTTAAATATTTTAGAATATATAGAATTTTATAGAACTATTTATAAATAACTATTTAATTAAAAAATTTGTTGAGTTCCCTCGAACCGCTTTAACAATCCTTCAAATGTTGCTTGGGACAATAGTTGTTTGAAATAGTTTCAGCTTACGGCGGGAGAGTGGGAATGGATATGTTGGGTTGCTTTAGATAAGATCCGCCATTCCTCACGAAGCAACTTCCTAATAAAGTTAATAAGTCTGTTTAAGTTTGACAAGCACGTCAGCAACTTCTGAGCAAGCAAGTTGTCGCTAAACAACGATATTTCAGCCGCCAACTCTTGCAAGAACCTTTATTTGCCTTATTTAACCAAAAACATTCAAGTAGTTTCCATCTACTATATGATATAATGGGTACATCTCCAGTACGCCATTCTATAATTTAATTGAAAGATAATGTGACCTAAGTAAGCAAAACCCTTTGGGTGGTGGTGTATTATTGTGCCTGCTAAGTTGGCTAAGTGGGGCAACAGACCCATTTCTTCAATCTAAAAGCGACACCATAATGTGACTTGTAGCCAACCACACAAGTCAACTTATGAAAGATGAATCATGCAACTTGATGAGTCTCTCTTTTAATTTGTACAAAGGTGCAAGGAAAATATAAATAAAATCTCTCTTCATTACCTAACTATGATCGACCTTATCTCTACAAAGGAATAAAAAGCCATTAGCTTGTGTAATATATAGTTAGAAGAATATTTTACGTCGTGTTAATAAAGAATATTTTTAAAAAACTTATATGATTAATTATGGATGAGTAGAGTTGCGTCTAATATCTATTTAGAGTTTTAAGCAAACTCGATTGTCTATAGAAAGATATTATTTGGCTGCCAAAAATATAAGCTATATTAAGCTCTTTGGTGATATTTAAGAAACCAAGAGCCTTCATGTCATGTCATTTGGACCGAATCAAACCAATAGTTTAATGGAATGTTCTGTGTAATAACGTGAATATCTACAATATTTCAACCCATGTCTAGTCGTAGAACTTCGAAGTCTTTCAATAATGTCAAAATTTGTTGTTTTCCATTAAATTCAATTGTTTAATATAATTGTGCTGATTAAAGGGTAAACGACAAAATTAAGTGTATAAGACTTCCCGATTTGTGAAGATCGGAGAGAATTATCAATTATACGTAACTTTTTTTATATTTTACTTAAATTACAAAATACAAGTTCAATTTTCTTTTATCTTTTAATGGAATCATGTAATGTGATTAAATTCGATCATATGGTAAATTTTATGACATAAATATGAGGTATTTTGTATCATAATTTTTATAACATAAATTCAGCAGTAATATCATTAGGAGACTTAAAGCGGCATTCACAAGAAACTTCCTAAGAAATAGAAAAGAAACCTACAGCTCATCACTACATGGACCAATGAAAACTTAGCTTGTTTCTGGGCGCACCACCAACTCACCATTTTATAACCCAATTCTCTTCGCTTTCTCAGTAGAGAAAGAAATAGCGCCTATTTTACAACAGCCATAGAGCTCTCTAGCGACTCCGGCGAGGTCCTCGGACCTCCGCCGCACACCCCGCAGTCGGGTGCTGCGCAGATGTCTCACGGACCCCCACTTACCCAGCTGACACCCCAGGAGCAGCCATCCCTTTTCCCTCCATCACAAGCACTGGGCCCGACGTCGCCTCTCTATAAGCAGCGCTCATGGTCACCGGACATCTACCGCGAGGAGGTGTGGCTCCGGAGGAAAGGGAACAGCACGAAACAGAGAAGCAAGAGCGTCACTGACGATGATCTTGATGAGCTTAAGGGCTGTATTGAGTTAGGTTTCGGGTTTGACTCGCCGGAGATGAATCAACGCTTATCTGATACCTTTCCTGCTCTCGGACTTTACTATGCTGTTCACAAGAACTACAACGATACCATCTCCAAGTCTCCGGCTTTAACATCGACGTCATCGTCTTCCTACACGGCGTCAGAATGTGAATCGCCGATGTCTTTCGATCGGCCGCACTCCATCCTCGGTTCTGGTACAGTTTTCTTTTCGTCTTTCCTTCTTAAACTACATTAATGGTTAGATATTTACCTATAGAATAAAAAGATTAAATCTTGGTCTTTCATTTGGCCTATATTCTTTAATGTTTGGGTCTTAGTGAGGTGTTATGATATGGATTTTTTGTATGAATTATGCTGAATATGATTTGTTTCATGGGAAAATTGGATATGCGTTTACAGGTGACAACCCACAGACGGTGAAGACAAGGCTGAGGCAGTGGGCACAGGTGGTCGCTTGTTCTGTGAGGCAATTTTCAGGGTCAAGAGATGATGGTCTCAAGGGTTGATTGTTCATTGTGAGCCAAATTAATGAGGGGGTTATAATCAAAGCATTCAAATATCAAACTCAACAAGATTGATGATAACTTATTTGATAACGATATGACACTAATTCCCTCTGCTTCCATCCACCTACAAAATTGGTTGCAGTGTTAATAAGCCAGAAGGATTAAAGAAAAATGGTTAGGAGGCAAAATGAAGAAACTCCACCTTTGAAAAGGGTAGTAGGATTGACTTTTAATTCCTCTCCTTTTCTTAACTTGTTTTGGGTTGGCTACAGCTGCTGGAGTGTGTTCAAATGGTAGCTTTTCTAATTAAGGGAGTCTAGTTACAGGTAAGTTTACATGTGTCAGAACGTATGATTGTGTAAAAGGAAGGGTCAAAAAGTTGTTTCTAGTTGCAGTGTGTGAAACTGATGTACGAAATCTTTGCGTTTGGGAAGCTAAGGTTAAGGAAACAGACCGCCCCGCATAAAGCTGGTTGTATGCGTCTTTTTCCTATCTTGACAAAAGGGGAAGTTGCGGCATTCGCGAATAAGAATCGGTTAACTTGACGGATACGGCTTGGTTGCTTTTTCTTTCACGGGCATCAATGGTTTTGTTGCTTGAAAGGAAAGTTATGCCATTCGTTATGTCCTTGCAGTTTAGCTCTAAGAATCTGAAATCTGGTCATTGCAATTCGTTATGTCCTTGCAGTTTAGCTCTAAGAATCTGAAATCTGGTCATTGCAATTTAGGAATCAGATATCCACTAGCTACAAGTTAACACACAAATAATAACCTTCATTAGGCTGACCTGGCCTTCATAATCCCCTGTTCGAGCCATATGAATGAAGTTAAACGTAAGCAAATTGATCTTTTATCTAATTGCAGCTGGGTGACATATACAATTAGTCAATATGCGAAACTTTACCTGGTTAAAAGCACATCTGACAAGTAAAGGCAAGCTGGCCGTAACAATAAGCACGGAAAAAAGCCCCTTCAATTTTTTTTACGTGTAACCGCATGAAACAGAACATGTGTTATTGTGCAATACGTCATTTCTGCTCTTGGATGCAAGATTTTCTATTTTCCAATTTTGGGGTCACAATAGCAATAAGCGCTACAATAGAGTAATTGCAAGTTTTACAGAAGTAATTGTGGGGCTCGTTTCGCAAACAATTTATTAGTTATTTTTTAGTTGATTGACCCAAATTTACTGTTTAATCATCTAAAAAAGCTAATGAATGTGTTTAGTTAATGACTAATTAGTTGACATATTTAACCCCATCAATTTGATTTCTGAAAAGCTCAGAGGAACTTTTTTTGATATTCAGCTAAAAATTAATAGGTAAAAAATCAATTATACATATAAAAGTAGAATTATACATATAAAAGTAGGATATAAAGGGGGTTTAAAGTTAATAAATATATTATCAACAAGTTAAATTAAATTTTGCAATTAAACTGAATAAGAGTAAACCATTAATCCAAAAAGAAAAATTTTTATAATGATGTAAGTTTTTTAGTCACAAAACTTAGGAGTATTTTTTTACTAATGAAATAAATTTTCTGGTTAGAAATAAAAAGTAAGCTATGGTAACAAAGTTTTTAAGAATGTTTTATGTTTTTTATTAGAGTTAAAAACTTAATTTTTGTAATAAATATCTAATCATGACCTTATAAAATTTTTTTTAGATCATGCTCTCATAAGTCATTTTACCTTAAACAACTAATCTTACCAAATATCTTTGATAAACAACTAATATTATTCACTAGTTAAATCAGTCGATATAATCAGCTGTTAGCTAATCGTTAATATAATCAATTAAAGCTAATGCAATTCATTGATTACCATACAAGGCCATAATCAATTACGAACAATATCTCAAATTATAACCATAATATTATAAAGGATAAGAGACATAGATGTCTTATATAATTTAAGAAATTTTAGACAAACTTTATAATTTTTAAAAATTTTTAAAAATAATTTCTTTTAGCTTTTAATTACAAAAACTCTATTCGTAGACTTAAGTTAAAAACTAATAATGAAACATATACAATATGAATCTCAAATATAGACTAATCAAATATCATTAATGTAATAACTTTGCTCATTTCTTGAACTTGACATGAACAAGTTAAACTTAATTTAAATTAATAATTAAATATATAATAAAATATTGATTAAAATCAAGTTTAATTAGTTCATATCGAGCTTAAAAAATGAGTGGAGTTATTATATTAGTGATATTTGATTAATCTATATTTGATGTTAATATTATAAATTATTAAATTGAGTTAAACTTGATTAATTTAATTTGAGTTTAAAAACTAAATTAAATCATCATATAAATACTATTTGATTGGTGTAAGTATGATATTCATGTTGTGTGTATTTTGTAGTTAATTTTTATTTGAAATATAATAAAAGGATTTTTTGAAAAAAAATAAAAATTAGAACATCTTTTATCAAAAATCTTAAAGATTAAAAAAATTATAAAGAAGATGCATATTTTTTACCTTGTTATAAACATAATTTACTATTGGATTCATTTAATCTAACTTTTCAACTAAACGAGGCAATTTGTGTGCTATATGGACTCAGTTTAATCGGGTTGTACATTAATGGGCTGCACGATGAACTTCAATGTGTCATCATTCAAGTACGTAATTGGGTTGGGTCCATTACTAGGTCTTTTTTCACGACTTTTCAAGTATTGCATCATTTCATTCCTTTATTAAAAAATCAGTTACTTGACATTTTTTTGTCCGATTTCTGCCTTCTGTTTTAGTAACGATCTGTCTGATTATATTCATGTTTCCATGTTTTTTATTTTATTTTTAAATGTAGTACAAAAATTTTATTTAAAATTTTGGTTTTAGTCTTTTTTCAGTTTTTGAAATTTATTAAAAGTAAAAAAAGGTTTTTTTTGTTTGCTTCTATTTTTCATAATCTAATTTATTATCAACTAAATTTATATTATATTATTATTTAATATATTACTTATTAATAAGAACTATAAATAATTTAATTTAATATTATATTTAATTAACTGAAATTAATTATTAATAAAATATAAATAATTTAATTTAATAATTATTGGTAAATATATTTAAATATAAAATATCTTAAAATATATAAATTCCAAATAAATATTGATTTAATAATTAAAATAAATTATAAATTATTTATTTTAATAAAATAATATACTTTTTATTGATAATTTATTAGTAAATACTATATAAGAGATTAAAATAAATTTAATTAATTAAAAATATTTTATCTTTAATTTTTATCAATATATAATTATCATCAATAATAAAAATATAACTATAATTAACGTTAACAATCAAACATGTTTTTGTTTTTATTTAAAAGAAAAATATAAACTAAAAATCACAAAAAAAATGAAGCGAAACCAAACAGTCATAAAATTATTTTAACTAGGAGTGAACTATTATATAATATTGAATTTTATCATAATAAGTTTTGACGTGAAAAGGATTTGTATTTGTCATATTTTCTATAAAGTCTTTATCTTATGCGATTAGCGATTCTTCTTTTGTATGTTATTGGTTGGAAGTACTTTAAATTAAAATAAGTTTAAAATCATTTTTATTAATTTTAAACAATTTTTTTTTTGGAACACGCGAGGTTCTCAGAGTGAGCCTGAATTATCCGTGGCACTTTTAAGCCATTACCACACTCAGATTAATCCTCGCTTGAACTTTGTGGGATTCCAAAGGATAGCTCAACACTATCACCAACTATTTAACATTGTTGCATTCACAAGAACCCCTGTCCCAGTAAATTGATAGATCGATATATTACCTTAACTTACTCTTTATATAAAATCTTCCCTTTTCCTTTTTCTTTTTACCAAATTTATCTGGGGGAAAGAAATATCTATAATAAAATTAAGAGAAATATACACAATAATTATTGGAATATGTGTATATTTCAACTAATTAGAGAGAAATATTTTATGCTAGAAAACATCCATTTTTAAATGGCCTATAATCTTTGAGACTCTAAATTATATGCTAAAATAAGTTTATTTTAGCATGTTTAGTAAGTTAATAATATAATCCTAAGTGGAAATATTCTCTGCAGTAAATTTAGGATAAATTATATTTAAAATATGAAATTTTATTCAATTTTATGATTATATGTCATTTTTCATGTTGACATGGAAAAATACATAAATTGTGACTTTTAATGAGAAAAAAATACTAATATATGCAAGATTAAAGATAAAGTAGAATAAAATAATCAATTCATATTTTCTTTACTAGAATTTATAAGGAGCAAGTAGCCTACATCATAATAATAATGTTGTGATAATCATAATATGTTGGAAAAAATAAATATAGCTACTTAAATTACTAATATAAGAGAAACTAATATTTTTACTTGGAAAACTCTTTTAGAATAGAGGTAAAAATTGTGGGACCTTTGGTTCATCAAAAGACTCCATTGTACTAAAAGGGTTTTATAAAATAATCTAGAGTGTCATAAAATAATCTTTAAAGTAGTCACAAAATAAGTTTTAAACAAGAGAAAAAAAGTATAAAAGTAATAACAATAAACAAAGAAGAAAAGGAGAGAAATCGCCTAAAATTAAGGTACTGTTTAGGAGGTGAATTTTGCAGCAATAATCCGCAAAAACAAGATCTTTACCATTCATAATATAAATCAATATCTTAAGAACTTTAGACTAAATTTGAACTTGATCCAACTGTAAATTACTTTAGATCTAATGAAAAAAACTATTTAAAAACACAACAATAGTTTTTTTATAAATTAAAAGGGTGAATTAAAAGATAAAAATGAGTTTCTAAAAATGATAGTCCAAGTCTAATAAATTTGAATCTTTTTATACATAGGAGATAAAGTTCCTAACCTAACAATTCTATCACTCTCAACTATATAGAAGAGACCATTATCTTGAAAATTAAGTAATATACATCAAACTTTTTTTCGAAGAAAAGAATTGGTCATCATATCATAACCATTGTCATCTTTATGAATCTTTTGCAGTTCAAGCAACTTAGAATCCAAACATATATAATTTAATGTTACCTAAAATCAATATGCTTTAATATATTATATAATGTCAAATTTTTAACAATTTGCATTACACTTTGACTATTAGAATGTATCACGTAGCACCCTTGTGAAAAACCAAGCTCGCTTACAAATCTCTTCATCTAAAGCATTTCTTTACAAGCTTTAGCTATAGTAATAAGTTCTACTTTTGAATTTGACAAAGCATTGCATTTCTATAATTTGGATTGCCAAGATATATCTCCTACTACAAAGGTAATAAAATAGTTTAAAATATATATCTGAAGATACGATTATTCCGCTCTTGCCAAACGTCACAGACAAGATAAGCTAGAGCCTTACGTATTAACCAGACATCACCTTTCAGGGGAAGTTTGAGTCGAACACTCCAAGCCATAAACTTCCCCAAAAAGGTGATGTCTCGTTAAAACGTACAACTTTAGCTTATTTTGTCTCCGACATTTGGTAGGAGCGGAATAATCTTATCTTCAAGTCTATTGCTTGCACACCACAACACTACTGATAATCATTTAAGATCAACTCAGGATGTACTTATTCCTTTATAAACATAAGCATGTTGTCATCCAAAGAATGACCTCACGGTGGTAGTTATACTAACTCAAATGAGACAACTTAAATGAAGGCCTGCTTATCATAACCAAGTTTTGCCTACTTGTATTAGCTTTAAGAAGTTGCATAACTTTGTTCAATTAATGCGTACTCTTATTTAACTAGATCATTTTAAGGGGGTTAGGCCCCGTGATCAGTGTTATCCAATTTTGTAAACCTTTTGCTTCACCTCATCTTTTGAATATATTACCTTTTATTAAAAAAAAGGGCCTAAAGTATGACCTCCTTATATCAACATTTGTTATATTTGAAAATATGTATATGAAAATAATATGTTTTCCTTCTCTAAAACATAACCTCAAACTAAAAGAGCTACAAAGATATCACATAATCAACTTCACTGCAATCTAATGCTCTTTTTTTAAATTAGAAAGAAACTAACTAACAACACTAACAATATGAGCTATATTAGGTCGTATATAAATTATTGCATATATCAAATTACCAATAGTTGAAGCATAAAGAACTCTTCTCATATCCTTGTTCTCTTCCTCACTATAAAGATATTGGGTTTTTTCTTATTTAAAATGTACAGAAATAGGTGTACTTACCACCTTAACTTTGTCCATATCGAACTTTTGAATTATTTTCTTGATTTATTGCTCATTTAATAATCATAATTTCTTAGTTTTCCTACGATGATGATCTTTATGCCAAGAATTTACATTACCAGCCCTAAGTCTTTCATATAAATTATTTAAATCATACTTCAATTTGTAATCTTAAAAGTATTTTAATTTATAATAAGCATGTCATCAATATAAAACAACAAAATAGTAAGTTCTAATAATTTCTGCACAACAACACATAAAGTCTTCTTAAATCCTTACTTTTTTATAACAAAATCAAACTTCTTGTACCACTTCCTCAATGCATGTTTTATTTCATACAAAATATTCCTGAATTTACAAGTACAATCCTCTTTTCCTTTGACTTTATATAAATTTCTTATCTAAATCATTATGGAAAAAAGCAATTTTCACATCAACATACTCAACCTCTAAGTTAAGTTGTGCTGGTAATCCTAATATAACTAAGATGAATGACACCTTCACAACCAAAGAAAAGATTTCATAAAACGTAAAATCTTTTTAGTAGTTTGACAACTAATCTAACTTTGTATCGTAGAATTGAAGTTTCATCATCATGCTTTATTTTGAAAATCTAATGGTTCTTCATCCCTTAAGTAGCTTCATCCTTTAAGTAGCTTAAACAAATAAAAGTGTGATTATCATGCAATTATTTAATTTCATTCTTCATAGCTTCAAACCATTTCTCTTTTTGCTCAATATCTATAGCTCTTTAAAGTTTTTCAGGTTCTCCCCCATCAATGATAAGTACTACTTATTAGGAGGATAATATGATGTGGACTGTGTCTTTATAGTAGATATTCTAAGAGAAGTTTTTAGAATTAACCTCTGTAGTTGTTGTCTCTGTATTTATTGATTGCTAAACAACCATAACATTATGTTCTAGAGCATCCAAAGTATCTACACCTTATTGATCGTTTTGTACTTAATCATCATTTTAATGTCATCTTGAATCTCAACATACTAAAGACCATCTTCTTTTGCATTTGGTGCATCATTTAAAGAAATTAGCTCAACATCAACTAAAATTGCATGGCTTTGAGGATCATTTACTCTCAACCTTATTAATATCCTCAATATTCTGGTCCTTAACCACATCATGAATTTGACAAGTATCTTCTCTAATTGATCATACATCTAATAGCTAAACTCATCTTGACCATAACTAATAAAGATACACTACCTGTTCTTAACATCCAGTTTCAACCTCTCATCTTTAGAAACACGTATAAATGTTTTTCTTTTAAAGACTCTCATGTAAAACATCCTTATCAAACCAAAATGTATTTGGGAGATTACCATCTAAAACTAGGAGACAAATTAATAACATGAGAAACTATGTAAAGTACTTCTTCCTAAAAGGAATTTTTCAACTTTGCTTTTGCAAGTAAGCATTTAACACTCTCCATCATTGTTTTATTCATACTTTTTGATAGACCGTTCAATTAGGGAGTCTTGGGGGGGAATCTTTGATGTCTAAGACTATGCTCTCTATAGTAGTTTTCAAATGATTTATAATATTCACCACTATTATCATTATATAGATAAATTTCAATTTCTTGCATATTTCTTTCAACCAAAGGTTGAAATTCTTTGAATTTCTCATGAACCTAATCTTTGATCTGTAAAGCATAAATATAAAGTTTACTAAAATGGACCACTATTTGATCTCAATTTAGGAGGACCACAAAAGTTTAAGATTACAAAATTCAACAAACACAACTTTCTAAAAGGAGGATGACCCTAAAAGGAAAATCTCCTTTATTTACATACCATGCATTGAAAATACTTATGTAACCTAGCTTCCTTAATATTATAAAGTAAAATTTTCTTAGCTAAACGATTAATTCCTTTCATGCTCATGTGAATTAGTCTTTTATATTATAATTCTGATGAAGTATCACTCTCAATCATATTCACCAATTCACTAGAACTAGAACTTTGCAACATATACAAGTTAAAGGACTTGTACCTTGAGCCAAAACTAGTGAACTTTTAGTAGGTTTTCATTATCTATCATTGAAGATATTTTAATAACCATCATCATCAAGCTTTCTTATAGAATTTAAATTCATGCTTGACATGTTTAATAATTAACTTTGAACTATTTTTAGCCTTTAAGTAAATTGTTCCCATAGTAATCACCCAAATATTGCCATCATTTCCTATCTTAGATAATACAAAATCACTGATAATATAAACCAGAGATATGGATACCGTATCGTATCGGCCGAAAAAAGGTACAGTATTGGCCTTGTCGATAATGGCCTCAAATACTGATGAGTACCGGTTGTTTTCGTTCGGTACCGACCGGTACCAACAATACCAGTAAATACTGGCCGATACCGTGAAATTTTGAAAAACGGAGGACCATTTTGCAAAATTGAAAATTTTAACCTAAATTTTCGTCCCCTCACCCCCGACTCTGCTACGTCTCTGCCTTCTCATTTCTCACTTCACCCAGCGTCTCACTCTCGGTCTCGGCTCTCACTCTCGCGCTCTCATCTCACCATCGCCGCCGTCTCTGCTTCTCCCCTCCCCGACCCTGGTCTCTGTCTCTTGGTCTCCTCCTTACCTTATTATCCTCGGCTCCTCCTGTTACACCACACCGCTACATAGCACCACGCCACCTCTACACCGCACCGAAGATGACACCGCTACACACCGCATGATGCCAACGCACAGGTACACCACACCGAAGGTCACAGCTCCGCCTGATCTACACGGGAAGCCACCAAAGATGCTCGACCCATGACCCAACTCGAAGACCCGAAGAGACAGCCCAAAAACCTGAAGACTCCAAGCAACCCAAAGCAAAGCAAGTGATTTGGTTTTTCTGATTTCGATTTTTTCATGCTTCATTGCAATTTTTATTGTGTTCAATTGGAATGTTGGAATGGATGATGGTTTAGGGTATTGGTTGGATGATGGATCGATGTTGGTTTTGTGATGAATGTTTCAGTATCTGAATTGGTTGGGTGGGTGTATTTGTATGAGTGTATGTGAAATTCTGAATAGGTTGGAATGTTGGAATTAAATTGTTGTGTTTTTTATTTTTGTCATTTCTGTTGGTTGTTGATTGTTCACGATTTGATCGAGACTCGAGAGGAAGTTGCAACTTATCATATAATTTAGAAATGAATAGGATTGATTGTCTGATTTAAGGACATAAATTAGAACATAATGAATGAATTGGTTGGAAGTTGAATGGATTGGTTGGTTGAGAAAAAGTTACACTTAAATTGAATGAAAAAATTAGGCACAAAATTAGAATATAATGAAAACCCTTTTTACATGAAAAGTTGAATTTTTGGTTGATTCGATTGGCAATGCAAAAGGGCACTTATTAAGACATTTGGAATCAAATTGAAAAATTTGTAACTCTTTAATTATGATACCATAAATAACATATATATTTTTTGTATTTTCACATGATTTTTATCAAATTAATTATTTGTTTTATAATAAAATGAAACTGAAAAAGGTTTTATAATAAAATGGAATGAAATATGATAGGAGACCTAGGTTTTATAATAAAATGAAATTGAAGAAGGATTTATAATAAATTGTTTATAATAAAATGTATTGTTGGAATTAGAAATTGTTAGAAATGGAAATAGAATTATGAATGTTTTGAATTTGTTGGAAATAAGAATTGTTGAAAATAGAAACTAATGATGTATGTTTTGTAATTGTTGGAATTAGAAATTGTTGGAAATAAAAATGGAATTATGAATGTTTTGAACATGTTGGAAATAGAAATTGTTGAAAATTGTTGAAAATAGAAATTGTTGATGTATGTTTTGTGATTGTTGGAAATGGAAATTGAATTATGAATGTTTTGAATTATTGGGAATAGAGATTGTTGGAAATTGTTGAAAATGGAAATTGTTGATGTATGTTTTATGATTGTTGGAATTGAAAATTGTTGGATATTGTTGGAAATGGAAATGAAATTATATATGATTTGTGGATGTTAGAAATAGAAATTGTTTATGTATGATTTGTAGATGTTGGAAATAGAAATTGTTTTATGAATGTATTGTGATTGTTGGAAATGGAAATAGAAATTGTTGAAAATGAAAATTGTTGATGTATGTTTTGTGATTGCTAGAATTGGAAATTGTTGGAAATAGAAATAGAATTATGAATGTTTTGAAATTGTTGGAAATAAAAATTGTTGGAAATTGTTGAAAATGGAAATTGTTGATGTATGTT
>JANIIA010000190.1:51196741-51221535 GCA_027478495.1 Erythroxylum alaternifolium | reverse complement strand
TGTAAAAAAGTAAGCCATGATGTGAAGTGGCAAATGAAAACATTGCTTGATGAATATCAACATGAGAGAGATAGAAGGGAAAGGTTGAATTTTGAAATTGGTAATAGAAGTTCGTTTCTAGTTTCTGTGGTAATTATGGAAATGTTGAAGGTGGTAGTGGTACTGGTACTGGTAATGTTCCATCTCAAGCTTAAGAAGAAGTATGTGAACATGATGTGAGGAAGAGAAGAAAGCAGGTGGCTAGTTTCTTTACGCCACAAACAACTGTTGGAGCTTAACCTTTAATTCGTAGTGCAATGCAAGCAAGAGATGTAGCTCACAATGTCACTATAGCGGTAGCTAGATGGTGGTATGATACAGATTTATCATTCAGTGCTTTTCAATCTTATTATTATCAACCTATGATGGATGCAATAGCCTCTTATGATCCGGTATACAAAGATCCTTTGATTGATGACTTAAGACGTAAACTTTTGAGTTGTTCTATTTCTGAAATTAGAAGTTATTTGGCTGAAAAAAGAGTGAATTAGGGTACTTATAGATGTTCAATCATATGTGATGGTTGGAAAAATAAGAGATAAGAGCCTATTATCAATTTTTTGGTTTATTCTATAAATGGCTCAATGTTTTTAAAATCTATTGATGCATCTAGCCTTATTAGAAATACTGACACTTTGTTTGGGATATTTGATGAAGTTGTGAACAAAGTAGGACCGAAAAATATTGTTCAGTTTATTACTGACAATGATTCCGCTTATAAAGCTGCAGGAAAAAGGGTGTAGAATACCCATAATTCTTTTTCTTAGACTCCTAGTGTTACACATTGCATTAACCTAATGCTGGAGAATATAGGAGATCCTAGGCATTTTCCTGTTATTGATGAGGCTATATAGAAAGCTTAAAAGGTGAAAAAGTTCATTTATAATCATGCATGAGTATTGAATTTGATGAAAAAGGAATTTACCAATGGTAGAAATTTGTGTCGTTCTGTTGTGACAAGATTTGCAACAAATTTCTTACCACTTCAGTCTTTTGTTTCGATGAAGAAAGAGTTAAGACAAATGTTTACAAGTGATAAGTGGATTGCATCTCAGCATGCTAGTTCTAATACTAGACTGGAGGTTTGTAATATTATATTGGAAGATAGAGAATTTTGGTCTCAATGTCAATTTGTTATTCGAGGTTGTGAGCCTTTGGTGAGGATGCTTCGCTTGACTGATAGTAAATAAAAGCCAATAATGAGTTATATTTTTGATGCTATAAAAAGAGCGACGAAAGCAATCAAGGCCAATCTAAAACATAAACCTTCTTTATACACTCCATATCTTTCAATCACTAATGAGAGAAGGGAAAGACAACTTTCTTCTCCTTTTTTTGCAGCTGGCGCATTTTTTAATCCTAGTGTGTATTTTAGACTGGATCTTACAAAGCAAGCTGAAGTTAATAGATGAATGCTTTTAACAATTATAACAATTATTAGCATTGACCCGATGCAAGATCTTTTAAGCTAGCAAATGGAGCTTTACAAGTTGTCTTATGGGGATTTTGGAATACTGATTGCTATCTGACAAAGAGAAAAACTTTCTCCAGGTATTAGCTATTTCCTTTTTCTTATTTGTTGAAAATTAATTATCAATTTATTTTGTTTAAAACGCTACTTTTATTATCTTATAACTTACAGTTTCTTGGTGGGATCAATTTGGAAATAGTGTTCCAAAATTGAAAAGGTTTGCAATTCAGATTTTAAGTCAATGTGTGAGTGAAACAGGTTGTGGATGAAAATTTATCCAATCTAAAAAACGGAATAGATTAGAGCATAAGAGGTTGAATGACTTGGTTTTTGTTCGATACTATTTAAAGCTTCGGGAAAGGTATGTCATGTGATTGTTGAAAATGTGAATTGTGGAGAATTGGAAATTGTTTTATGCATATTCTGTGATTGTTGGAAATGTGAATTGTTGGGAATTAGAAATTGTTTTATGCGTGTTTTGTGATTGCTAGAAATGTGGATTGTTGGAATTGAAAATTGTTTTATGCATGTCTTGTGATTGTTGGAAATGTGAATTGTTGAGAATTGTTGGAATTAGAAATTGTTTTATGCATGTTTTGTGATTGTTGAAAATGTGAATTGTTGGAATTAGAAATTATTTTATGCATGTTTTGTGATTGTTGGGAATTGTTGGAATTGGAAATTATTTTATGCATGTTTTGTGATTGTTGGAAATATGAATTGTAGGGAATTGTGAATTAGAAATTGTTTTATGCATGTTTTGTGATTGTTGGAAATGTCAATTGTTGGGAATTATAAATTGGAAATTGTTTTATGCATGTTTTGTGATTGTTGGAAATATGAATTGTTGGGAATTATGAATTGTTGGGAATTGTTGGAATTGAGAATTATTTTATGCATGTTTTGTGATTGCTGGAAATGTGAATTGTTAGAAATTGTCAGGAAAGATATGTTATTATCATTATTATTTTCGATATAATTTTTTATAATTTTCTAGTAATTAAATTTTATTGTTTACTGGGAGTCTTAATAGTACAAGTATTTCAACTGAACCAATTTTCATTGATAACATCGATTTTTTGGCAGATTGGGTTTTTAAAGAACCGAATTTGGTATATGTCAATGACTTGGAAGATAATCTTGGATGGAAAAACATTGACATGTCATTTGCTGCATTAAATTTGAATGATAATGATATGAAGCTCCTCTCGATGATGAGGATTTTGTATTAAATGATAATTGGGGTCAATGCAGTTATAGCGGGTATCATCATGTGGATAATTGAACTTCATTCTAGGTTATTTTTTCCTCTGCTTTTAATTTTACTTATATTTGATGTTTATCAATTTATGTTAAATTCTACATATGTGATGTAAATATGTAATTGTAAATATTTTTGTTTCAGGTTTAACTTCAACTTCATTGTTTCCTCGTCATGATAAAATTGTAATAGTTATGAATATTTATTGTTCTTTTTATTAAATGTTTTGATGTAATTATTATTTATTAAAATGATGAGATTTTATTATTGTAATATTTTAAATACTTTATATTATTTTTATTTTTATTTTTATATTATGATAATTTTCTTTTTTCATATTAATTATGATAATTATTTATATGTAAAATATTTAAAAATTATTGTTATTTAATATTATATTATTAATTGTTATTATTATTTATTATTATGATTTTTAGAAACAGGTTTGATGTAAACTTGTAAAGTATATAATATATAACTGTATAATATACCAATGGACTATTTTGCAAAATTTACAAAATTTCAGGGACTATTTCATAAATTTAAAAACTTAACCGAAACAGTATCTGGTATTGATCGGTGCCGGTATAGTACCGTATTAGAACCCAATCCGACACCAAATTCGGTACAGTATTTGCAACTTTAGTATAAACAGTGAGTAAATCCTTCTTAGGTGTGACATGACAGAAAGGCACCAGTATTTACAACCAAACTATTCTCATAACATACTAAATTGATGACATTTTTATCACAAGCAACGATAATATCGCTATCAACAATAGTAGCAATGTGGTTCTCATTGTTACCATCCTCCTTTTCTCGTCCCATCTTCTTGTTCAACTTGGAAAATTATTTATTGATATTCTTACTTTACCACAGTAATCACAAATAAAGTTCTTATAATTATAACTTTAGTTTCTTTTACTTTTCCCTCTAGTTGGAACATAATTAAGCAACCAAAGTTTATATATCTCATGATCAAACTTGATACTCATCCCTAACAATTGTTAAAAATGACTTACCTCCTTATATCTCAAATTCAACAATTACTTAAGTAAGAACAACTTGTTATTTATAGTCTTTCAAGTATGAAGTCTTATATCACAAAGTTCTAGCATGTATCTCGTTAATAATGTGAATAATGTGTATCTTCTACCTGTTGCTAAATATAGCTACAAAAATTATAATGTTCTAATTCTCAATGTCATTTAACATAGTCTAGGGCTTCTAATTAGTTAACACAACAATTGGTACCATTTAAACATGCTATTATGCTAGTATTTGCCTCCATCATTCAAATAGAACTATCATAAATATTAAGCCTCAAGTTCTGCGAGCACAATGTCAAGAAGAAAACACCAATATATCCAAGATCAAACACACAACATAATACCCAATACAAAATTTCCATTCTTCTTAAATCAATGAGATTATCATTGACTGTATATTTTAATTACTAATACTAAGATGATCATTGACTTGTATATTTTAATTACCAATACTGAGATAATCATTGGCTGAATAGGTATGATGTTTTAAATTAATTTTAATTAAAAAAATTATCTCATAAAATAAAGAATGTTCTAGTTGTGCTTTTTCTCCTAAAATAATTTTTAATAATAATCTCTAATTTTCTTCATATCATAAAATATTGACACAATTTAATACAATTGATTAATTTTATGTTTTATAAAATCTTCCACAAAATTTTAAAGCATACAATTTAAGCGAATTCAGTAAAATCATGTAAAATAGACTTCCAAAAAAACATGTAAAATAATTTCGTGACTTATACGATTGATAATCTCATTGACTATATATTTTTAATTATTAATACTAAGATAATCATTGACTTGTATATTTTTGTATTCACTTAGAGATATTTATAAAGACTATTTCTTTCACGGCAAAGAAAATTCTTGAAAAAAACGCGTAATGGTGGAATTAAATCTAGAAATTGACTTATAAAAAGATAACCCTTAATGTTTTATTTGTTTTTAATGTTTTCACGGATGGAATATTTCCAAGTAATTGATCAAAACTTATTTCATTTGCCATCTTGAACTTGATCCCTCCTAATTTCTTATGAGTTGGATTAACAATTATCTTTTAACGACTCACTGAATACATTACAAGTTCTTCATAATCTGTTGATTGACAAAAAATAATTAAACTCTTAAATTTTTAATCATTTATTTTCTGCTACATTATAATCTATATTACCAAAACCAAAAGTTGTATGCTTACATTACGTGGGGATGACAATCGGTCGGTTTATAGGCTTGTCCCGTTAATTTTTTCACAATATATTTTTAAAATTAAAACTATAAAGTAACGTTTTTTTAATTGAGTCCGAACTTGGAATGCCCAGACTTAAGCTTATACGAGACATAATTCTTTTAAGCAAAACAATGTCGTTTTGTATAGAATAGTTGAGCCTCGGGTCAGTTTGAGTTTGGGCTTAGCTCATGGGACAGTCCATTGAAAACACTTGAATCTGAGCTCATGAATCAGTTCATTGTTATCCCTATCTTACGTGTATTACCCTTCATGTTGGCAAGAGTAAATATAGAATTAACGACAAATTATTTTTGAATTAACTTAGAATTTTATATACTTGATTGATATTTTTATATTTGTGACTTGTATTACAAAGTTGCGTAAAAATCTAAATTTAAAATATAATTTGCCTTTAAGTTTACGAATTTTGTCATTGTTCTTACATTAAGTACAAATCAGAAGTACAAATCAATGCTTTTGTTAATCTGCAATGTCCAAAGCGTTACATTATAATATGCTTAGTTTTCTAATTAGATTGAAATAATGCTAAGGTTTGTTATTCATGTAGGAATGGCCGCTTGATACTTCACCACTTGACCCTTTCTTCTGTATCAGACACCACATTTCCTTCCAATCACAACGATTTTTCTATGCCAATTTTCTTTGGTACCATCTTCTCTTTCAAGGGCAACTATCAAATGTCCAAGTCAAAATCTCTACATGTTGAATCATTGTAACCCGGCAACTCTTCGGTATATAAAGATCTATTTTTAGCTAACTTTGGCCAATCACTTCCTTTAGTCCAGTATTAATCACGTATTTATCTTTGCGCAGGAAATAAGAATTGGCTTTAGTTGGCCGCAGTAGAACGCAAGCAATCGGCCTCGAATCATTTCTTACATATATATTGTACTTGTAATCATATATTCTATGTACCTGCCAGAATCTAAATGAGAGTGAGTCTATTCTTACATCCTTAATAAAGTACCAAACCTTACCTATTACTCATTGGATCTGACGAAGCTGCCAAGGTCCGGCTATGGTTTTTCCTCTCACCGGTCTATGCCCTCTTGGCCCATCAACATTCTTGGTGGAATTGTCGTGACATGGAAGGAACTTTCGGGCTCTTCCGGGAAATTTATCTACAGAAAACAGCCCCACTTGAATTGATAATGAAAACCAAGGACTCAGTCAATCCGTAGATCTTATCCCATGAGTAATATAAAGTTGAAGAAACCTTGACATGAAATGCCAAACAAAAGTGACAACCTAGCTCACTCATACTTGTGTTTTGCATGAAATCCTAATCAATTCGATTATGATCGCATCTCCTTGGTTTATAGCTTCTATAAATATAGTTTCTCCGAAGTTCACGACTATGCTGGGAAGGAAAAGGTTGTTTGTTTGATTAGCCCGAACGCTAATCTGGACCACATCCATCTTCTGCAATACGACATTGAAACTTCTGTGTACTTTGAAAATTTGTTAATTGAAAATATACCATTGAAACTTGAAGTGTGGTTTGCAAAAATGAATATTTAATACTTTATTTCAAACGAATTTAAAGAATAAACGGTTATGATTCAATGAATGTGTTCTATAATGAGAATCCAAAGTAGTGGCTCGGCTTCTAATGGCAGCAGCCAGCAGCCCCAAACCAGTTGAACTTACCATTTGTTTGTCACCTAGTTCCATTATCAACAGCAGCAAAGTGAGAGCCTATAATTACTCCACGATTTCTAGTATCTCTTCATCTAAACGAGCGTTCTTTTTGGTGTGTGGGGGCACAATAGCTTAACTTTAAGTGCCGTAACTTCTTTGAAGTTTCGCAACACTGTCAGGACCTCATTTGATTGAAAAACACCCGTTTGGTCAATTCTACTCCCGAGTGCGCTTTCGCACTTGCAAAAAGTGAACAAACGAAATGATTCGAGCTAATCAAAGTTCTAATGGAAGTGCTCACGATGAGGGATAGTTCAACTAGTGCCGAAAACTACTTAATTATGTTTAGTTCAAAGCTTTAATCTTTATTTATTTTAACTTGGAATTTTTATAAATTAATACTTTGAATTGATCTAATAAGTTATGTGATTTCAATATTATTAATTTATATAGATTTTATTGCATACAATTTATCATGCAAGGTGATATTTTATTTAACTAAATGCGTGTTAAGAAAGCGATAATTACTCCTCATTCAACAAAAGTTTAAACTTTGATGGATGCATAATAGAGTATATTATATAGGATGCCCTTTTGTTATGACTATTTAAAAGTGAGATGTATACAAAGTCCTTTTTGACTATGCTTCTCCTCCGTTAAATTGCTTGGATTGCAAGTTTGTTGGGTGATGTTTATACATAAGTTTTGTCACTTTGTGCTTTCGGTAAAAGGAAGAGGAGATAATGTAGCCAATTGTCGACTTGTTATGTTGACTAAGTTTATTGCCTTAGTCATATTTAGTTATAAGAATACCAAGATCATACATTGAACAACTTCCACAGAAACCTCCAAAGTTTAGAAAACAGTATCAACCTCTTAAGCTTAAATAAGAAGTAATTCTTTCACAGTACCGAATACCAAATTATACTGTTAGCTGTTACGATCTATATTCATTTTATTTTCTTTAATTAATAGGAAATGTATAATTTTCAGTAGATTTTAAAGAATAATTCCTTAAATCCTCATTTGAACTATAAGATGCAAGGGTTAAATCTTCCTTTAGAACTAGTGTGTACGAGTTGTTTGACAATTTACATATATCCATATATAGATATATACAAGTAGTTGAAGTTTGAACGAATCAACCACACTAATTAAATACTCAAAAGCTTTGATGTAACTCCAGATACATGTCCTTTTTGTCCTAGCACCGTAGAAGTTCCTCCTTGCAACTCGTTAGGATTATTTAAATGCTAAAAAAGACAATTTAAGGTGGATTAGTCATATTTATATTTTATTTCGACATTTATTAGTCATTAAATTTATTTAAAGTTTAACGTTTTACGTGTGTCGATTATTTCATATAATTATATTTTAGAAGAATAAACATAAAAAACGTTTTTTTTTTTTGGGTTGGATAATGTCATTGAAATGAATGTAAGCGACTCTCCAATTTGAATAACCAACATAGTTCTTAATTTTGGATGTCCTACACGGAGCAATGTCCTACGAAGAATTTATTCTTGATAAGATGTGGTTACTAATGTTTGAATCGGTCAATAGAAATTTTATATCAACCTGGTTTTGACTCTTGTTTATGTTTTCTTGTGTTCGTATTTCTCTATGCTGAAAAAATGATATCAAATTTCCCAACTGTATATAAACTAAGATGTGGAGTTTTGACAATTAAAGAATGTGAATTATTCACCAGAGAATACAAATTGTTCCATTAACATTATATTAAACAGGTCAATTTGAATCTATGTATACTGTATGTTCACTGCTAAATTTTTACAGCGCATTCAGTGAATATATAAAATAGTATTTAGTGAATAAAAATAGTTGAATTTCATAATTATTCTTAAACCAATAAACTATATATGGTGCTTTGTATTTAAATAGAACTAAATTTCTTAAATCTTGAAAATCAGGTAATAGTTTGAATAGATAGGAGTTGACTTCGAAAGGTTATGAATTGACAAGTTCAATCCTAATATCTTAATTTCGAATGATAATACATCTTAGACTCATATATATATATTATCTGTTAATACACAATTTACTAACGTTTCGATAAAAATTCTTTCTTGTATCATCCCATTTAGTGGACATATGCATTTTGAAATTTTCCTTTTATTAATAGAAATGTTTTTATGTAGTGAATAATAGCTTTAGTTGTTCTATTCAAGAATTCTCGTTTATACAGCTCATACTATCCATATACATTGTATTTGATGTAAGATTCAGTTCTTCCATGTCCAGTTAAATCTATAAAAAAGCAATAGGATTTATATAAAAATTAACGTAATAGATCGAAGTCCATAGAATTTAACATGAAAAGAAATTTCATTCTATCTTGTAAATCTAAGGCGATTCTAGTATTCGCGATAATGGAATTTGTCGAGTTGAACCTGAACTGTTTAATATTATCTCAATTGACTTGACCCTCATTTTCATGCATCTTTCTACGTTCTTTCCCCTCCTTTTTTTCAAAATGACTGGCTGGGAAAATAATAACCCGCCATTAACCTGAGTTACCGTGTCCTTTTTTTACATTAGGTATTTTAATTTTGTCGGATTAATTTTAAACTTTTAAGATCCTACTTCAAAAATCTTAGAAGAGGTAAATCTAGAACCTCAAGGTTCCTTAAATTCTTAGCCTGTACATTTCTGCGCACAAGGAGTCATCGTATACTAATTAGTCAGCTGATTGATCACTGACTTTGCTCAGCACCAGGTTCCTATTAATCTAAGGTTTCTTAGTAGTTCCAACTCTCACACTACCGCTGGCAGCGAGATGTCCGCAATTGATCTAACTAAGGAGCATGCCCAGGGAGCTAGAGGATTATCAACAGGAAAAATTTCCCTTTTTCTCTTTTTGTGGTGACTTGAATTTAAGACTTTCTATAAAAGAGAGCCTTAAGTAAGGAGTTGAAATCAATTAAA
This sequence comes from Erythroxylum alaternifolium, assembly GCA_027478495.1. Classification (NCBI taxonomy): domain Eukaryota; kingdom Viridiplantae; phylum Streptophyta; class Magnoliopsida; order Malpighiales; family Erythroxylaceae; genus Erythroxylum; species Erythroxylum alaternifolium. The sequence continues at coordinate 51,211,876 of JANIIA010000190.1, read as the reverse complement.
TCACTCCTACTTGTTTGAGTTACTATGTCTTTCATTCTAGTTTATGGCTTTATGCACATGAAGGGAATTTTTTTTCTCCTTCTGTAGCGTTTTCACGGGAATTCTTTATGAAATTCATAAAACTTACATACATAGAATTTAAATATATAATTGCCACGTGAATTCATCCTTACGAGCTGGGAACTTGTTGATTTACACTTAGATATTGGCTAATATTTGTAAGACGTAACATAAATCTTATTACATGTGTTAGACTATATACGAAAGAGTTAAAAATTAAGGAAATGTGAAATAATTGATTTTAATTCTATTTTGACTTTCGAAGCAGCTTTTGTAATTAAAAAGAGCTCCAATCTTTCGAGATCTTTACGAAAATCGTTCATCGACACGTAATTAACATCTTTTTATAATTTTTTCAATACATAAGTACTCTTAACGAGTCAAATCTGTATACTTATGAATGATACGAATAATTACAGGAGGCCTTAACTTTTATATATAGCTTTTATATTGAGCTTTTCCATCATATGCCTGATTTGAATCTGGTTTACATTAATCGGGATTTATTTTCTTCTCAAACTTCTACCTATTGATTTAAATTATTTATTAAATCCACTTTATTACTTTTATTTAGATCAAATTATGTAATTTAATTAATAAATTATTGAAAAATTGAGAAATATAATTAATAATTGTCCAACTTTACGGGAAAGGACAAAATGTCCAAATAAAAAGTTAACAATATTTTAGGTCCTTGAATTATTAGCCATTAATTGAGAAAAACCAATTAGATTGTGAATAGTTATTTTAAATAAAATTTGAAGAAATCTTGAATTTTATAATATATTAACAAACCAAATAGGAGTGACAAACTATTGAAACAGTTGGTAAAATTATTCTTTTGTAATCGTAACATCAGGGGGAGTGACTAACTAGTGGACCTTTAAATATAAGAAGATTTTGATGTTAAAGGAAGTTGACCTCATACGTACAGATAAGGCAAAATTATTAACCGAAAAATCCATGAAAGCTCGATCAAAACAATGTAAATGTTCATTGATGGTTTTGATATTGGAAGCAAAATGGAAGTTGATTACTCAACTAGGAACATTCTCGAAGCGATGCGATAAAGACAAGAAAATTGCCAAGTAATCAAAAACTAGCACACAACTTTTGTAATTGATTTAGGCTTAGTTTAAGAAAGTGACAATACTTGATAACTTGCTGAAATAATAAGTATTTATTTTCAATAAGTACTTATGTATTTAGAATTGTCGTTTTAGTAACTGCTGAAATATGAAAATAAGTGTTTGGTAAGTACGATTGCAGTTGTTGAAAAGAGATAGAATGATAAAAAAATTTATTGATTTAATAAACTATTAATTATTATATAAATAATTAAAAATATATTATTAGCCATATAAATTTAAAATTATAAATAATAAAATGTTAAATTAAAATTAAAATATAAAAAATAAATTTATTAAATAAAACATTTCATAAAAAATATATTATTAGTCATATAAATTTAAAATTATAAATAATAAAATATTAAATTAAAATCAAGTAGTCGTTACGTAAACTCCATACCAAATTAAAATAATAGAAAATAATAGATTTGCATTCTATTTGTTGGGGTATAATAGAAAATAATAATTATCAGAAGGTTATTAATGAAAAATAGAATTTCTTCCGTAGAAGCACTTTCTTACCGCAACCTTGTTTTTTTACTTATCGATTTCTGCGGTGAACATTACAGTATGTTTCAACTTCTAATTGTTCGCCCGCAAATTCAAATATATGACTACATTTAAAAATTGCGATAAATAAGTACTTTTACATTTAAAAATTGCGATAAATAAGTACTTACTCTATCACACTGCACATTCAAACTCAACCTTAATTGGCATCTTAACCACAATTAGGGAACAACAACTGGATTGGTCATTTGCATAAAAAATTGAAATCAAAGTTGGCAAAATGTTGACACCTACAAACTTGAAATCAAGTCTAGACCAAAAAACCAAATTCTTTCTAACAAGTTGACTAAAAGCAAATACATTAAATGCATGATTTAGTATCAAGTTGAAAACTAGTTTTCTACCCAAAAACAAAAAGGAAATCGGTACAAAGATCAACCAGAATGTCGACAAGACGAAAAGCTTATTGGAAGAAGACGGTAGGTGTAGAAAATAGAGAGGAGAGCGAAAAGGTTTCAACTTCTTCTTCATCTGCGTTTTACCCTTGGAAAAATGTGAAGCCAATGTCCACGCGTTCATATGTAAAGAAGGGGGAGAACCGTATTCGAAGCTTCCCAGCTCACAGAAAAGATCAGAACACGGGCCCCACAGAACAGTAACCCGGTTGAATATTCTCCTGTATTGAATTTTTGATAAAGAAATTGCTAACCTTTGAAAGCGGCTAAGTGGGGTGGTGTCATATTTGCTTTGTCTAATGGTAAGTAGTAGTGTTAGTTTCTCAAAATTTCTAGAAACCCACGTCGCTTTCTGTGCACTGTACACTCTCTTTTATTATAAGTGTCTCGTACACGAAAGCAAGAGGAAGAGAAATACCTGCCCTTTAAAGTCATGGTCTCTTCGTCTTGTGTGTTCTATAGGCAACAACCATCAAACCCCTCTTTCTGAACATCCATGGAAGTAGATAATCGTGTCAGTTCAAAGTGTTTCCTTTCCGGGTTTTACTGTTGGGGCTGGGAATTCCTAACCGCTCTCTTGCTCTTTAGTTGCGCCGTCTAATCCTGTTCATTCACTTTCTTGGTTTCTCCTTTTTTATTTTGGTCTCTTCCTTGTATCTTTTGGTGTTAGGTTTGTGTTTCTTTTCTTTGTTTTGGTTGGTTTTGGCCCCTTTTCTGGTGAAGGGTAGATCGGGAAAGATGGCCCAACGATCTGTTCCGGCGCCGTTTCTGGCGAAAACTTACCAGTTGGTGGATGATCCGACCACTGACGATGTGATATCGTGGAACGAAACTGGCACTACTTTTGTTGTTTGGAAAACTGCTGATTTTGCCAAGGATTTGCTTCCTAACTATTTCAAGCACAACAACTTCTCTAGCTTTGTTCGCCAGCTCAACACCTATGTAAGTCCCACCGCCTCGCCTCTCTATATTACAACGTTTATGTCATGTTCGTTTCTATTTTGTCTTGGTTCAAATTTGGACTGCCGTTTGTGTTGTTAGTTTGGTAATTGCACAACTGGGTCATGAATTCCTTGCTTTCTTGGAATTCGAACAGACTCTTTAGACATTAGAATCGTTGGTGGGTAAGATGGTAGTTGAGGACTCGATTGCCTGAAGACTCTTTGGTCTATTATGGTTAGATGCTAACTAGCATACATGACTTTGTTATTGGTAGGATTGTAAGGTCGAATCTAGGCACGTTTAAACCGAGCAACCAACAGTAGGTGAGGGGCATCGGTGTCTTGGAGTCGGATTTAGGTAATCATGTATTATTAGGACGGAAAATTGTATATAGTGATACAACAAGCGACGAGATCATTGGTAGGAAATCAACTCCTATCTAACAACATATAGCAGAGCAACTGAGAAAATTTAAGATATACATTTAATGGTTTGAGTGAAAGTTTCAGGGGTTTTAACTATTTCATTCGATGATTAATATTACAAAAGATTTAAAATAAAAAGTATTAAATAACAGAAATTAATATGATTATTACGATTAATTAACAAAAATATTTTAAATAATATTAATCTTTATATGATCAACTCCATAAGTAATAGTAACCTAGATAATAGGGCGTCACCTTTTGATACACATTATGCATCCAAGTCAAACAAAAAGATGATAGGACTCACTTCTTGTGTCCAACTAAATCTTCTTGTTGTATTGTAGTTAAGAGTATGATCAATGGGCTATAAGGCTATGTTTGTTGGGCTTGACGACGGCAAATCCAACAAGATGTAGTTCGATAAGATTGGCAAGTCTCCCACTTCACTTAGCCTGTGTTTTCCTTTTCCCAGATGAATAATGAGTAGACTAGACTAGGGAATGATATGGAATTTCCAACTGCGTGGAGAAACAGAAATCCCTCAGAAGTCCACTTTCGTGTCCCAAACTAGATCGCCCATTTATGCACTCCAAATCTTCGGTGCCACCTACCCACATAAATGGATGACTAGAATGGAGCGGCAAAAGGTTGGCATTGGGTAGGTGGCACAGAGGATCAAGTCCCCCATTTATGACCAAACCCCGGAACAATCGAGTATCGTGAACCTTTTTTTTCTTTTCTAATTTTTGTATAAATTCTTATCTTTTAAAATTGGGAAAACTTAACTTTTTTTAATTGAATGTTATTTTTAATCCAGTGTTTTAGTTAGTGATTCAGTTTTAATTGTATTAATCATTTCACACTAACATCATCTGTTAATTCACCTTCCAATTATTAATTTTATTTTTAAATTTATAAATAACTTTATTATAAATTTATTAAAATTTAATCAAGTATGTCTTTTTTTTTAAGAATTTGTATTTTAATTATATAATTAAATTATTTAATATGTTATTTAATGTTAAATATTAATTTAGTTAAGAAGGTTTATATTAGAATGATTTTATCATAAATTACTTTGTTTTAATTTAAGTTGAAATATCAAATACAAATAACGTGATGATTAACTAGAGAAGGGGGCATTTACTTTTTAATTGACAGGGCTTTAGAAAGATCGTGCCCGACAAGTGGGAGTTTGCTAACGAGAATTTCCGTCGTGGACAAAAAGAGCTTCTGTCCGAAATCCGTCGCCGGAAGGCAGCAATGCGGACCGAGGGAAATGGTGCCAGTAAGCATGTAGGAGGAGGCGGCGGTTCGTCGCATTCAAATTCCGGTGAGGACATGGCATCGACTTCAACTTCTTCACCTGATTCCAAGAACCCCGGATCGGTGGAGACCGTGGCTACTATGACCCAACTGGCGGGTTTGTCCGGCGAGAACGAGAAGCTGAAGAAAGACAACGAAGTGCTGAGCTCGGAGCTGGCGCAAGCCAAGAAGCAGTGTGATGAGTTGATAACGTTCTTGACCAAGTACGTGAATGTGGGGCCCGATCAGATCGATCGCATCATGAGGCAAGGAAGCTGCTCTGGGTCCACCCCTGATGGCGGCGACGAGGATAACGATGACGGCGACGACGACGATGACGTTGACGATGACGAAAACGACGACGGAGAGAGTCTGAAACTGTTCGGTGTGCTTTTGAAGTGCGACGTGAACAAGAAAAAGAGGGGTCGTGATGAGAAAATGAGGTTGGCTGGGCCTGGACCACAAGCAAAGGAAATCAAGATTTGAAGATTTGACGGTAGTGGGTGTGAGGGCTCTTTGTCGAGGAAGCAAAAGTGCTCTCTCAATGTTATGACTAGCATTTCCTTTTATTTCAATAATGTTTGTACGGGGGAGAGCTAAGAGCTTGGAGATCAAAGGCAAATGGGTCTCTTGAGTCTTGTCCCTCTTATTATAAGATAGTTAGACCATACATGTGTAAAGTTTGTGTGAGACCATTCATAACTCTTAAGAAGGATTAATATTGTTTACAGATGTTCAAATCAGCCTTTATTTATGTTGTTGTTGAGACATTTTCTTAATTTAAAGTTAAAGAATAAATGTACATGGTGCAAAGAATCTTCAACATTTCTTCTTTATCCTAAAAATTACTTTAAGAAACGTGCACGGTTTGTATGAAAGAGACGGCAGAGAGACAGAGGCACTGTGTTTGAGTTAAAACGGAGCGTTATGACGTGTAACTTTGATGGCCATAAAATATCACCGATGGAGGCTTCATGAGCAGAAAACTCATGGCTGTCATATTCTGTAGCATTTTACCCTCTACATCACTCTCCTTCCCTTCCTATTTTACGTCCCCTGTAACTTCCACTACGGTAAGATCCTTAAAACCCCATATCAGAGCCACTTCTTCCCCGGCCATGGAGATGCACGGCAGTGGACGTGACAAGTTTTTGGAGTACCCATTTGTGTCGGCTCCGCACAGGGACATGATGATTGATCTTATTTCTATGGTGGAAGATAGACTTGGTTCGCAGCTTCTTCCTTGTAGTCTCCCAATTGATGCACAGTACTGTCAGAATGAAAATGGGACCGCCCAAGCTTCTCTTCACATTAGATCGGGTCACGGGTCATCCCTTGTAATTTCTTGTCTCTTTCTCTGAAATTCCCTTGCTGAAGCTTGGAACTTTGATCGGTTCCTGTTCAGAAAACATACAATTGGTTATTAGTTTATGTAGTTTCTTTCAATTGTTGAGTGGCATTCTGAAAGCGTCTGCTTTGCTTGATCGAAGCAGGACAGATGCGTTCTGGTGGTAGAGTTACCGTTTGATATCTGAGTCTTATGAGTTTGGACAGTCTTCTTTTTCAACGTTGCTAGTAAGTGCATTGATTGTTTGTAGTGGTAGCTAATTGTGCTTCTTGCTATGATGATCTTGTAGGCAAAGTAAAACTTGCGCTAATTTAGATAACAATTGCAATCACCAAGTAAAGTGGAACTATTGTAATATTGCGTCTTCTGCAAAATGTCCTTTTCAGTTCCACAAGTTTTTGTGCATTTTGGGTTGGTTGGTTAATTAATGCAGGAGATCGGTAGGTTACTTTTGTGCTGGCCGATCCCAGTTCTATAATTGTATTATATGTAGGCTCTAACTGTGATTCAGCTTTTGTTTTTATTGTAAATCATGATTACAGAGTTGTTTTCTAATATACTACCCTCATAGTGGTTGGTTGGTTGTGGAAACTTAAATCTAGTGGTTCCAAGCTATGTCCAGCAAGAAAGAATTTAAAGTTAGCAAGCTATCATTCCCTTGGGGCTTCTTGTCGCAGGGTGCATGGCATACATTGTTGTGTATTTTTTTAGGAACAGGTTTGGGCACAATTGGAATGAACAAATTGTGCAAGTTTGTCTTACCGTGACCTTAAAAGAATTACATAGTTGGTCTGATTGTAAACATGCTCTGTGCGAGAAAACTATATTTTAATTTATAGGGTGTGGAATAGGGTTTGTAAGTTCTATTACTTTATTATTTCCTCCTTGTCTGATGTCTCATTGGCTTTTGTTGTGTCTTCGGCGAGACTACTAATATCATGAAGAAATCTAAACATCTTATATCTCTTTATACCATAGATCAAACATCTTATATTTCTTTCTACCATAGATCTTGTTCATAAGCATCTATACCATAAAATCAATTTTTGTATGGTTATCTTACCCCATCCCCCTCTTTTTGATGTTTGAGCTAATGCCTCTGCAAGCTGGCCTGTTCATCCATAAATCGTCTATTATTCCCCTTTGGATTGTGTTGCTATCAACTTCAAAGGATTGGATGAGGTGTGCCTCATGATTCATGTTTCATACATTTGTCTTAAATATGATTCAAACATAGGTATTGCTTGGTTATCAATTCAGGGGGCTGGCAATATTAGTGTTAATAATGTGGATTGTAACTTGTGTCACTACAATATACCTTGCCCCTCATCAACTTACTTGACATTAGTACAGAGTGATCTAATGCTGGAAATGTTTCAGGTTGATTTCATATTGGGAAGTTGGCTACATTGCAAGCTACCAACAGGTGCATCATTGAACATAACAAGCCTTTTAGCCTATCTGAATCTTTCAACCGATGCACCGAATTTTGTAGCTGAGGTAATCCAGGGCAGCCCAACGTCTCTTGTCTTTCTCCTTGATTTACCACCAAGGAAGGATCTTGTCATGCATCCAGACTATCTCCAAACTTTCTATGAGAACACGCAGTTGGATACACATAGGCAAATGCTTGCGCAACTTCCCGAGGTTCAACCTTACATCTCTTCATCCCTTTATCTTCGACACTACTTCTCGCCAACTGCAATATTGATTCGTATAGAAGTCAAGGCTGACGAGTCAGGTCAAATGGAGGACATTATAAAGAGTCACTTGAATCCTATTGCGAAGGAAGTTCTGAGAATCTGGCTGGACAATTGTGCTTGTGGTGGGAGAGAAGTGGGAGAAGAGGAAAAAACATATTTGAAGAAGAGGGATAATATGATGAAGAACAAAAGTATTGAGATTGATCTTGGCTCAAACTTTCCTAGGTTATTTGGACCAGAGGTAGCAAATAGAGTGCTAGGAGCCATAAGGGAGGTTTATAATGTATGAGAATTGTAGCAAATTAGTATCATCAGGTCCTTTCTTCATGTTACCATTAAAAGGTTAATCAAAAAGAGACCTCAGATATACTTATTGTGACACAGACCATAGGTATCTTCATCAGGGATCCAATCAGCACAGTTGATTCCGTTGAACTGCAAACAACATTAAATATTCAAGTATGGAACCTAAACGGTAATCCCGTTTATTCATTTCGAAGTAACTTTTAAAGAAGAAAGCAGAGGTTGTCCAACATGGGTAAGTTCCTTTAATATGTATAGTTTAACCTTGAAAGTGTTGCCCTGATAACTTTGTACATACTAGACCTGGACCTGAACATGAGTTGTTATAACTCAAGTTTTAAAATTTTGAAGAACTTTTAACTCAACATGATTTTTGATAGAACAAGTTACTTTTTTTTCTCTTTATTTAAAATTTACATATTATAAAAATTTTAAATTTTCATAATCAATTTTTGAACTCAAATCTCACATTATATATATGACATGCAATTTGTTTCATTTATGAAAAATTATTTATAATTTAATTATCTAATATGACTCAATTATGAAAAGTCATTTTTTATTTAGTATTGTGAAAGGTGGTTATACTTATTTTTATGGTTTATATATCCCTTTAAATTGGTTTTTGTTAAAAAAAATGTGATAGAAAAGTTATCAAAAAGGGTCAATTAAGATTATTAATCTAAATATAAGTAAAAAATATTAAACCATAACAAAATTTTAAAATATGAGTGAAATCACAATTATCTTTTATCTTAGGAAAATACATTAAGCCACTAAAGGCAACAAAAGAGGTACAAAGGGTAGCGATAGTGATTTGTTAGCTTATCACAACAACTCTAGAGCCAAAGGATAAATGCAAATGCATAATTGGTGTAACTTCCACTTGGTGCTAGTGAGTAAGCTGTATTCTTGCTTGCGTCTATACGTATAAATGTAGTCTGATCTTGTGAATTAGCTCCCTGAAAAACACTTCATTACTTCGACCATGGTTGGAGGAAGTTTATAAATTTAAGCCCATCAAAAAATCTATATTATTTTAAAATTTTAACAATTATACATTAAATAAACTATTGGACATTTATAAATAAAACAAATTTAGTTGTTCAAAATACAAATATACTTTCTTATAATAATATAATTTAAGAACATCAATTAATCTAAAATAATTATCGAAAAAATTATTTGTTATTCATAAATGTCGATTTTAAATGAGTTTTTTTGGCTTTTCTATAACCCAAATTTAATTTTTAAAAATTTCAAGAAAAACTCGTTAATTCTAAAATTTTTATCCTAAATGTATTTAAATCTTTAAATTTTAATTGTTTTAAATTGACCTTAATTTTAAAATTATTAGTTAAACTCGGTCACAAAAATTAACAAAATAGGCAATTAATAGGTATTTTGTAATTTTAGCTACAAATTGAGTTGAGAAAAAAAAGTCACAATTGCATGAAGATAATGGATTATGTTAATTTTTTTCAGAAATCTTATGATTTATAGGCACCAGTGCCTTAATAAGATTTGCGCTCACTGGGTCACTAGTGCTAAGATTTTACGACGAAAAAACACAAATAAAAAAGCCGCACAATACCAAAATTTCATACACTTGAAAATTTCAACATCAGGAGATGGACCCATCAACGAAAGCTTACTAGAACTCGAGACTACCCATGACCCAAAACTAATATGGAAGTATTTCAAGCGCATTCTCTCTTTTTCGATCTCATGCAACTACAACTTTTCTTAAAGCAATAGAAAAGCTAAACAATCATAATTCTAATATAAGAATTGGAAGATAGAAGAAAAAATAAATTTTATTGATCGACAGTCATGTTAATCTCTCTCAAAAGTTATTTAAATAGGTTTATATTATCTCTAATTCATCTTAGGAAAAATTCTAAATAAAATAGGAAATTCTAATCCATCTTAGGAAGACTTTTAAAAGAAATAAGAAATTTTAATTTATCCTAGGAAGAAGACTTCCAAAAGAAATATGAAATTCTAATTCATTTTAGGAAGACTTTTAAACAAAATAGGAAAGAAACAAAAGAGATAATTAAAGTTTAAAATAAGAAACAAAAAAAATAAATTAGAAATTTATTCAAAAATCTTACAGAGAATGATGTTAGATAATATGTGATTACATGCTACTTAATATACCATCTATCCAAAAAAAGAAATGTAGAGAGGAATGTTAAATAAGATAAGGTGAGAACATGTGTTAGCAAATGTCTTAATCTATCCATGAATTCAAATGCCTCATCATTCACCTCCTCTTGTTAAATAACTCAACCTTGAGTCGGTATTAGTATATCCAACCTCCATGTTTGAAAATAAGGTGAGAGATTAGCAGCATTGAAGGTTAGAGATATATTATCCATCTATAGAGGTAGTTCAATAATAAAGGCATTGTCATTGATTTTCTTTTTAATTATGAATGGACCATAGTTCTTTCTTTAATCTTCTCCCACCAAGAAGTGACTGCCTTCAACCTACAAACTATCAACTTTACCTTCTTCTCTTTGAAATCTCATGATAATCAAAGACGCACTCAACGTTTGCAATCTGGTCAAGAAATCCTTCAATACTAAAATCCTCGTTAAAGACATAAATATCTGCCTAGAATTTGAAACCATAGTTAAAGTTTCTTTGGTTATGCGGTCTATCATACAAACTCCTTATCTGACTTTGATTTGCTATCGTAGGCAGATTGCCTCCGACCTTAAGAAGGAATGACTCTGTAAATAGATCGCCTTAGGGCTTGTTCTTCCATAACAGGACCTCCATTATCATTCCTATCCTTGTAGACAAGATGGTTAAATACATTGAGCTACTCTAGGATATCCATAAAATACGCCTTCAAACGATCCTCTAACTATTAGATAATTTGATGCTCCATCTCCCTTAGTGCCTTAATTTTGGTACTCGAACTTAAGGTTATTTGTAATATAATTTGTGTTACTGTTACCATCACTAACTATAAGGGGGCAATTTAACTTGCTTTGATGCCACCTAATAAAATAGAAAAGGTAAACATACATAATTCCAATTCAAGAATTATAGCAAAAAAATTCTCAAAAGAGAATAAAATTTATTAATAGAGAGATATGTTAATCTTTCTTAAAAGTTTTTTCAATATGTTTATATAAACCCTAATTCATCTTTAGGAAAAATTCTAAACAAAATAGAAAACTCCAATTCATCTTAGTAAGACTTCTAAAAGAAATAGGAAATTATAATTTATCTTAGTAAGATGATATCGAAAAGATGCTTTTAGGTTTTTGATCTAAGCATCTTCTTCTTTTTCTGCGGTGTCTACTAACAACTCTTTCTTTCAAGTTGCTTTTTTGTTTATATTACAAGTCTTGAATAACAACTCTTTCTTTCAAGCTGCTCTCTTGTTTTTGTTCTGTTATTTACTTTTCTTGTTGGTTTAACGTAATCTTATGCTTTGCTCTCTCTCTCTCTCTGTGTGTGTGTGTGTGTGTGTTTGTGTCTTTGTTTCTTTACATTATCTTATTTTGCTCTTGCGATCTCATAGTCTTTACTTCTATGCATCTCTATTTTGAATTAGCTTACTTATTTGTGATCAATACTGAGTTTTTGTTACTGTAGCATAATTATTAATAAATCATAATTATTGTTCACTACCTTTAGTATCCTTATAGTCACCTAACAACTCTACTCTGATAGTCACCCTTCAGTGTTCTAGTGCCAATTCAGTCATCCATTCGCTTGTTCCAGTGTCATTGTCAATCTAATAAACGTCCTCCAGTGCTCCAACACCGTAACCCAGTTCTACTTTTGACTAAGTTAATTCCTCTATACACGAACAAAAGATAATTCCTCTATATAAGAACAAAGGGGACATTTAAAATTGTAACAACTATAGAGGCATCAAACTACTCAGTCATGCTATATCTTTATAGGAGAAGGTAATTGAGAAGAGAGTAAGAAAGGAGGCTCCTATCTCAAAAAACTAGTTTGGCTTCATGCTAAGAAGGTCCATGATAGAAGCGTTACATCTTTTAAGAAGATTAGTAGAATATTGCAGGAAAAGATAGAGTAATCTACACTTGGTTTTTATTTATTTAGAGAAGGCATATGACAAGATACCCAGGGAAATCTTGTGGAGGTGTTTAGAGGCTAAGGGAGTCCCTTTGTATTATATATGAATTATTAGAGGTATGTATGAAGGGGTAAAAACTCGAGTAATGATGATAAGAGGGGATACAGAGAATTCTTTCTATCAATATTAGGCTACACTGAGGCTCCTCATTAAGCCATTTTCTATTTACAATAGTGATGGATGAGCTCACTAAGAATTTTCAAGGGGATGTACCTTGATATATATTGTTTGCTAACGATATTGTCCTAATGGATGAGACAAAAAAGGGTATTAATGTTAAGCTAGAATGTTAGAGGGATACGTTAGAGTTGAGGGGTTTTAAATTAAGCATAACTAAGACTGAGTAATTAAAATGTATCTCTTTCGGCCATATGGTAGATCCCAATGTGAAGGTAAAGATTAGTTTAAAAGTTATACCACAAAAAAAGTGTTTTAAGTACCTAGGTTATATCATTCAAAGCAATGGAGAGATCGATAAAGATATAGTCCACCATATTAGATCAGGATGACTTAAATGGAGAAGTGCATAAGGAGTTTTGGGTGACAAGAAGATACCACTCAAGCTCAAAGGTAAATTATATCATTTAGTGATTAGGTCAGCTATGCTTTATGGGAAAAATGTTAACCCATCAAACAAGTGTATAGTCGTAAGCTAATGGTGACGAAGATGAGGATGCTCTATTAGATGTGTAACCGTAATAGAAGAGATAAGGTCAAGAATGTATTGTTAAGAGACAAATTAAAGGTGACCAATATTAATGATAAATTAAAGGAGATGAGATTTAGGTGGTTCAGACATGTTAAAAGGAGACCCCCTGTCGCTTTAGTGAGAAGAACTTAGAAATTGTAAGAGTAAAAAAGGAAGGCCTAAAAAGAACTGAGGTGAAGTGATTAAGAATGATATGACTTTACTAAAACTTAACGAGGACATGGTTCGTAATAGAAAACTTTGACATATTAGGATACGAATAAAGGATCTCATATAGAGAGGTCTTTATCGTTATTTTAAGTCCTCTAAACTTTTTTCCTTCGAGTCATTTGTTTTATAGATTACTTTAACATTTTGATTAAATAGTAATTCTCTTATATTTTTTTAGCCTAAGTAGTTGCTTAATTAGTCTATTTACTTTATTGTAATGGATGGTGTGATTTATTCTTATGCTTGTCTCATTTTGTCCTAGTTTGTATATTTATTTACGTATTTTATCTTGTACTGTTAATCCTTACCATGTTCTATACGTATTGTATTACGTAATTTTATATGTTTAGTTATATGTATTTATTGATATTTTGTTTTGTTATTAATTTGCATTATATGTGTGTCTATTGGAAACAATCTCTTTACTATGTAAGGGTAAGATCACATACTACTGGACCTCCTCGGAACTCACATTTCAATGGAACTCTCACTGGAGGTTGTTGTTGTTGTTGTTGTTGTTGTTAGAAGATATCTAAAAGAAATAGGAAACTCTAATTTGTCTTAAGAAGGCTTCTAGATAAAATAAGAAAGAAATCAAAGAGATTGAATGATGTTTGAAATAAGAAACAAATAAAATAAAATAGGAAATTATTCAAAAATCTCGTAGAGAAGGATGTTAGATAAGGCGTGATCACGAGCTAGTAAATATTTCATTATACCTAATCAGAAAGCAATCCAAAGAAGAATGTTAGATAAGGCATGATCACGTGCTAATCAATATATAATTCTACCCAAAAAGAAAGAAATGCAGAGTGAAATGTTGGATAAGGCGAGATCACATATTAGTGGTTGTTTTAATATGTTCAAGAATTTAAATACCTCAGAACATGAAATATTAATGGTGGACTGACGTGAAACATCTATTAAAATATGTTTCGTATTTCCATAAGTTTTCATACTTATTTTGGTTTTCTATTTCTATTAGTTTTACACTTGTTTTAGTTTTCTATTTTTATAAGTTTTTTAGTTTCTCTTAATTTCCTATTTTTCTTTGAATTAGGATTGCTTTATCAAGCCTATAAATAAGCCTCATATATATTGTCTTAGGTGTTCTGAAAATAATATTCTTATATTCAATTAGTTGTAAGTTTTCTCTACGAGTAGATTCTCGTATTTGTTCAAATTAAGCATGTTGCTTATTTTTTTCATTTCTCATTGCATCACTTATTTTTTCCCATCATTACATCTTTTTTCATGTTAAAATATCCAATGAACTTAACCTTCTTCATACTCCCCTCAAACCATTCTTTCCCCTCTTATATGCGTTATGGATTAATTAGTTGTATTCGAAAAGGATTTTTCTTATTTTAATTCCTTGTACTCTTACTTCCCAAAATCACCACCTTCTATTTATTTGTGCAATGTTCTCATCAAGTCCTATGCAAAAGGTCATTTAGATCATGTGTGTTAAGATATTAGTTACTTCGATACTAATTCTTGTGTAAATAAAAGATATATAAGAAGGAAATGACGAAGCGCCTCATATCTGGGTGGGGCAAATGGCGAAGCGCCTCAGGAGTCTTGTGTGATAAAAAGATTCATTTAAAGCTTAAAGGCAAGTTTTACAAATGGTAATTAGGCCTACAACAATATGAGGCAGAATGTTGGCCTGCCAAATGTCGACATAGAAGACAACTGTTGGTAGCAGATGTAACATCCCCTCACTTATGGAAACCTCTCCATACCGAAATTAGGATTTTTCAGTGATCATAGGAGAAATTGATATTGAAACCCTAAAATGGACCGATTAGGGTTAAATGTCGGAATAAATTTCTGATTGATACCGGGAACGTCATGAACATGCATAGTACTCATTTAACGCATACATGTGCATTCATTA
>JANIIA010000190.1:51093214-51105538 GCA_027478495.1 Erythroxylum alaternifolium | reverse complement strand
GGATGTTGTGTTTCTTAAGCAGGGTCTAGACGGAATCAACCTAATATAAAAACAAATAATTTTATACCATTTTTAAATTTTAAACCTATAACTTAATTATAAACATATAATGTTTCATGTATTTTCACTTACAGATTATTGACAATTGTAATATAAGTTTCCATCAGGTCCCTCAGCTCCTGGCTGGCGGCCGCCTCCTTCATCTATATTGTTTACCCCTGATATCCCTGTCAGTATAGGGGTAGTGAATGATGTAAAGGTGGTGGATGGTGTAGCAGTAGGTACAAAAGGTAATGTCTCATCTACAAGTGTAATAGCTGGAGGGGGAGGAGGTGATTCAATTCTAGCTGCTACACCATGAGATGCTTCACTTTTACAGTAAGTACCTCTGAATCGTGGTCTGAATTTTGGTCACGTTATATCCTATTTTCTCTTTGGTGGCATATTTCAACTTGAAATTAATATTTGATTGAATTTTTTAGAAATATAACAATTTAAATTCAATATTTTATACGATATATTGAAAAGGAAATAATTGATTCGTTGAATATAATATTCAATTACAAACACAAATTAATTGCCATCATCACTTAATTATAAATCAAAATTATCTTCTTTTTCTGAAGAATTTGAATCAAACTCAGGTTCTTCTTCAGATCTCTGACGCTCCTCATCCTCTCTAGATAAAATTTCAACATATTCATTACATGGATCGTTCAAAGGTTCATTATCTTCATATACGACAGATGAATTTATTTCATAAGCATCTTCCTGAAACGCCTCATTTTCAATTCTCTATTCTCCTTTTCCATGTGATTCAAAAACACTTATAGGTTTAACTTTGTAAACGGCCAACCAATCTGACTTATCTTGTCATAAGCTGGGAAAAGGGACATAATATACCTGGATCGCTTGCACTGCCAACACGAAAGGTTCAAATTGTCTAAATCTTCTTCTCTTGTTGATTTCAACTAGATTGTATCGGCTATGCACTTTTATACTAACATTTGGAGTTGGATTAAACCAGTCACACTTAAATATCACACTTCGCTTTATTAGCAATGTAGGGTACACAATTTCAAGTATCTCAATACATTTACCATAGTAATCCATCAATTCTCCCTATATGCAAACTCTTCTATTTATTATTGTCATGCTATGACCATGATATTCTGTATGATATTTGTCTAAATTTCAAAACCCAAATAATCAATTTCAACTTACTGCACGAAAGGTTGAACCTCTCGATAGTTCAATAAAATGTAACCATAGGCAGCCTCAATTTCTTCCTCTGTTAACATTCTTCTTATTGAACGTCCATATGTTCGTCCAGGATATGTGAAAATGGAAAAGTTACCATCAGCATCATTAGTTCCTCCCCCATCGTCATTACGAGGAACTTTTCTTTCTCTTGTGTGAACATGCAACTCAAAATAATTTGAACAAAATGTACTAGCTTTCTCTACTAAATAAGCATTACATATTTAACCTTCAAATCTAGCCTTGTTTTTGACATTTTTCTTCAAGTGATGCAAATACCTATATTAGCAAATAGGGTTATACCAATTTAGTTATTAAAACATGCTATGACTTCAATTACAATCATTTTTGTTAAATTACCTCTAAGATGGATACATACAATGATATTGAATTGGACTAGCTAGTTTAGCCTCGTGTGCTAAATAGACAGGTAGATGTTCCATACAGTTAAAGAAGCTTGGAGGAAATATCCCTTCTAACTTGCAAAAAATTACTGGAATTTCCCTTTCTAGTTTTTCCATTTCAGCCAACTTGATTTTAGACGATGTTAAGCTTTTGAAAAACAAACTTAATTTTGTTATTACTTCCTAAACCTTGTTTGGTAGCAACTCTCGAAATGCAATTGGAATTAGCCTTTGCATAAACACATGACTTTTCACCCCAAATAATTTTTACTTCCTTATGTCCACACACCTTACTAAGTTTGAAACATAACCATCGGGAAACTTTAGACTTTTCAACCATTCACACAATATTTCCCTCTATTTTTTGTCTAAAGTGTAGCATTCTTTTGGATATTTACTGGTGTAAAGATCTTTATATAACTCATTCCTTCTACAAAAAATTTCAAGTCAGTTCGTGATTTTGCATTGTATTTTGTCCTTCCTTCAATATTCATTATGGTTTTGACCAAATTGTCAAAAATATTTTTTTAATATGCATCACATCTAGATTATGATGTATGAAATTAGTTTTCCAATATGGAAAATCCCAAATAATGCTTTGTTTTCTCTAGCCAAAGTTTTTACTAATGCTTATATTAATTTCAACAGCTTCAAATTCTATAACTTTCAGTAAGCCTAATTCGTCAATCTCCTACAATATCTCTTCACTAGCTTTGTGAGGGGGAGGAGGTGTTTTTACCATCCTATTCTTAATGAACTTTTGATTGTTGCGTCTAAATGGATGATCTAGAGGAAGTAATTTTCTATGGTTGTCAAACCAGTATATTTTGCCCCGTTTGGAAGATAAAACACATCAGACTTATTGCCACAATAAGAACAAGCCAATTTTTCTACTGTGCTCCATTAAGACAATATGGCATATGCCGAAAAATCATTAATGGTCCATATCAAAGCTGCTCTCAACACAAAATTTTGTTTCAGAGACACATCATATGTCTCCACACCATATTCCCAAAGATGTTGCAATTCAGATATTAGTGGTTGTAAGAATACATTAATTTTATGTTTTGGATTTGTAGGGCCTGGCATAATCACTGTCAAGAATATATATGCTTCTTTCATACACATCTATGGAGGCAAATTATAAGAAGTAATTATAATTGGCCATGATGAATATTGCTGGCCAAATTGATCAAAAGGTTGGAATCTATCCATCGATAATCCCAACCTAATATTTCGACTTTCAACTGCAAACTCATAAGGGTGTCACTGAAATGTTCCCATGCCAATGCATCTAATGGATGACTCATTATTCTATCTTCTTGTTGGTGTTTATTATGCAATCTCATGTGAGATGCAGTAACATCAGAAGCATATAGTCTTTGAAGTCTCAGAGTTAGCGGGAAATAATACATCCACTTCTAGACTTGAACCTAGATTGACCACAAAATTTACACTATTGTAATTTCACATCATCTTCCTAATACAACATATATCCTAATTTGCAACAATCAATCTTTTCAATAGGCAAACCAAGAACCCTAATAAATTTCTTTATATTGTAAAAACTATTAACCATTGCATGATCAGGAGGCAATGATTCATTATATCTTCCAAGAATTTTATTAAAACTACGATCAGAAATATGCCCTTTAGACTTTATGTTCAATATTCGAGCAATTGTAGATAATTGAGTCATTTTCTCACAATTTGGCCATAGTTCTTGGTCAGTTGAGTGTAGTAAGTCAAAAAACTGTTTTGAATGTGGGTTTAGGTCTTCTTCAAGATTTTCTATATTTTCCTGAAAGGTATAATCGGTTACATCATAAACCATTTGCGTGTAAGGATTTTCATTTGCATCCATATTATTTGTTCTAAATCCAATCCCCCCTTCAAACTCATTTAAGTTCACTGACGATTATACTTCGTTACCCCTTAAATGTGCTACAAATCAATAGTTTCCCATGTCATGTCCACCCAAAATAATTTGGGACAAACCCTTTTCTCAAAAAAATGCCCATTCACTTCATCAATAGGAAGGAAACGAATGCGTTTGCACTTTTTACATGGACATCTGATCTTTGGTCCATCCATATATGTAGGTTAAGAACATGCATAACAAATAAAAACTTCAACTCCCTCAACAAACTCAGGATTAATGAAACCATTAGTTATTAATCATCTATACATCTAAGATCTATCAACATTACACATTTCTGTAAAACTGTTAATTTCAAATAGTGATTCCATAGTTAGTATCCTTCATGTTCCTCAAAATTTACAGAACAACTAAACTTTCCACATCATCTCCTAAGCATTAACCAATTGAATTAATGACCTACAATTGATTTCAAAACTATGGTACGTGACATTGTTTACACCTATGAATTAAGAAAACAAGTTCTTGCTGTAACTCCCAGGCTTGTGGAATTTTTCACCGATAAGCCTCACGGGAGCTGCATCATGGGTTTCTAGCCTATATACCATCCTAGGGGTTTATTATGTAAAGAATTTATCTTGTCTATAAAGCATATTAATTCCTTGTGTTAATACTAAGTTTGAATTAATCACATCAAAGTTGAAGTATTAACAGTTTGAATTAATGACCTACAATTGATTTCAAAACTATGGTACGTGCCACTGTTTACACCTACAAATCAAGAAAACGAGTTCTCACTATGACTCCTAAGCTCATGGAATTTTTCACCAATAAGCCTCACGGGAGCTGCATCATGGGTTTATAGCCTATATACCATCCTAAGGGTTTATTATGTAAAGAATTTGTCTTGTCTATAAAACGTATTAATTCCTTGTGTTAATACTAAGTTTGTATTGATCACATCGAAGTTAAAGTATTAATCGATTGAAATAATGACCTACAATTAATTTCAAAACTATGGTACATGGCATTGATTACACATGTAAATCAAGAAAATAAGTTCTCGCTGTGACTCTCAGACTCGTGGAATTTTTCACCGATAAGCCTCACGAGAGCTTCATCACAGGTTTCCAGCCTATATACCGTCCTAAGAGTTTATTATGTAAAGAATTTGTCTTGTCTATAAAACGTATTAATTCCTTGTGTTAATACTAAGTTTGCATTAATCACATCAAAGTTGAAGTATTAATTGATTGAATTAATGACCTAAAATTGATTTCAAAACAATAGAACGTGGCATTGTTTACACCTGTAAATCAAGAAAACAAGTTCTCATTGTGACTCTTAAGCTCGTGGAATTTTTCATTGATAAGCCTCACGGGAGCTGTATCACGGGTTTCCAACCTATATACCATCCTATGGGTTTATTATGCTTTAAATCATCCATAACATCTCAAACTCATTCCACATACAATAAATTCTTATGTAATCATACATATACTCATCAATGATTCAAATATAACCCAAATATAAATAGTTAGACTATTAAAGAATAACATAAAAACTGATCAATGACTATACCGTTGAACCTAGCACAAATATATCCCAGGATATATTAGATGAAACTAATGCAAAATTGATTATTTTCTTAATGGAACAAGCTTTGCTCCAATTGCCAATGAGATGAGAGGCCCAAATATAAATCCTTGAGCTTTTATTCCTAAAAAAGGAATTTAAATCATATAATTTGAAACAAACTAACATCTTGAAGTTGAATCAATGGGCATATCTACATGGTGAATGATGTAGGTTTTGAGGAAGCTATCACCAAAGAACTGTGAAATTGTGTATTTTCATTCAAAATAGAAGTTGTTGAAAATCACGATTTACAAAAATAAATTATGGAAGTTACAGTAAAAGTTTGATTTTATCATTTGTGTGACTGTTGCTTGAAAATTACTATTAGAACTTTTATGATGATGACTAACTTATGAAAGAGATTCGGTAGATGTATGAAATGAAGGATACGAAAAATTGTTAATGTGTTTTTATTAATAATTGCTTGATTTGACAGTATTTTTGTGGTATATAAGTAAAAGGATGTGATTTTTTTCTAATGATTGGATCCTATAATGAGTGATTTCACTTCAAAAATCTCTTTTGATGTATTGAAGAAGAATATAAAGACAACAACAATAACAAAGACGGTGAAAAAGATAGAATTTGGTGAATATGAATATAAGAACCTAAAACTTGTTATAGTTGTGCTTATCTTCTACTTTTCCATTTGGTATGTAATTGCTCTTATTCTGGATCTAAAATTGGTATATTTGAAGCATGTTCAAGTGCTTAAAGAGATGCAAATTTTAATGTGAATATTACTATATTAACTTGAACAAACGTATTTTAGTGTTGCATATATTAACCAAACTTTGATCAACGGACATGTTTAAGTGCTTAAAGAAATGGTTTACATAATAAATATTTTAGATAAAATCCTGTAATAATAAAATTTTCAATGCTACAATAAGGAAAACATTGCTTTCAAAAACAACACACTTGAATATTACCTGGATTTAATCAAAGTAGGAGTTAATGTTGTCTGATGTCAATTTTTGGCAAGTATGTTATCTAAGCTAATTTTAAAAGGCATGATGATCATATACCAACTTCTATTGTTTGTTTTGTGTATCTTTAAGAAAGCTCTAGTTGTGAGTTTCAAATACCATACCTTAATATATATCATAACAGAACTCCAAACATTAAATACAACTCTTATGAATAAAAATTAATATCACTCATAAAAAATAAGTAATACTTTCACTTTATAATGAGAATAACAAGTTTAAGTATAACAAACACTATGCATCAATACATATGATACTATAACTCCAAGCATTCAATACAACTCCTATAAACAAAAACATATCATTGCTCATAACAAATAAGTAACTCGTTCACTTTATTATGGGAATAAAAATTTGAATATAATGAATAAATTAATGCCTTAGTATAATATTTGAATGCATAGCCAAACAAGAATATCCTCTACTTCATTCTTTATAAGCCTTCGTTGATCATCTCCATTCAGTGATGCACTATCTTCATCATCATTGATAATAATACAATAATACCCATTTTTTGTCCAATTCTTATTGCCAAATATGGCTACAAACACGACCCATGTTTTCAGGCATATGCATGATAATACAGGGTTGTGCGTTATCATAATTATTTCAAACTTATGATCTATTTTACGTAACAATATAAAAGAAAATGTTTGTTCTAAGAGATATTTCATCAAACAATTTATAGGCAACTTGAATTATCTCTAACTAATGAAAAAACAACTGCATTTTTTCATTATTTACCAACAACAACACATTTAAACAACAAATAAACAACAATTCAAATAAAAAATATATAAACCAACAATCTAAACAAAACCCACCCACCCACTGACAGTCATAAATATAAGCATCTAACACCTTCATTTTTTGGAGACAAAATAAACCTAATAGTTTTGTTACCTGAAAATGATGCACGATAGACTAAAAACAAAGCAAAAATTGAGGGTAGAAGCACTAAGAGAAGAGAACCGACGACGTTAATGGTGGGAAGAGAGAAAAATAGTAGAGGGGAGGAAGAAGAGGGGGCTTCGGGTCTATTAACTCTATGGATAAAAGGACATCGTTTAGATAAAAACCTAACGACGTAGTTTTATTTTATAACAATTTGACTATTACCGATGGAACGACATTTTCGTTAGTATTCTACCGAAAAAATTATGGTCCCATCAGTATTCAAATGTTAATTTTCCCGCCAGCTGTTGCCACCTAATTTTGCAACAGATTTTCATGTTCCGTCAGTATAATACGTCAGAAAACTTGTAGGGATATTTTTCCTCCACATTTACCAACGATTGCTTTGGCCGTCAGAAAAAACAAAATTTTTCCTTCAACTTTAGTGACAGATAGTCCATTTCTGTCGCTAATTTACGACAAAATGTGTTTTGACGGTAATTTTCCATTGGTAATTCGTTATTTTCTTGTAGTGTCACCAAACAACATTGTTTTGTGTATTGCCAAATTATGATGCAGTGAGTAAGGCTCCAACTGGCGCCCTCATAGAGAACCTGGTGAGCCTCTACCAACTAAACTGAACGTAATATTCGTATTTATTATGCATTGAAATTATAATTGTATAAACGTTCAATATGAAGCAGATTATCACATGATTATTATGTCTATATTTTGCATTATGAATATAATTTTGGATAAAATGTTTTAGTGATTAATTATTAGGGCTTACCCACAGTAACCTAATTTTGTAAAATTATATATTTATATAATTAATCACATAAAGAGTTAAGACATTTCATTGTAGTTAATTATTTTCATATAATAAATTTTATCGTACAAGAATTTTTATTATATTTGAATAATTAATTTAAGATGAAATATCAAATTATTTTTCTAATTTTCCCACAGGTATTAGAAATGGAATACAATTTGATAGTTTTATCATAAAATTTATCATAAATATGTTTGAATTAAAAATTTAGCCTACAGGCATTTTTTACGTCAATTGATTTATGTCTTTTAAGATATGTTTACATTGGTACAACATATATATAGTTTATTCACCTCAATTTATTGATAAGTAGCATGTATGTTTAAATTATGCAGCTATTCAAACTATTAGTTTCTTTGAGACAAATTGTGAAATTCCAGAATTAAGGGTTGAAAACTATATGATTTGAAAGGAGAGAATTCTTCTTCATCTGGGGTGGATGGACATTGATTATGCTATCCAGAAGGATGGACCACCTAATGTATCTAAGGCTAGCACTACAACTAAAATTGCTCTTTATGAATGTTGGGAGTGATCTAATCGCCTAAGTGTGATGTTCATAAAAACTAAAATTTTTACTGG
Organism: Erythroxylum alaternifolium; assembly: GCA_027478495.1. Lineage (NCBI taxonomy): Eukaryota > Viridiplantae > Streptophyta > Magnoliopsida > Malpighiales > Erythroxylaceae > Erythroxylum > Erythroxylum alaternifolium. Next base: position 51,097,060 of record JANIIA010000190.1, on the reverse strand, counting down.
CCTTTGTGGTTCTATAGAATAGTATGACAATATCCTTGCTCTACTGAAAGTTATTGATGAGCAATTCGAAACTATAGACAAAGCACTTGCATGCACCTTGATTATGAAGTTTTCATCTACAAGGCTCATCGTTGTCTGATATATGGGTGATCACATCATAAAGATGAGGGACATTGTAGGTTAGTTAAAGAAACTCGAGATTGAGATGTCTAATTCTTTCCTTATATATTACATTTTGAACACCCTTCCACCACCATTTGGACCCTTTAAAAAATCTTATAATACACAAAAGGATAAGTGGCCAATAAATGAATTAATGACCATATGTGTTCAAGAGGAAGGGAGATTGTCGATGGACTAAGGAAAGAGTTCGTAAAGTGCAAATCTAGTTATTCAAGAAAAGAAGAAACATCAAGTAAATTCAAGGGGAAAAGGTTAAATACCTACCCAAGTTCACATTAACAAGAGATCAATTTTCTTTTTTTATAAGAGAAAAGGACACATAAAGAAGGATTGTGTTAAACATAAGGAATGGTTTGAAATGAAAGGCAATCTAATGTCATTAGTTCATTTTAAATCTAATATGACTGAAGTTTTTCATGACACATGGTGGATTGATTTTGGTTGTACAATCCATATTACAAATGAGTTGTACGGTTTGCAAAACCCAAGAAAGCTAGGAAAAAATGAGTAATATATCTTATCTTGAAATAAGATACGTTCACGTATGGAGGCTGCAGGGAATTGCAATTTAATTTTATGTACTAGCCTTGTTTTAAAATTAGAAAAGATATTTTATATTCCTAATTTCTTCAAAAAATTGATTTCAATTTCAAGACTTGTACTTTTTGGATGTCCCTTTCATTTTTTTGATGAATCTTTTAAGTTAAATTATAAATACAAATTGTTTGGAATGGTACATTATTTGATGGTCTTTTCCATTTTAATTTACAAGATAATACCTATTACAATGCAACACATGTTCACGCTGGAACAAAATGCTATGTATGAATGAAAATTTTTCTATGTTGTGGCATCGAATATTTGGACATATCTTTATAGAAAGAATTAAAAGATTGGTGAATGATGGAGTATTTAGTACTTTGGATTTTACTGATTTTGAAAATTATATAGACTACATAAAGGGAAAGCAGAGAAACAAATCAAAGAAAGGTGCCAAGAGAAGTTCAGACATATTAGAGATCATACATACGGATATTTGTAGTCCAGATAAGAATTCGTATAGTTAAAAATACTTTATCTCATTAATAGATGATTACTCACGATATATGTATCTCTACTTGCTTCATAACAAGAATGAAGCATTAGATGCTTTCAAAATATTCAAAGCTAAAGTAGAGAAATAATGAGGTAAGAAAATTAATATCATGAGGTCTAATAAAGGTGGCAAATATTATAGTAGATATACTGAAGTTAGACAAGCACCTTGTCCATTTGCAAGGTATCTTAAAGAAAATGAGATAGTAGCCCAATACACTATGTCTAAATCTCCAGACCAGAATAGTGTGTAGAAAGAAGAAACTGAACATTATTGGATATGGTATAGAATATGCTGAGTAGCTCCAAACTTCCTAAGTCCTTGTGGAATGAAGCTCTTAAGACAAAAATGTATATATTAGATGGGTACCAACCAAGATTGTTCCAAAGATGTCATTTGAGTTATTTAAAGGTTGTAAATCAAATTTACTACATATACACATTTGGAGATGTCCCTCTTAAGTAAGAATTTATAATCCATAAGAGAAGAAATTGAACCTAAGGACCATAAGTGGGTATTTCATTAGATATACTGAAAGTTCTAAAGGATATAGATTTTATTATCCATCACATCACACTAGAATTGTGGAATTAAGAAATGAAAAATTTATTAAGAATGACTTGATTAGTGGGAGGGATCAATTTCAAGATATAGTTTCTAATAATGATCATATGGATACTCAATCTTCTACTTCAAACAGTAAGGTGATAGTTATTCACAACGCTCCTCAAGTTTAAATAGACGTTGTAAAACTAACTATTGAAATTCAACATCCTATAGTCAACAGTCAACATAATTGACAATTAAGAAATTCCACAATTTGCTAATAATTCAATAGATCAAATTATTCAGAAATTACCTAAAAGCATTCAGCAACTAGTTGAATAACAAACTCTACATGAGGATGTTGGTGCAACATTAAGGAGATTTCGTAGAACAAGGAAATCAACTATTGTATATCTTCAAGAATCCGACTATAATATAGGAGCCAAAAATGATCATGAAACCTTGTTATAAGCCATAAGTTGTAAAGAATCAAATTTATGGTACAATTCCATGAAGGAAAAATGAATTCCATGAAGAAATAAAGATGCTTATGATCTTGTTGAGTTGCCTAAAGGAGAAAACCTATAAGCTGCAAATAGGTATTTAAAACAAAGAAAGACCCATTGGGAAACATTGAGAGATACAAGTTAAGACTTGTTGCTAAAGGATTCATTTAAAAGGAAGGAATTGATTACATATATACATTTTCTCTTGTGTGTAGAAAACATTTACTTCGTATAATTTTGGCACTGGTAGCTCATTTTGACATAGAAGTTCATCAAATGAATGTGAAAATGGCTTTCATAAGTAGTGACCTAGAGGAAGAGGTTTATATGAAACAACCAAAAGGATTCTCTTCTAATAATGGTGAGCATTTGGTTTGCAAGCTTAAAAGATCCATATATGGATTGAAATAAGCATTTTGTCAGTGGTATTTGAAATTCCATGATGTTATCTCATCATCTAGTTTTGAAGAAAATATCATGGATCAATGTATATATCAGAAGGTTAGTGGGAGTAAAATTTGTTTTTTTGTATTATATAAGGATGACATATTACTTGTAACCAATGATAGAGGTTTGTTACATGACATGAAACAATCTCTCTAATAATTTTGAAATGAAAGATATGGGTGATGTGTCTTATGTCATTGGCATTAAGATCCATCGAGACAAATTCCATGGTATTTTGGCTTTGTCTCAAGAAACCTATATTAATATAGTTTGAGAGAGAGATTTTGAATGAAAGATTATTCACCAATTGTAGTTCCCATTATGAAAGGCGATAGGTTTAACTTGGATCGATGCCTAAGAAATGATTTTGAAAGGGGACAAATGAAAAACATCCTTTATGCTTCTGCAGTCGAAAACTTGATGTATGCTTAGGTTATACAAGACCTAATCTTGCATTTGCCGTTGAAATGTTAGGCAGATATCAGAATGACCCAGGATTAGATCATTAGAGAGTTGCAAGGAAAGTATTGAGGTACCTTCAAGAGACCAAATATTACATGCTTATGTACATACAAACCGACAATATGGAGGTAATAGGGTACTCAGATTTATATTTTGAAGTGTGTGTTGATTCATGGAAATCAACCTTTTAGGTTATATCTTCATATTTTCCCATGAAGCATATCTTGGTGGAGTGCCAAGCAATTTTTGACTGCAACTTCCACCATAGAGATTGAGTTTGTTTGTTGTTTTGAGGCTACATCACATAGTGTATAGCTAAAGAGTTTCATATGTGGGCTTAGATTTGTGGATTCCATTTCTAGGCCGTTGATAATATATTGTGATAGTTCAGTTGTTATTTTTTGGCTAAAAACAACAAGAGTGCTAGTTATAGTAAACACAATGGTTTTAAGTTTTTATCTATAAGGGAATGTGTTAAGGAAGAAAAAGTGGTCATTAAACATGTTAGCACTGAATTGATGTTAGCTATTTGTAACATCCCGTTTCCAGAGAACGGGTCGGACCAGAGAAACGGGTCCGAGAGTGGTAAATCAACACATCTCATGC
>JANIIA010000190.1:51076737-51093031 GCA_027478495.1 Erythroxylum alaternifolium | reverse complement strand
ATGTTTCAGCATTCCGCGACGTTTTCTTATAATGTCAAGGAAAGGCCAACGCTTTACTGACGTTTTTATAAATGTCGCCGAATGTTGACATAGTTCGCGACGTTTTACATAAAACATCGCAGAAACCTTTTGCCTACACCACAATCCACGACATTTTTTGTAACGTTTTTCAAAATGTCGCAAATTAGATTCTGCAACGTTTTTGGACATTATGTGAATGTTTTAGAAATGTCACAGATTGCGTTGTATTCTTGTAGTGAATTGCATATTTGTTTTATTTACTTATTTGTTTTCTTTCTTGTCTATTTATTTAATTATTTACTTTAATATTATTTTAGTATTATTTATTTATGCAATTGTTTGTTTATGTATTAGATTATTTTTTCTCTTCAAATCTTTTCAATATTTTCTCTTTTCTTTCTTATTTTTCTTTCTTTTTAAGGATCTAGTAGAAACAATCTCTTTATTAGTTGAAGGTAAGACTGCATATTACTAGACCTCTTTAGACCCTGCATATATAAGTAATATTTCTATTAAGATATTGTTATTGTTGTATATTATGAAGAGAATATATAATCCAGTTGGTATAACTCGATAGTGATTGTAATAATTTAAAACTAAATTATAATATATTACAATAAAAAATAATTTCATACGTTACTAATTAGAAGTTGATCTAGATACTTTGGATAAAAACATGAATTATAACTTTTAAAAATTGTTAGAGAATATAATCTTTATGATGAAAAGAAACAATCTTATTTTAAAATATAATTTTAATTGTTACTATTATTTTATAATTTTATATTAGGTTTAATTTTAGTTAGAATTATTAGCTTTATTATTAATTGAATATACATTAATAAATATCATATTTTATTTTATTTCAATAAAATATTTTATTTTTATATTATAATTTTCTTATTCTTATAGTTTCTATTTCTTACTTACTATATATCGATTACTTGATTGAATTTTTAAACCTAAAATTTTTTCTCTTGTCAATATGAATTAAGTTTTTAAAACATTACTTTTTGACAAGATATCAAATGTGCCTAACATTTTAAATTTTTTTCAATTTGGAGTTTAACCTTTTAAAATTTTTACTTTGGCGCAAATCTTTAAAATTAATACATTTTAGATTTAGATATTATCCCCATCAATTTTTGACTAATATGGCGAGTTCATCAAAATGTCATGTAAGTGTATAATTGTTAGTCAAAATTTTAAACAACTAACAAAGACAATAATTTGATTTTAGTTATATAAAATTTAAAATATTAGTCACTAAATTAAAAATTTTAGAAATTAAACGCAAAATTAAAAAGTTGTAATTTAAAAATTGTTATCTGATTCTTTTTTGTTTATTATTTTTGATCCGTTCTTGTAATTCAAGGTATGGTTGACTGGTCCAAATGTGGGAATCCACCACGTGGCATAACCCTATTTGACTGGCCACTTAGAAAAGGTTAAACCATGTGAGTGACAGCTACGTACTTAAAGTCCTTTTAGTACAACTCTCAATCTGGTTTACATTCGTCCCCACGCATGTTACCAAGGACCTCCTAGCTACTAGGTGCTCAACCTCAAAGGACCTAAAACTATGTTATTATTTATGCCTGATTTAGTATTAGTATGAGTCGGGCTGCACGCTATAATTTATCACTAATTAATTAAAATTAATTCTATCATCTAATTCTAATTTTTATTTGATAAATAAATTATTTAAAATATAAAATTGATGCATATTTGAAAGGCAAGATTTTACTATTATATGAAAAAGGATGACCGCCAACAAGTGTGCTTTGATCAAATAACGATGGACCGAGTCTACCTAACGGTGGATATATGATCAAATAACGATGGACCGAGTCTACCTAACGGTGGATATATGATTCTGGTCGGCCTTGCCAATTAATTATTTGTATTTAAATCGATACCACGCAGTATCTGATGGGAGAACTACAACAAATACGCAGTCAAGTAAAGGCATCTGACTAGTTGACTGTATCTTCACTCGTTTGCATGAGTAAAGCTCGAATCCTTCGCGCATATTGGTTTTGGTGTGTGTACGTATGTAACAACGAGATATGCTTTAGTTGGCAACTTCTGCGAATGGTAGCCAAGGCATTTACTTGTTCAACAGATTAACAGGTGACTTTTGTGATTGCTTTACTCTAATCAACGAAGACTGGTAATAAAAGCTTAAATGGATAGGACTTCTCAAGTTTGAAAGCTGCAACCAAAAAGGTATAAAAGGAGAAAGAACTGTGAAAATATTTGTTGTTGTTTCGATGAACAATGTAAGTATTAATTTAATGATGTGATGCAGTATTGCTATTATTAGGTTCTGAACTCAAACCATCTTAGACGGAAGCATCAGACACACTGTTATGATCTCTATATCACAACAAGTCCATTTCTGCTTTCTGCTTTCTGCTCCAGCAAAAGAACATATTTTTCTTTTTTCCTTATTATACAAAGTTTCAATGTTGATGAATGATAAATACATGGCTCAACAACTTCTAACTATCTCAGGAAGTTAAGAGCTCCTGAGTCTTGCCTGAGGAGTCCATGTGGTTCCTTGCAGCAGACAAAACATAACCCACTACTTGAATCAGACATTAATGTTTCATTATTGTCAATTCTCTAGCCACAACCACTACCCTAGATATTCAAAGCGAAACCATTTCACAAGATAGTGCCTCTCTTCTAACATCAGAATTAATATACAAACAATCAGATGATAATTTGTTAATCATCGTGTTATAAATAGATTTGTTAATAGTTCAAAGTTCAAACCAAACATAAGCTTTACCTCAATACATAATGAGATTTTTATTGCAAAGCAAACACAATTTATAATATTTGAAGAGTTAATCGTGAAACCTAATTAGGCATTTATAATCTCTAATCTCTGTGTATTTACAGTGAAGCTCACGTGATTTTTCTGATAGGTCAGTATCGCCAGCTCATTCACTGCTTATTTAACCCATAGAGAGGTCAAAGCTTAGGTGAAGCAAAGCAATGCATGCTATGCTACTGCTCCTGAACTCTGTCACTTTCCCTTCCTTTTTTCCCCTCTGGAAACTTAGCTACAAACACTGGAAAAGCCTTTGAAACACCCAATGCCCTCTCTTCTCTGTCCCTTAATTAAAAGCTCTATCTCTCTGTCAGCACTGGACACTTGTTACAAACACCCTTTTCAATTTTGATCATTTATTCGTTGTCCTCACTATAAATGATATGATGCTCATCTTTCTTTCCATTGGCCCCCACTTGTATTGCAATTGCATGCACTTCTTTTTAGACAATATCTTCTTCTTTTTTGACCATTTGTCCATGCATGCATTGACCATCATCAGTTCTGTTCATCACTGGCATATGTACTACTTCCTAGTGAAAGTGCATTTAATTTAACTCTGATAGATGATAATTCCTCCATCTCCACATATCCCTTATATATATATATATATGTATGTATATATATGTGTGTGTATATATAATTCATTTCGCAAAGAGCCGTTGGACTGGTTTGTCATCTTATTACATAGTATCTTCTGAAAGATTACAGTTTTTGTTTTTGACCATATCCTGGAAAGAGCGCAAGGCATTTTTCACAATATTAAAATGTCTGAAAAGTTGAAAGAACCTTCGTAGAATGCTAAACCTTCCCTCGATTTCCGAACACTTGGTAAATGGAGGGGACTGGGTCTTTTCAAAAAGGTCATTTTCCTGATTTTGTTTCAGGCTAACCAAGAAGAGAAGAAAAAAAAGACTTCTTGATAAACAGTGAAAATTTATAGTATAGTACTGTAGCTTGGAAACTGATCATGATTGAATGCCAATTAGCAAGTGATGACAAAACATCACATCACGAGCGTCCCTCGCATGAACTCAAATGGAAAACTATAGAGCTTTCTACTGGCTAATAGCTCCGAATCACACCTTCTCCTCTCTTCTTTCCTAGCGAGAATCCTCTGTCCAATATTAAGATGTTCAATGCCGTCTAATGCCTAAAACAACCATTAGATAACATTGGACAATTTCTAAAATGCTTAAAACGACATTATTTTAAGTATTGAATAGAATTGATCAAAGTAATATTGGACCTTCTTTCCTTTTTCCTTTGATATAAATACAATCACTACGTGGTAAGTTGTGACAGCGCATGGGGGTCCCTTATTAAATTAGGGGCTGCTTTTTTGGTTCTTTTCTTTCTTTCAATGTGTGCTGTTTTGATGGCATGTTTAGAGATGTATAACTCCGAGCGCAAAGCTGGTCAATATTGTCCTCCAATGAGCCCTAGGATTTCCTTTTCTAATGATTTTGTCGAGTCGCAGCAGATGATCAAGCATGAAAGGAGCTCAAGAGAAGCCCCAGTTTCCACAGATTTTGAATTCTCGGTCACAAACCACTCTATGATGAGCGCCGACGAGCTTTTCTCTAAGGGTAGGCTTTTGCCATTCAAAGACAACGGAAGCAGCCATATGCAAAGGACCATAAGAGACGAGCTTCTGACCGAGGATGACCACAAAGAGGTACTTTCACTTAAGCCACCAAAGGGTTCTACCAGGTGGAAAGGATTTTTGGGTCTAAGGAGAAGCCACATTGGATCGAAGAAAGTTGATAATAAGAACGAAGGCTCTGTGAAGAAAGTTGGTGAAAGTAGAATGTCCGGTTTTGTTCGTGATAAGGTAAACATTATCAAGTCTTCAAAGATTGAAAATCCGAATGAACCCTAGTTTGTTGTTCTTTAAACTAATTACTGAAAAGATGAAATCTTTGGCATTGTTAAGAGTCAGTCTGATCTGTTTTTTTCTTCTTTGGTTGCAGGAACTTTTAAACGAAGGAGGGTCAAGTTGCCAAGATGTGGAGATAGGCATATAGCTACGCTACTGTTTGGTAGAGATTTGGTGCAATTCTTTTTGGAAACAGAAAAAGGTAGTCTTTTCGTTACAGATTTTAGCAAGCAGAGGTTGGATAAACTTTTAGCAAGAGCAGAACTTGATTTGAATTAGTTGGTGGGTTTAAACTTCGATTGTGATTGACCCTTCTTTTGGTCGTTTTGGGGTACTCCTGTCCTTTATTAGTTCTTTGGATCTCTTCCTAGAACATGGTATTTTGACTGTTAAACTTTGTACAAAATGTTTGCAGTTGGGAAATCGTCCAGTTGAGCACTGATCTAAATCGTTTCAACCTTTGAAAAGTGGTAAACCATAATCTTTTTTCTGTCAATTTTTCATGTGGATCTTTATGTTCAATAGGTACATCTAAAAATTAGGGACTTAATATGGCATTTTGTAAACTAGTATTAATGCATACAAGAGAACTATACGAGTAGCACTACAAGAAAGATAACTTGCAGCAGTGGATTGAAGATATCTAAGATTATATACTACAATTTACTACATTCAGTTACGACTTTTACAAAATATACACAAATTTTCTAAGTTAACGAAAATAATATCCATTTTATAGTACTTCTGAATGTATATCTTGTGGATTTAAACTGTAACAAACAAAGATATAATTGTAGGTTTCGTAGATTATAGGATAGAATTCTTCTTCGACGACGAGGGCAGTTCTAGTTTCTAGCCAAGTTCATTAGTATTATGATAAGAACTGGGTTGAGAAGCTGGCGATACGTTTTAGACAAACAGGAAACATGTCTTAGTTCTAACAACAACAAAAATTTGTTCTTCAGAAGTTAAAACGACAAGTGACAAATGTTTGAACCTCCAAACCGCAATTTACTTGAGACGCATCTTACGTTTATGATCACCTGAACCCATTGGTTACCCAAAACCAACCACTCGCAAACTATAGAAATATCTAAGCTCCTGAAAACTAAAACGTTAGAATCAAACGAATGATCCAAAAAGAAGAAACCTTTGCGTTACGAATCTACAAAGGAAATGAAGTCAGCTAGTGAGAAAAAATATACCAAATGAGGTGCATACACAAGGAAAGTGTTTCAATGCCAAATGAGATACATACACAAGGAAAGTGTTTCAAGTCCTACAAGTTGAGTGATTTACGATTGCTTGATGCTATAACAGATAAACAATTTTTATATATATCATCTGTATAGATTTAATTCATAGAATTAAGTTTTATCTTTTCATATACAGTAAGAGTTGTTTGAAATAATCATATTTTCAATAATTGAAAACAAGAACTTTTGCTCTCTCTATGGGCAATGTCTCCGTAACTCCCATTAAAAATGACAACTATATTCCCACTAACATTCTTCTAAACTTAATTGGAGTTTTTCAAAGTCTTATTATTTCATATCTGATATAAAATCTTACTATTTGCTTTAATTGAAACTATCTAAGGTAAGTTTGTACCAGGCTTAGTTATAGAAAAATAAATATTACATCATACAATATCTTATATAGTATTTTTATCCTTACATAAATTCATACAATTATAGAATTTGGTTGTCGAAATTTTCACTAGAGAATCTCATTCGCTACAAATAATAGAGAAATTTAAACCTTATCATATCAATCTCGTCAAAGTGTTTTAACATTCTTAATACTTAATTTTTACTTAGATTTAAATACTTCAATCTTTTTAAATTTTAAATCAATATTTTATTTAATATGTATGACTCTATTATATAAAGTTATTAGTAAATATAAGGAAATACAAGTATTCATTATTTTATGATTTTTTTATTCCATTCAATACATTATATGTAAAACACTTAACAATTCAATACTATCATTATTTTTTCACCAAAGGTTGATTTTATTATTCTTCAACCCAATAAGTTTCGCAATTTTCTTATGATTCATAATAAAAATACATATATTCTTATATATGACTTTATGTTTCTCATTAAATTGATTAAACCAACATAACATAAAAAGATTGTCTTAATAATTTGACAGTTATTCTTATCATCTATACTGAGCATATGTCTCCCTTAATCCAGCACACACAAACTTAGTAGTAGTAGTAGCAGAAGTACTAGTAGTAGTAGTAGTAACAGCAGCAGCAGTAGCAGTAGTAGCAGTAGTAATAATAGAAATAAAGGATTATAATAATAACAGTAATAATAATATAATATAAATATAACTAAATATAATTAAATACTTACAAAAATATATATAATAACATAAATAATATAATAAAGATAGAATAAGGTAAAGAGTGTTGTGAATATTGTAATAATATTAAATCCGAATTTAGGACCAAATACTCAACAGTATAAATTAGAAATATATATGTCTTTATATTATGCATTTACAAGAAAAGTCACGCAATCATTTTTTTCTAATGAAAATTATTATAATACTATAACCAATGCGTTCAATTGTATCCATATTTATACTTTTATTAGGCTAAATTAAGTGAAACAAATTCATTAAGGTAATGTTTCTTTCAGGTCTACTTCATGCAACTTTTTGCATGATGTCTCAATGTTGACATCCATCTTACATATTGTTATTGAAGTTATGAAACATTAATAAACTCAAAATGTCATCACATTTTTTTCATTTATATGATATTAACATATCTCTAAAACTTTGACATCAAATCGTCAACAAGTATTATAGTAAAGTTACATAATGGATATATAATTTTCCTTTCTAACTCGGAGAACTCTTCTCAAATCTAATCCAATGTTAAAAAAATTTGGTTCATTAACAACTTAGCATCAATTATACTAAATAATGGTAATTTCTACTCAGAACTAAATAAATATAAGTAAACAAGTAATTAGCCATATGTCATGACAACTAAATAAGATTACGACTTTAATCATTTATTTGGTTATTTCTACTATTTTATTTGATATAAAAGTCTTCACTAATATTTAAAAAGATTACTCCAATCTCTCTGGTAGGCTAGGATCTTATTTAAATTTAGTTGATCTTGAGTTTACTTAACAAACTAACTATACTTAAGTTAAGTAATAATAACTTTATTAATCACATCTTACATGACTCTTAAATCCATTAGGTGATAACTCTTTGCAAAATATATGTTATATATTATTTTTAACCGGGCCTACATTTATATGATCATGAGTTTGTTCATCCAAATAATACAAATTTAATTAAATAGGACCTATTAATTTAAGAAAAAAAAATATTTGTTTGATATTTTAATCATAGATCTAGTTTTAACAGTATGATCAAAAACACATTACTTGAAAAATATCATGCATTTTAAATACGCAATTTCTAGTGCAAATATAATCAAATTATAAGCATAAAATATTGTGTAATTCTAATTATCAATATAATTTCCATAAGCTAAATAATATTTCTAGCTCTTTGACTAATTAAATAATATTAAACTATTAATTCCTAAATAAATCAAAATCCTATTCCAATTTGACTTGAAAACAAATTTTAAATTAAATTGGAAATTGTTTCTAATTATCTTATCTGCTTTAACAAATTTAACTGAAAACAATTTTCTATAAATTACTCTACTTACTTATTATAATCTAGAAAATTTTTCTTTAAAATTTTATAAGCAAAACATTCTAATCCAATTAGAAAAATATTTCTAATCTAATTAGAAATAACATTTCCTTAATTAGAAAACTATTTTCTAATATAAAAATAAATAATTTTAAAAATTAAATAATATAATTTAAAAAGTCCATTATATTATTTTAAAGTTTAATTCCTCAATTAATAAAAAAATTATTCAATAGATTAGAAAACTATTTCTAAAATACAAAGAAGGATTATTTTCTCAGTTAATAAATAAAACTATTTTTCAAATTTAAGAAAAGTTTAATTAACGACTAATTCCAATCTCATCAAAATTCGATTAACTTAATATTTAGATACAATTTCTAAAATATTAATTAAAAATCAATTTAATTATTAATTTAAACCTAATTAAGAAAAATAAATAATTTAAAATTAAAATTAAAATTAAAATTAAAATTAAAATCTTATTTTAATTAATATAATCTCATTATATTATTTTATTTAACATAATCTAATTATAAAAGATAAACTTTTGAATGTTTCATTGTTTCAAATTATTGATTTGATAATTAATTTAATTTAATAATTCAACTCTTGAAAAATTAAAGTAAAATTCACGAAACTCCTAATAACATTTAACTCTTTTAAAAACAATTTTCAAGTAACTAAAAATATTTTTATATTTATTAGGAACTTGAACTAATTTAATCTCAATTAAACTAATCTAACTAAGACACAAGGTTTAAAACACACAAAATAAAAAAAATAAAATAAAGGGGTAGCATGCACTAGAACTTTCCGTGAGGCGCTTGATGCATCAGTTACCCAACGCATCTTCCCCATGTGATGCGCGTGTCCCCCCTCATTTTTAGGTTTTCTCTTCTCTCTACCATTGCCATTCCTCTCGTTCTTCTCTTACGGCTGCCTACTTCTGTCGCCAGTGTTGATCAGTCTCAGGGCTTCAAAGTCGCGTCTCTTGCCACTACCATCAGCCTCATTTAACGGGCATCTTCATTGTCGCTCCATCACCCCTGGTTCAAATCCTCGCCTACGAGGGTGATTGACGCCCTTGCTAGTGGCAATTAACGCTATTGGCTCTGTAGCATCTGGTGACGAAAGAGGGTGCTTCGCTATCGGCTAGCACCGTTGCTGGTGAATATGCGTCGCAAAACAATCCCAATACACGCACAATCAAAGGCAAAACACAATCTCTAAAAGACTACATTCAAGCACCACCGGTGGTGACAATGCATTGCGCAACAATCCCAACACATACACTATCAAAAGGCAAAACACAATCTCTGGATGAATACATTCAAGCACCACCGCTAGTGAAAAAGCATTGCACAACAATCCCAATAACTACACGATCAAAAGGCAAAACACAATCTCTAGAAGACTACATTCAAGAGTTCTAGATAGCCATTCTGATTTGGTTTCAGACAAGTTTATCCAGAAACCTAAAGTTAGGGGACATGCATCGTGAGTTCTATGATTCCATAATAACATGGAATACACTTAAACCTAAAAACAAGAAGAAGAAGAAGAAGCATAATTCAAGGATTATAGAAGAAGAAAATAAAAGAGGGAAGTGTGCATGTTGAGTTTCCAAAAAACTTAAAACAAAAACGGGCGTATGTATAATTTTGTTTAAATTTAAAAAACTAAACCTTAATTTATTATATCCTAGTCAGTATTAGGAACATGGATAATATCAATGTTAGGCAAACCGATGTATATGCAACTTTTGTATCAATAAATTTTAAGCCTTAATTTTATTAGATCAGTAACAATCAGGCAATTTTAATCAAGTTAAAAAACTAATTGGCTTTGATACTACTTTAGGAAAACTAATTATGATTGAATCATAATTACAACAAAAATTTAATTTTTACCAGGTTTTAATTAAATTTTTTTAATTGAATAACTTGAAAATACTAACCATAAATAAAAGAGTTAAAACGTACTTAATTTGAATTTTTTCTTAAATTTATATTCTCAATTTGTTAACCATAAGTTGTCCACGTTTAAATCTTCTAACCACAGAAAAAGAATTTAACACTTAAGAGGAAAAGCCAAGCACGCAAGCTCCCTTATGCCTTTCTCCTTTTTATTGAGAAAGATAGAAGAATTTCTTTTTTATTAAAATTAACTTCGTAATTATAATTAAAGTTAAATTATAATTATAATTATCATTACAATTACAATTTATTTTTAATAAAATCAAATATCTTACATTTGATTCTTAAAGTTTTTCGAACTTTACAATTATGTCCAACTTAATTTAAATTGATTTTTCTCTTTTTAGTTGCATTTTTATGTGTGACTCATTAGGTTTTTAATATGGTGACAATGATTATAAATTATAGTTCTAATTGATAATTAGAATTAGATAAATTAAAACTTTTTAATTTATATTTAATTTTTTAATTAAATAATTTATAATCATAAATTAAGATTGATGTATAAAAACATAGCATGTTCACCTAAATATTAAGAATATCAAAGTGGTTTGAATCAACCTATCTATGCATTGTTATAATGTATAATTTAATCCTTTTAACATCTAATATTTCAATTGAATATAGAGTATAGATTTAGTATATATACTCTTTTAAATTCAATCATATTCGTTCTTGTTAATTAGTAATTGATTTATAATTAAAATTTGAAAATATCTTTTCAAATCTTAATTAACTCTCGGTAGAGAATTTCTTAAATTTCTACTAATTAAGAATAATAGAATATTCTCTCTAACTACTTTAGAGTGATGAATATTTTATTAATTTACTCAGCTATCTCCATATAGTTCATACTATATACAAGTACTACTAACTGAGTTGCCTTAAATAAAATAGGATATAAGTAGCATAAAAAATAGTGATTCTTACATGAGATACTTTGATAATCTTAAGTTTAAAGATTGCTTATACAATTATCTTAATTAATAAGGACATCAACATATCGATAATTCATTCCACGTGAGATTCTTGTAATCAGGTTAATTCAGTGAACTTATTTTCTAATAAGTATTCACATATTTATTTAAGTATCTCTATATTTTAATCTATAATAGATCAATTATTTTCTTATTAAGAAAAAAACATCATGTGTGTTAATTTTATATTTCATCAATATCTCGTTTTAATGACTTATCATAATTTCAATTGTACAATAATTATTCATAAATTTTACTTCTAGTATTAAAACATCAAATATAATGAATAAAATAAATAAACATAAAGAATTCCTTTAATTAATTATATCATCAAATCTACAACTAACTATTTCGCTGTAGTGTATACATCAATAGAGAGACCAGTAAGACCAAACTTTTATAATATGTTTTATGTCTATGTTTCTCAATGCCCCTTCTAAAACTTATCCAGCGCCTACTCTCTTTCAGATGCAAGGAAAATTTCCTGATGTGTTTTAACCTCAAATGCAATTGTTTAGGGAATGATAAGTTAATATACTTACGGAGAAGCTATTTAACTGGTCATTTCGAAGAACATATTAAGGTCATTTACTTGGAAGATGGTGAAGCAAGATTCTTGGACAAAACAATTGCATTTGAGGAAAGGAATTAAGAAAGCTAAAGCTATTAGTCTTTTCATCATTTCGTATGTTTTCTCATTAAAGTTCTCCTTCCAATTGAGGAAACCCAAAAGTATGCTTGAAACTTTGGCATGGCGAAGTTGCCTTGTTTACTCTGATTCTTAGCAACATTAAAGTTCGAAATACCTCAATCCCCTAAAAAAAAACACCCTATAAAGCTGCCTTTTTCTTGTCATCCAAAGATAAAAGAATAGGAAAAAGGAAACATAGTTAATGATGTGAATAATAAATTTGTTGATAAACATAATTTGATGACAGCAAAATTTTTTATAAGTTGATAAATTTTATTATATAATAATTTGTTATAATTTAAAACTGAGTTAATAGATTAAATTAATATATTTTATACCATCATGAGCATTTGGATTAAAGCCAATTCTATTGAAGCTGAAGCTACAAGTTGTCGTTGCGTTTGCCAAGATTTCAGCTAACAAAGTTAATGGGCCGTAGACCCTGGTCCGAACTTTTGAATAAAGTACCTAAAACCTCTAAATCTGATACCTCTTCTTGTTAGTCCTTTTCACATGATGGGCTGGAGAGTTCTAATTCAATTGACATGTAACCCTTTTTAACGAGTCATTCCAAAGATTATAAAAATGAAGATAGAACAGGTGGTTAGTTTCTCTTCCTAATTATTATCTCCTTATAATATCTTAACTTTAAAAACGGAATTAGATCTTCTGTTTCGATAATGTTTTGAGATACCGAGAATTTAATTCAGGCAATGGAATCTGCCAAAATTTTGGTCGATTTCTGCCAAATACAAGAGAGAGCAGAAACGTGGAAAGAAACATCTAGTAATAGACTACAAGCTTCTAAATGCATTCCTGTAAGATGATAAGCTACTAGGTTTTCTCTTCTTCGAATACATACCTATCATACAGATAAGTAGACGATGCATTCAGTTCTCGTATAAATAATGCTGAACGTACAATACCCGGTACCGATACTTGCAAGTTTGACGAGAGAGTAAGATTAAGAGTAGTATGTGCTAATTGGTAATCGACTTACATAAGATGAGATTCAAATTGAATCCATTGATAGTATTAATTTACATCGAAAGAGCAGTCTTTAAAATCTCAATTACATGTTTTTTATACTGAAAATTTTATAATTTGTGTTAACTAATTTTTTTTCATGAAATATTTTGTAAATAACAAATTATGACTTAGAATAAATTATTTGATATATTAATAAATTAAAATTAAATAATTATGTGTAACAAAATTTTAAATTTAGACGCTTAAAATTCTTAAGTTACTGTAGCAATCACGGTAACATTATCAAACGAATTCAAAATTACTTTCTTTTGACAAAAAAATTATAAATAACTATAGAGTTCATATTTCCATAAATGAGAATGAAAATAAAGAAGAAATGCAAGGTCGAGAGGGTGCCCTTTCTAGTTTTGGGCTATCATAAGAAAGATTCTTCATCAATCTTCATTACTAAAAGGAATTAGCATTGGATACTTAAAGTTTTGACAGCTGAATTCTTAACTTATTAGCTGTATTTACCATCAATGGATAGTTCATGTCACTACAACAAAAGGCGTAATTATCGCTAAAGAAGGAAAAATCGTCGCAATTAATAATGTACGACGATTTCATTTCGTCGCTCAAATCATCGCCGAATCTCGGTAGCAAAATAACTTCGACAACGTTTATCAGAAGCAGGGCCAGTCCTAAGATTTTATAGGCCCGGGGCAAAAGAGAAGATGTGGACCCCCTGACTTTAATTAAAAATAAATTAAAAAAATTTAATATTGATTACGTTCTAGAAAATATTATACTCATCAGTATACAAAATATAAATCTAGACCAGAATCAGTCAATTAGATACGATTTTAGATAACAGTTTCAAAAGATTCTTTTGTTAAATAAAAAATTGATCTTAAAATTATAGTGAGAACGAGAAAAAATGTCATGCGAGTTATATGATCTTGGACAATCAACAAAGAATTGGACCGTCGATCTATGTTAGAACTTAACCTATAAGGAGTCTACTTGATGTCTTGCCGTTTTTTAATGGTGACTTAACATATTTCTTATAGATAAATCTTACGAACAATTCAACATTTTATTAACTGACAACTGACAACTTTGAAGTGATGAACTTAGAGGAAAAAAAATCTTAAGATTTCAACGTTAGACTTGGTGTCTTGGATAATAGCAACATTAGGTGCGAGTTGTCGAAACTTGAATCAATCGGCTTAGTGTTCCTTCGTTTAAGACTATGACACGCACAAAAGTGGGCCCTGCGCAGAGGCCCAGCTTGCGCCTGCCTAGGGCCCGGGCTGACCAGAAGTCGACACCAAAACATTTTGGCCACCAAAACATTTCGTCAAAAAAATGTATTCCCGACGATTAAAAGCAACGTCGGTAACAATTTTGCGCGAGGTTTAAGTTTTGTAGATAAAAGTCTTTTCCCACGAAATCTTATGTGTCGGTATTTAGTTTTAGTGACAATTTTGTTTTGCTAGGAAAAAGATTTTAGCTACTAATTTATCCTGTAGGGAAATGTTTTTAGAGACGTTTCTGAAGCGTAAGTAAAAACCTTTTGTGACGAGTTACTTTTGGTCGCTAAAATTGTTTAGTGACGATTTACTTTTTGTAGCGAAAAAGATTTAGCTACGAAATGTCTATCGTAGCAAATACTTTTACTGACATTTTTCTTACGTAGTAAATTAGTTTTTGTGACGAATTTCATTCGGTAACTAATAGTATTTAGTGACTAAATGTATTTTTTAATTTAATAATCATTATAATGTTTATACAAGAATTTATTTAAATTTATTACAATTTTGAAGATTTTTTTTGACGAATTATTTTTGATAGCTTGTATTATTTAGTAACAAATTTTAATTTTGAAATTTATAATTATTTAAAAGGAATTTATTTTAATTTATTACAAATTTGAAGACATATTTTATTATTTGTAAATAATCATAAGTTGAAATTGAATAAACATATAAAATGTAATGCATTATATATAAAACAATATTTACATCATTTACAAACTAAGAGTCTAAATCAGAATTATTAGCACTAACATATGAAGGACCTAACATTTGTTTAACAAAAATTTGAAGCTTACTAACTTGTTTTAGTCCCCAATTTAACTTTTCTTCTGTACATTCTAGTTTTATCTTCAGTACCTGGTTCTCCTCTTGAAGGGCTGTCAACAATGCTGGTTGCGAGGAAGAGGCTCCAACAGTACATTCTAATTTTGTCTTCAATACCTGGTTCTCCTCTTGAAGGGCTATCAACAATACTAGTCGTGAGGAATAGTCTCCAACAAACTTAGGGTCATACTCAAGGCCTTTGATATAACCCGATTGTGTTCCAAAGAAATTGTTGCAAATGTCATCGATATTGGGCTGATTTCCCTCAGCCAATGACATCTGAAACAACTCCTGCATCTGGTCCTACAATGTAAAGTAGATAATGGAGTTAACTTAAAAATTATTAGTTAATATTATATAGAAAATAAATTTTAATATAAATATATTTGTACTTATATAATTACTTTGTGCCTCTTCAGACGTCCAGTCTTGCCCTTCCTTGTAGTGTGTGCTTATTGTTGGATCGCCTATGGCCTAGGTATTCACAATATGCAGCGGAATGGACCATAAGACTTTGTGTCTTATGCCTTGGTTAGCCGAAATTACATAACAAGAAGTATAATCGAAATTTCATAACATGAACGGAATTACCTTTTGACACAGATTGGTATTTGTTTTTTAGATTTGTAGACGTTGCAACATGCGAACGTCCTCTACTGATATCCATATGAGGATGAAAGATCCACGCATCAGCTAATGTATGCTAGTGCGTTCTTAAAACACTTTTAGAACGCCACACAATTTTTCTCTAGAAAAGGAACGAATGGCTAGGTCTAGGTAGCTAGGGTTTTCGTGTGTCTTCTAATGAGACATAAGTTCTCTATTTATAGAGAAACCCTAATCTCTATTCCTATTAGGAATAAGAATATCATAATCCTAAACCTATTAGAATTATGAAAGCCCAATAAGTTTCGACCTATATTATATCTCATATAATAAAAGCTCGACAACTTAATTCAATATAACTCAATAAATATATTCACATATATTTATTCAGTGCCTAATAAATTAGGTCCAAGAGAATAAGCCCAAATCACATCACTCTTTGTGTGCGACCCTATAGGTTCATTTGATGTTACCAATGGGC
>JANIIA010000190.1:50910505-50928667 GCA_027478495.1 Erythroxylum alaternifolium | reverse complement strand
TGTGCATGTATAATGTGAATTGATGATGAAGAATGAAGAAGATGTATGTTGGTTAAGGTTGGGCCGAAATGATGAAGGAGAAGTGGATTAATGTAATGCGTTATATAATTGATAAATTTATCTTAAAGGAAGGGAGTTGGTTTGAATGGAGTGGTGGAATGCATCACTGAGTGAAAGTGTTACTATATGACATGATAGGAGCATGAATTATTATGATAAAATTTTGAATATGTGACTTGAAAGTTATACACATTAGGTGTTTGACAAAATGCCTAAGTGAACTTTGCTTAGGGTTTAAGGATTTTGATGGTGTGCATTGGAAAGAGGCTTTCATGTTTACTTAGAGTAAACTTGAATTGTTCCTTAGATTGATGGGTAATGGCCTAATGTGCATGGATAAAGATGTGCTTAAGTATGTTTCAAAATTAGCAAGTGTTGGGTTAAAGGCATTAAATGCCTTAGAAAATGGAAAACAAAAGCTAATGTGAATATTAAGGAAGTAACCATGTGAGAAATTTAATGGTCAAATTCTATAGCTTAAAGGGAGTGGTATTGTGTTTTATACACTTATATGATAGTGAATAATTATGAAATTTATGTTTAAGTAGTAATTTCATCGTATGTCTTTTTATGTATAAAGACTTGGGAGCTGTGAATCAAAGAGCTCGTACCGAGGACTGTTGAAACTAAGGGAGTGTATAACTTCCTTTGAGGTGAGTTAGGAAAACCATATTTCTTATATGGGATTAGATCACCTTAAGACATATATGATGACTTGTATGTGAAATTTGAATCTAGGTAATGTATAGTAGAATTGATTTTCAAATAAATGCTAGTATACTTTTATATTTACTAAATGACCTTGTTTTGAATAACTCTTTAAACTTGAAGTGAAACTGATGTTTTTATTTCATATTTTGAGAAATGATATTATTTTCAACAATTGAAGTGCAAAGGACAATGTTTAATTTTCTTACTAAAGTTTTGAATAACGTCTCACTAGATTGCAAAAGATAACTTTCAATGCACGAAAAATGTTTTGAAACTTACATATGCTTAACTGAGTCATGTATACTGCATGTATGTATTCTCTTTTGGCTTAGAGCCTTAGCACAGTTCCATTTTATCGGTTGGATTGATAAATAAAGGCATGGTGCCTTACTTGATTTTATACTTAAAATTTGAATATGATTTGTTTTGTGATTGGTGAGAAAACGATTGGCCAATCGTGTGCTAGTTTGGGCGACTAATAGTGTGGTAGTCCAGACTCACCGCGGATGAAAGTTGAGCCAAAACTGAGGATCGGTGAGTGTTCGCGCTAGTTTGGGTGACTAATGATGCACACATGATTGTTTTGACTTACCCTGATATTTGTTTTTCTGACGAGATTTGATTTATACATGTGATGTTTTTATGCTTTTGTGTATTGGAACTGGAACCTATGTTCACCAAATGAGTGAATTAATAGGCTAGGCTTATATGGTTGCTAGCCAATATACGTTGAGTCATAGGCTAGGCCTATGTGATTTTATGTGATGTATGTTCACTTTGTAGATTTTTTATATCATCTTGGTGTGTATCGAGTTCTATTCGTGACATATGGTTCTTTTCCTGCTCAGTGAGTACATAGTGTACTCACCAAAGAAATCTTCTTTCCCAACTATGCAGGTTAATTTGGTGAGTTTGAAGTTTTGAGTGGATCATGCAGTCTTTCGACATTTTCGGGATATTACCGCACGTGGGTAGTCATTAGTCTCTCTTTTGTACTTTTGTCACATAGTGGCTCATGAAGTGTCTTTTTGAATTAGTGATGTAAATATGCTTTGCAATTTTATAAATTTGACTCTTGACTGTTTTATCATTGTAAAAGACCTCATATATGAACTTTGATACTGTTTTTGGGGTTGCTTTGAGTGGACTTTAAAGTCTTAAAGTTATGGTAAAAATTTTTGTGTGAATATAGAAGTGTGTTTAAAGTTGTTTGCATGTTTTGGGATTTTTTAAAAATACAGTCGTTATGCTGCCCAAATTTTTTAATAAAATAAAAAGAGAGAGACATTCAGTTAACCTTGCATAGTCGGATTAAGGACACCATTAATGTCCTTAGCTCAGGCATACGGCGGTTGTCATGGGCCCGATGTGATTCCGAGTCGTGACAAAAATTACATATATAGTGCTTGACTTTACTTTGAAATATGCATCCTATAAGGATTATTAATATGGTTAAGGGAGAAATGTTTTGAATGTTACCAAAGATATTAACGTTGACGCTAATAATCAAGGATGAAAGTTGATATTCATATAACCATCATTCAACTAATGTAGCTCCATAAAGAAGAAGTGTCAACAAATATGAACAGTTATCAGCCACCTATTCAAATACTTTTGAAGGAAATTCAAACTGATTAAAGGAAGATCTAACAAAAATTTTTTGAATATTAAAAGAAATATATTTCAAAAAAAGGAGGCTAAGCCTTACAGGAATACAACAAGAGGTCATAAGAGGAAATGACCTTATTAATAGCTTAATATATATGGAACATTCATAATATTAAGGCTACATATAATGTAAAGACAAAAGTAGTAATGGTTCTACAATCTAGCATTACCACAAGTGGCTAGGTGTGTCACTAAATCAATTGAATGCCTATCTAGTGGCTATATTCCTTGAGATTTTGGGTTCTTCAAATTTGAATAGAAATAACTATATTATAGCTAAAGAATTGAGATAAAAGTGTGTAAAACAATTTTCTTAAGCTTAAATCTTCTTTGATTCCTCTTCTTCCAAACTTCATAGTCTCCTATGAGTAGGGTTAGTTTAAGAAGAGTGTGAGTGTCCCCTAAAATTTAAGCATTAGAGACTTTGGATATGATGTTTACCTAGGCTACTTCTCTATAAGGAAAGTTACAAGCTACTTATATAGACTAGATTTCTTTGGTGTACACACACTAAAAGAAGAGATGATCCTTTTTTTCTAATTCTAGGTCGTCAAGATTACATTAGGGCCTAACATTTGAGTTGGTTTTCTCCATATCTAGTGTACTTGGCCTATTTTGAATGGCTAGCCATATGATGAAAACTATTCTTGGATTATTTCCCTTGAACCAGATCAATCTATGTAAACGTACCTTAGGATCAAGTTGTTAAATAATTCAAAAGCAGATTTTATTTGTGAAAGTACTCAAAGAATATCTAATCCAAATAACCTTGTCATCCATATTATATCTTAAGTTATAGCTAGGGATAACTTCTTACATAAACTGAAAGCCTCTAAACCTAACGTGCAACTCATATTCCTTCATCAAATTATTAATCATAACATTAGGTTTAGCATATTTCTAAGATGACAGAAACCACAAATTATATGTAAGGCCCTTGTCACTTTAGTTATCATACTATAGGCAAGTTTACTTTCTATAACCAAAAATGCATTTGAATTCTCTATAAAACAATTCCCTTAGTTTGAGGATGCGGAGTAGAGCACAATAGATATTCTTAAACCCTAGAGAATTTATTCTTTTAAGTGATGGTTACACATCCATTATACCCATAATTTTTCCTTATCAATAAATAGTTTCCATATCCTTTTTATAAAGAGAAATTTTCTTGTGATTTGAATGGACCTTAAGCCTAGTCCCTCTGATTTATTAGTTTATAAACTTCACTCTAAGAAATTATGGCTCTTGAATTCTCATAAGCTTCATCATTTTACAAAAGCTCTCAACATTTTCTCATTATCCTTACCATTTTCTTGGGCAAGACTGGTTGTGATACCCAATAAACATCTAGGTTATTCAAAATAGACCTTATCAACTAAAGCCTACAAGTGTTGGTTTAGTTTTTATTTAACCATTTCAAATAGATGTTTATAGTCTTTGTAAGAAAGTGAAGCATTTGTGGGGGAGATCCCTAAATAGGTGAAAGGGGGATGTAGAATTCTAAATCATGTTAAGCTATCTCATTTCTATAGTGTTGTTCATCCCTAGAGACAAAAGAAAGCTTTTATTAAGGTTAACCTCGATGTTAGAATGGATGCAAAAATGATTGATGGAGCTGATTAGGGTGAGCATTGATGTAGGATTTACCATATAGAACTTCAAAAGGTAATTAGTAAAGGGAAGGTTAAAGAAATTTTATATATTACATTTTTTATGAATTTGAAGTAGGGATTTTCTATATATTGGAAGTTGTAAGCCTTAGTATAACGTCCATTTAAACAGAAAAGAGGTAGGAAGAGAGAGGTCCCTTGCCTGAACCATTTCATCCCTTTAACCGATTATGTTTAATCCCTATTAATAAGTACAATGAATGAAACAACTGTAACACATTGCTTTATTTTATTCAGGAATTTAGCTAGGAAAACATATGCTTCTAGGGAATAAAGAAAAAAGTTATATCTAACTGAATTAAATGCCTTCTTGAATTTTGTTTTCAAAGCACAAAGTTTTCTTGAGCCCTTCCTTTGATAACCTAGAAAAAACTCTTGGGAAAGGAGAATATTGTCTCTTATGCTTCTTCTTTCAATATATGCTCCTTGGGTTTTCCTTATAAGGTAGCCCATCACTGCTTTCAACCTAAATACCATAATGCCAGAAATAATTTTATAGAAGTTGTTGCATTTGGCTTAAAATCTCTCAAGAAGTTAAGATTGGGTTTCTTCAGGATAAGTATATATATGCTTAATCGATTTCTACAAGCAATGTCTCTTTATTAAAGAACTATATGATTATTTTATATGTTTTATACTTAGTGCATTTCAAGGATAATTCAAATAAATAAGCAGTGAGACCACTTAATCTATGGGCATTATTTGATTTCAGTTTCCTCAAACTTTTATTCATAACTTCACTTACAATTAGATTTACAAGTTTAGCAACTTGAGTGTGAGAGATACTGAGGTAAGGAAAGTTTTTAGGGTTATCTAGATTCCTTGGTTAAAGCAATAGATTTCATAAGAATATCATCAAGATGTTGATACTTGTCTCCTTGAAAGCACGTTGTAATGCTAGTCAAAATAAACTAGACTACTACTATAAAAGTGGCGAGTTTAGGTCAATCCTAAAAAGAGTGTTCGGTTAGCTTTTGAAATAAAATCAATCAGTGTTTAGGTTTAGGGGTTTTGGTTTGGTTTTAAAATAAGAAAATAAAACTAAACTAACTAAGAAAAGCAAATTGAAAAAATGTCTAAAAATGATGAAAACGGTGAATTCGTTAAGAATCTGGTTCTTTTGTTCAATCTCGACCTATTCCTTAATTAAACATATTTCAATAATTTGTTGTTCTCAAACATCTCCTAGAAACTATTAATCGTAAGTTAATCTATTAACCTGAGTTTTCCCTTGGGTATTGTTTAATTAAGATACGATCGTTAATTAAACTTAACTATCGAATAACCTAAAATACGATCTCTGAATTTAATTAGTTATGAGCATTACGAATTAGGAAAACTAATTAATCAAGACAATAACCACATACGATGCATCATTTAACTTAGGTTATGTTATTTCTAATGATTACGAACCATTAGTCGCAATAAATGAATTTTAACATAACAATTACGGATTACATTGAATATTCTAACAATGGGTTTGTAATAAAACAATCCAATGGACACATTAAAACCATCTTTTCATAATACCCAAATCCATACATATCGGATAACATAATCAATTTCTAAAAAGAGAAAGAAACAACAAATACAAGGAAGGAATGCTTCACTGGGTTGTCGACCTTAATATCACCTCCGAACCAGCATTAGAAAGCTACCCTCCATAGGTTTTCTCACGATGGAGAGCTTGCCTACCTCTTTATGCTCTCCCGAAGCTCCTAAAGTTCTATAGCCAAAACACACCAAAACTTTTCATAAAACCTTTGGGTTGTCACACTCTCGATATATATTAAACATTTAGGGTTAAATAGGGTGAGGTGTCCCTCTCATGGTGGTGCATGGGGCTGTCACGGGTGTGACACATATTCACACCCATGACTTAACATTGCATAGGCATAAGGATTACCTCACGCCTATGCATATGCTTGTCATAGCCATGAGTGAGACTCACGGCTGTGACATGTTTACTACACATGCAGTCGCGATTAATGCTCTATCCCTCCCTTCTTTATACCTTAAGTGCTAAGTGGAATGGCAGCACTCTCACGCTCACGCAAATTTATGCACAACCGTGAGTGATGCTCATGACCGTGCAATAATTCCAACAGGTTGTGAGCTTGCTTCACCCTCCTTTCTTTTATGCTTTATCCCATTCTTTCGCTCTGATCTTCTTATTCTTGTATTTCTTGCATATGTCCCATCTTTCTTAGCATTTAATTGTCTTCTTTTTCTTTTAATGTTCTTCATATTGCTCCAAGAGGACAAATGATTGTGAATCTTTGAAAAATGACTCAAATGTAGTGCTTTCGGCTCACTTTAGCTTTTTAACTTCCGAATTATGCCTAAAATGACATATGAGTCAAAGGTGAGTATCTTAAGTAATTTTATGTCATTAATCGCTAAATGTCATGAAATAATCATACAATCAATTAAACACATGTCACTCTTTATTTTGTTGTAAAAATCTAAATGAAGCTTGATCATTCTATGCAAATTTGTAATAACTACTCTACTATGGATTATAAGTATTCTCATATGATGTGTTATAAGGACAATTCTCTATATAAATTGGATGCCCCCACATATAGTTTATGCCTGACATTCAATATTGGGGTGAATACCCCAGCAAATTTCATAATGTCAATGATGTCAAGTAAGCTTCCAAAACTCCCATAAATGATGACATACTATAATCCCCTTAGAATATTTTCCTCTCCATCCTTCTATTATATTTAGTGGTTATAATAGCCAATCTCCAAATCCTATAAATAAGTTACAACACAAGTTCAAGATGAAGAGCTATAAAAATAAATAAACAAACATAAAAAGGAAATAAATAAATGTGAAAGAAAAATAACGACTAGATTAATAAAAATTAAGGTTTTGTAATATACTAGTCCACAATAACAGCACCAAAAACTTCATTGAAAATAAATTATTCTATATTTTATACAGTAAGCGCATGATGTAGCTTTAGCTAACACTAGCAAATATAAGTTGATCCCACAAGGACAAAGTAATATTACTAACTCTTTTCCTATTATCTAATCGATAATAAAGGCGATAATGATAAATAAGATTTAAAATGAAATAAAATAAAATAAAATAAGGGAAAGTCAAAACAATCAAATAACTAGAATAGTAAAAAATGAAAATTAATCAAAAAATTGTACCTAGAATTCAAATGCTATAGGACTTCCCATGAAATCATGATTTTACTAATCAATTTAATATAAAGTTTATCAGACCCTCGAAATTCCTTAATTATGCTAATATATTTCTCAAAAATATTAACACCTAATTCTATATTGATTAACAAGAATCTTTTTCTAATAAAAACCCCATAGAATCACATTAATCTACTTATATTTTTTTACTATTATGTTTGACCCTAATATAGAAGATTTATGTTAACTTATCTCTAAAGTTGCATACAACTCCTGTCAATTATGTTATATCTATTCGTACATTAGATTTCTTAATCATAATTGAATGAAATCATAGATGAATCAACATGACAATAATATTAATTTAAGAATAACTAAGAACACATAATTAAATCTTAACGAAACTGAAAAATGAACAAGACTAAAATAAAGTCACTACAAGGTCAATCCTAGGGTTCATCTAATCTAGATACTAAAAATAATTTAGCTTATACTAATTGAACTTAAAACATAAAAACTAAAAAAATTGAAAATCAAATACTAAATGATTGAAATCACTAAAATCTTTAAAAACTTCACTTTAGATTGATGAAAATTCACTACAAAGGTATTTCCTTGGTTATTTCTCATAGTTTGCATTAGTCTAGGGTTAGTCCTTACGATTCTCAAGCTTTCCCTTTTTTTATGTCACTTAATATTAGTTTTAAAATTTTGAAATTTGGATTCCAAGAGATACATAGGTGTATTGATGGTTGTGTTCTTCAAAAAAACGTTTGACACTTTTAGGAGCTAATATGTGCACAGACATGTGTGTATACTATCAACATTGCTTTCTTGCTATTCAATATAGGCATGTCCTAAACCAACACAGGGACATTTAACAAAAAAGTACTCAACACACTTCCAAACTCTCTAACATGTCCATATATGTAACATCTTGTTTTTCCATACTAAGAGCTAGAACCTTAGAATACTATACATGAGAAATATTATTGAGAAATTAGGAAATACATTTCATGCTCATTTGACATATTCCATGGTATAAATGATTTTAAAGTGATTATGATGTGAATACTGAGTTTTATGTTTTGATTTTTGATTGGGTGAGTATAATTATTGATTTAAAATTTATTTGTTAAATTTGGGAGATTTCTGAAATTATAGGTATTTTTGACTAGGAAAAATGCCTAGTGGCACGACAAATTGATAAATGGTAGTAGAAATTAATGACATATGGCAGTAGAAATTATTGATAAGTGACATTAGGATTAAATGACAAGTGTCACAAAAAATTGAGTAACAATTGGACTAGAAATTAGAAGCAAATGAACTAGTTATAAAAAGGACCAAGTGAAACCATGAGGAGGTGACAAGTGTCACTACCACTCACCACACTCACCCATGACACTAACCTAATTGAAGAACCATCGTTCATTTTCTTCTTTGGCTTAATGCTATCTCTTCATTTTCATTCTTCTATTCTTCTTCTTTACGATTTTTCTCACTAACCCTTATCACGTTGATCTTGCCCAACTCTTTCACTTTGTTTCTTCAAGATCCTTGCTATCTCTTCTTTTTGATGAAACCTAACCTAAGCCACCCTAGAAATATGATGATCGTATATGCATGGGGAGTTAGGGTTTACAAGATTTTGAAGAATCTTGGAGCTTAATCAAGTAAGTTATACATTAATCTTCATAGGTTATTGTAAATGAGACAAATATGGTGATTATTTTAAAATTGAATGATTATGAAAAAGGTGTTAAATATATGTGTGTCATGGATGAATAAATGGACATACTCATGTCCTATTTTGTGTAAATGGTGAGTAATAATCTAAGAATTGATATAGAGATGATTTTTCATATGGATTGATAGTAAAACTGGTGATGAATGAGTGATAAAAGTTGATGAATAAATGTATGTGTATATGTCCTATTTTGTGTTGATGAATAAGTGCTCGAAAATTTGATGGATGAATGCATATATAGTGTTCTTATTTTGAGAGTATGAGTTGTTATGTAGATGAAATAAGGGTATAATGAAGGTGAAATTTATGCTTAAGAAAGGTGTTTAGTAATATTCTTGAAATGAGAAGAAAAGGATTTGGTATAATAGTGAATGATAGATGATACGTTCTATTTTTGTATGATTGATGAACCTTAAGCTATGACTTGTTTTATGGATGATTTGGAGTTGAAATTGAGGTAAAAAAAATGAAATGAAGAGGTTATGAAGTCTAAATGGTTAAACTATGGATGAGATGTCTTGAATATAGTATGGAAAGAGTTACGAATGCATGTATGATAGAATTAAGTGAATGATAAAGAACCAATTGAGTAGAATTTTGTGAGTTTTAATGCAATCAATATGGTAGTTAGATTTGTATGAAACGAAGTTGTATAAATGTATATGAATTCTGGAAAATTTGGAGTGTAAATGATGTTACAATGTATGTTGAATTCGTGCAGAAATGGAGGAAGACATACAAGGCACGATGATGGCCTGGCAAAAATTGGGCTTTATCACAATCGTGGCAGAGTCCCCATGATCGTGACCAGTTCCATGAGCTACTGTCATGATCTTGGGCAAGCATAATAAGAGAAATGTTGTCTTTTAAGTGATGTATAAAACAATTAATGCTGAGGTACTTTCTTATGATGTATTTTGGCTTGAATGAGGCCTTGAATGAACCTAGTTTGATGATGGATTAGGTGATTAAAGTGAGTAAGGTGAATTAGGTATAAATGAATGATTGAATGATGATGTTAAATGATCATGAGATGTGAATTAAGGAAATATACTCGGAACAGTCAAATTGAGCATGCATTACATATTATAGATAGACATATGTATATGAATGAATGTTTATGTGATTGTGCAAATTAGTAATATATGTAAATATGTATTGCATGATATAGAAGTGCAAATAGAACAACCGCATCTAGACATTGCCAGGACATCGAGGAAACAACTATTTGGAGTATACTATGAGTAACTTAGATGTTCTCACTAAACTTGATTGTAATTGCTAAAATTCCAATTATTGAACTGATAACTGTGTGTATGTGATAATTTCAGACATTGATGGTCTGAGGAGTTTGATAATTGGGAATGTATTGGAAGCGCTTCATTGAATGTGAATAAGAAAGAAATAAGTATACTCAATATGATTGTTGAATGCTAGACTTAGGTCCAATGAAAATATGAAAGTGATGGTACATGATTAATGAAAGTGAATGATTGCATATGACGTGATAATTGATGCATTTCATTATATGATATGCATGATCAGATAAAGGCGGTTGTGACCAAAGTAGCCAGTGAAAAAGAGCTTAAAGCTTACACTGTTTATAAGAGTCACAGGCTCACTAGTAAAATGAGCTTGGTATCCACAACAGATATGAGATAATTATCAATGAGCTCAGTATCCACAATAGATATAGGACAGTTAAAAAGGCACTTAGTCATAACAACGTAATAATTGAATGAGAGTCACATGTGCATCACATATACATTTTGAATTGTATGTTTTAAATGATCGAGATGACTTATTTGAATTGTTCTAAATAATAAATGTGAAATAAGTGGACAAAATGATAGTTGACGCAATATGATGATTAGTGAAATGATGTGTATTATGTGATGATATGAATTGTCTGTGAACTATTTGTGAGATTTGATATGAGTGAGCACATCGATGATGGTTTGCTCACTAATTTCACAAAACTCATCAAAATTACAACATGACTTTTTAGGTATGAGAGAGGAGACTTAGCTAATAAGACGTTCCAGAAGAAGTTTAGTACTACATTTTTTGATTGAAGAAATGGCTCAAAGGTCAGTCAGTTGAGTTTGTGGAGTTTAGATCAAGTGTTTTTTTACTGATCTCATGTCATGTAGAACATGTTGTAAAGTGTAGTAAACACTCAAATGTTTTTTAATAGTGTATATATGTATGGATTATGTAAATGAAAAGCTACAATGTATTATGTTTTATTGATGGAATGAAGAATGGATCTTTTGGATATATTGTCTTTTATGAATGATGTCATAATTAGTGAATGTGATTGCTCTAGCACGCCGCTTTCATGGAGTATGTGCTCGAACATCCATCGGATGTCAGGTATATGACTTGTAGAAGTGGTGTGCTACAATATACACTTTCATGCACTGCATTACTCAATTAAAATAGCTCCAAGTTACTGTAAACTTATCCGAATTTTTTCATTTTTGCTCCAAGTGTGTGAACTAGACATAGAAACAAATATAAACAAATTAAGTAACAAAATAAATAATAATACTAAGAAAAAAGCAAATTTCACTAAAATTAGGACTAAAAATATTACTATATCTCTACTTATTAGTTTTTATCATCATCCTTCAACCGTTGGTTTTTAGATGTTTGTTTTAATACGAAGAACATAATAATTAAAGATTGGTTATAGTTTATGAGAATTTATCTTTCCTTATTTTAAAGAGACACTTCATTTGGCCATAGATAAATAGTATGTTGTATTTTTCTATAGTGTTTTTAACATCAGCCACCACTTGAAAAATGTTGCTAAAATTCTTCTTATTAAGAAGTTTAAATGCCTCTTTGACTTATTGTAACTTCCTTTAAAATATGAATATCTTGGTATCTTGAACATTAGCATCAAGTACCTTCAATAAGGATTATTAAAATTCCTTTACTCTTACTAGAAAGTTAATAAATTTGAATGGATAGTTCCTCCTTTCACAAACTAGCAGGTTTTGAATGATAACAGGGGCATGATCTGATACTAATGAATTATGATAGTATGCTTTGCTTTCTAGGAATGAAGATATCTATTATTCATTAGCAAGTTCCTTATCAATTTGCTTCCTCAATAATTAGTGTGCTTTTTATTGTTACTCCAAGTAAAAAAAAATGGCCCTCCATTTTGAGGTCAATAACTTAAATAGAGTTAGCCCAATTCTTAAAATCATTTTAATAGTTCTTAAGACAAGCATTCTTTTCATCCTCTAATAGAAATAGTAGACTATTGAAATCCATTATAATTGATGGTTTGTAACAAATGGCTAGTGATTTTCAATAAAACTTAATTTGCTGTAATGACTAAATGATTGAAACCACTAAAATCTCTAAAAACTTCACTTTATATTGATGAATATTCACTACAATCCTTAGTTAAGCTTTCCCTTTTTTGATGTCACTCAATATTAGTTTTAAAATTTTGAAATCTAGATTCTAAGAGATACATGGTCATCTTAGTGGTTGTGTTCTTTAAATAGACATGAGACACTTTTAAGAGCTAATGTGCGTGCATACACGTATGTGTAATATCAACATTGATTTCTTACTATTCAACATAGGTGTCCCCAAACAACACATGAACGTTTCACAAAAAGCACTCAACACACTTTGAAAATCATGGCCATATAAATTGTCTTGCACTTCATAACTCAATCAAAATAGCTCCAAGTTACTATAAATTGACCTAAATTTTTTCATTTTTGCTTAAAGTAAGTGAACTAGCCCTAAAAACAAATATGAACAACTTAATTAACAAAACAAATAATAACACTTAGACAAGTAAGAAATATGCACTAAAATTAGGACTAAAAATATGACTAAATCATTACATTTCTATCATCGTCCTTCAACCATTGGTTTTTAAATATTTGTTTCAATATCAAGAGCTCAATAGTTAAGGCCTGGTTAAAGTTTATAAGAGTTTCTTTTTCCTTATTTTGAAGAGACACTTCATTTGGCTGTAGATAAAGAGCGTATTGTATATTTTTTATAGTGTCTTTAGCATCAATCACTACTTGACAATGTTACAAAAAAATTTCTTGTTAAGAAGTTTAAATTCCTCTTTAGCGTATTATAACTTCGTTTAAAATATGACATCTTGGAACCTTGAACATTAGCATCAACTACCTTTAACAAGGCTTCTTAAAATTTCACTTCTGTTATAAGAAAGTTATTAAATCTGAATGGATAATTCCTCCTTTCACAATCTAGTAGGTTTTGGATGATAATAAAAGAATGATCTGATACCAATATGGATTATAATAGTATGCTTTACTTTCTAAGAATAAAGAATCTATTGTTTATTAATAAGTTCCTTACCAATTTTTGTCCTTAATAGTCAGCGTGCTTTACACTGTTACTCCAGGTAAAAAAATGGCCCTCCATTTTAGGCCAGTCACCTAAATAGACTTAGTGCAATTCTTAAAATCATTTAAGTGGTTCTTATGGCAAACATTCCTTCAATCCTCTAATGGAAATAGTAGGCTATTAAATTCCATTAGAATTGATGGTTTGTAACGAATAGCTAGTGATTTTAACAAAACTCAAGTTGCTACAATGATTTTTCTTTATCTTGGTTCCTAAAATACTAAAGAAAAAAGGTTAAGTAATTTAAGAACAAATTTCCGCAATGGCTTTTTAAGTGGCTTGAGAGATGCTCTCTCATCTCACTAAAAGCCTTCTATACTTCAAACTCTTCAAATTGCTTCTCTCTTCATAACTTGGTCTAAAATTTCACCTTCCAATATCTCACCTTCCTTTAGTTCTTTCTTGCCTAGTTACATTTTTGTTTTTTACAATGAATAGCTAGGAACATTGAACCCTACTAAACATCAAACCTTCCAATCCAGCTAAAACTTGTTCTTTTTTATTATTACAATTTTTTTGAATCTTAATAATTTCAGGATTCATCATGTACCACTATTAAATAAATATTGAACTTTCAAAATTTCAGGTTTCAAACTAGAAAGTAATGTAAATAACCTTCAAGATTTAAAACATTAAAAGGCTTTAAAGAAAAATAGGATAATGGTTAATAATTGAGCTACAATTAATGAAAAAGGCTAAGACTCAACATTGTTATTCTTAAAGGTTAAAATAAGGTAAGGCAATTATCAAAGAATTAGGCTTAAACAAATTGTTGAATTTAAGTGCTTTTATCTTTTCAATGCTTCTAATTTAACAAATATGATCTCAACAATTATAACAAGAATAAGTTTTAGAATCATTCAACTATACATGATATGTAACATCTCGTTTCCATACTAAGGATTAGAACCCTAAAATTTGGTATATGTGAGATCAAAAAGAGATTGAGAAAAATGCATTTCATGCTCATGCATAATGTTAGCATCCACTTATGTGCATTAGAATTTTTACACGCATTAGTACATGCACTCATTTGATAATTTTCAGGTATAATTAATCTATAAATGTGATTACTTTTGGAATGGTGGTTTTTATGTGTTAAGAATTGATTTAAAGAGTATATTTATTGACTCAGAATTTTTGGAGAATTTTAGGAAATTTTTCTTAAAATGTTCGGTATTTCTGGACATGGAAAAATGTCTAGTGGCGATTAAATTGAAAAATGGAAATAGAAATAAGAATTTGTAATAATGAAGGATTTTTATATAGCGACTATGCGAATCTTTAAGAAGATGGTAGTGAAAATTTTGGAGACATTTGGAGTAAAATTGAAGATGACTAGACTAGGTTTATTGGTAAAAACTAGTCAAAGCTTGGAAGATAGATAAGTGACAAGTGTCACTTAGTTAGGTTATTATTATTATTTGCTTATATAGAAGACAAATCTTGTCCCTTTTAAAGTAGACTAAGTTACTGTTGTTCATAACTTAGTTCTTATCTTCTTTCGTAACTATCTTCTCAAACTTTCTCTTCTTTGATTTTTGAATTACCGAACCCTCTCCAAAGCTTCATCCTACTCTCATCTAGCCTTCTACTCTTACTTTAGATCTAATTCTTTTTCCTCAAGAAAAGCCTAACTCAAACCACCTTAGAGATGACATACATGGTTACATGAAGAATTAGGGTCTTGAGATTGTTGAAGATTTTGCAGCTTTATCAAGTAAGTATTTGTGAATCCTTCTAAGTTGATCATTTATGAGATAAAAATGGGGAATTGTGGGCATTTCATAATCATAAGAACAAATAGACATTTTTCATGTTCTCCGAGAATATAGTATAAAAATGTGGATTGTTGATTTTTCGATTTTGATGATCAATATGTCATAAGGTCCTATGGAAATAATCTTTAGAGATGTTTTAAAGGTAGAATGATCATCATAATGGTGTAAGGATGAGTGCAGAAAATTGATAATGAATAGTATATGCACATACTCTATTTTGAGTTATTGATCGAATATAGATCATAAGTTGGGTTGTGAACTATATTGAGTTGGAAATAGAGTTAAGAATGAAGAGTATAAAAGTAGGAAAAGTTATCTTTGTACAAATTGTGTTAGGTGTATAATCTGGAAAATTTCAAGATGAGTGTTCTAGAGAATGTAGCAGTGACATGTTCACTGAGTATGCTTCTGTGTTTTGAGTTTTAAGGATCTGATGTGACGAGATAGCAGTGAATGGATTTTTGGAGTTTATAGAGCAAGTGAAACGTGTGTGTGAAGAGGGCAGAAATTCATGAGAGTTTAGGTTGACATATATATATGCTGTGTTTTATTTTTTTTCAGAATCAACTTCAGCTTTTGTCTCATCTTTCACAGGTTTGAGTGATGAAAGTCACACCCATGACTTTTACACACCATGACCAATCCAGTTTTAAATTCATATGGACAATGAAATGAGTGTTTGAGTTCAAGGATAGGTTCAAGGTGATGGTAGGATGTGAAAAAATAAATTAGTGAAAATAATGATAGTTTATAAATGTCAAAAATTTAGAAAAAAAAGAAGGCATGCAGAGTACATGCGTTAGTTTTTGGTTTTGCTGTTTGAGTTATTAATCTTTAATTTTTGATCTGTTTATGAGTTTGTTAAGCCTTATAAAAGACAAAAATGGGGTTATTATAAGTTATAGATGTTGTTATAAGTGAATGAAAAAAAAAGGAAGAAGAGATAGGAGAAAAATCTGCAGTTCATAAGAAGAAGAAGAAAAAATAGTGGCAGGTCACGATCGCGATTCGAACAAGGATGTTGTGATCATGACACGTCGCAATTGTGGCTCTGAAGATGGTCTTGCAATAGCGACCTAAGAGGCATAAGAGGGTGATTTGTTTTTAATGAATATGTTTCAGTTTTCTGATGATATCTTGTTCTATAGTTATCCGAATGGAATGATTCTTAATTTGGAATAAATTAGAGACATAGGGATACAATTTGTATGCAGGAATGGAATTTTAATTTTGACTTTAAGAGTTTCAATTTCTGGGCTTAAGTTGAGTACAGGACACTGTTACAATTCGAAGAATAGTCTGAATTATTTAGAGTATAACATTTGGAATACTGAATATAATTGAATGATTTTAGTGTTAATAGAAAATTAAGACAATAGGGAACAAGTTTTTGGAAAAAGTGTTCCTAAATAACTTCATTTTCTTAGTCAAAAATAACTTGTAAAGTTGACCCGAAAGTTGTTATAGGGAAAATTTGAATTTGATGAAATGAGTTATGAATTTCAATTTTTATGGTTTTATTGAGGTATAAACGGTAACATCTTGTTACCTATACGGCTAGAACAGTTATTTATGAGACATTTATGTGACTTGAGATAAATGCACGTTAGACATAAGTTATTTGTGACTTACATATTATTTTGGTACATTCATATGATTGTGCATGCTTTCATTGGAATTTCCAAGTAAATGTAATTACGTATGATAAGTAGTGATTATGATAAATGGTGAATCAGTGAAGATAAATAGCATAGGTGAGGGACAAGCAATGGACCCACGTATTATATTGTTTAAGTTAGGAAGAATCTACTATAGTTCCCATTCTTCACTGAAACCCTCCACATTATAATTCTCTTCCCTGACCTTCATCACCGAATAGCGACTTAGCAGCTTTTTTGGTGCTAACTTCCATTTCAGTGTTAGAGTACTTAGTGAGCAAGTAAGTGATTGTAATGTTGTTTTCACTGTATAAATGAGTATGTGCATGTTGGATATATATATGCATGAGAGAGTTCACAGTATAAAGAATAGATATGAGGTTTTTAAATGTTGGGTAAATTGAAAAGCAAATGCAGAAGAAAGAACATGCAAGCATGAATGGTAGTCTGTGATCTTGGTGTTTATGTGAGTTTTGGCTTTTTGAGTTGTGTGGTGTTCTGGAGTTAAAAAGGACGTGGTGTAGATGATTTTTTCATGCTTGGAGGTATAATAACAATGAAAATGATGTATAGAATTCGTATAGGCGTGAAAGGTGATATGTTCTGCTTCTTCTATTTTTTGTATCGTCTGTAAAGACGTATCCTCTGTGAACAAACTTCTTCTATATTGCTTCGTCTGTAATGACGTCAGCTTCCTCTGGGTGACGTCATCTTCGTCTGTATTGCTTCATCTGTGTTTTGGTTTCCTTTGTCTTTTGTTTCGTCTGTCTTTTTCTTCGTCAGAGTGTTGCTTCATTTTCTTCTTGCATTCGTCTGCTTTCCACCTAAGTGGCCGAAACTTCCTCTGTGTTACTGTTCATCAACTTCCTCTGTGTTACTGTTCATGAACTTCCTCTGTGTTACTATTTTTGAACTTCCTCTGTGTTACTATTTATGAACTTCTTCTGTGTTTCGTCTATACCTATCTTCTGTTCCATTTTGAACCCTAAGAGGATAGAGTTCATCTTTGAGGTCTTCATAAAGGTTGTAGATCCTGAAGTCCTCTTTTGAATCATATAAAAAACACCTTGATCTGACATCTCGAGAGAAAGTTATGCTAATAATAAAACTTCTTCTGTGATGACGTCAGCTTCCTCTGGGTGACGTCATCTTCTTCTGTAAATCATCTTCTTCTGTAACTCATCTTCTTCTGTAAGGATGCATCGTCTGTAAAGATACATCTTCTGTAAATAAACTTATATCCATTGCACCCCCTAAGTTTACGTGAGACCTGAAAGAGTG
>JANIIA010000190.1:50871213-50882908 GCA_027478495.1 Erythroxylum alaternifolium | reverse complement strand
TTATCTTCAAAACTCAAAGTATCTATCCTCATCATTAGTATAACATCTTTGTTTTCCACCATTTTGATCATCATTTTCATTAAGAAACCCCCAGGTAACCTCAATCCCATCAAAATTATCAACAATCTCCCTTTGATGAACAATGGAATTCATCAAATTCTTTTGTTTTTTAAATTTTCTATTTCTTATTCTTATTTTTAGGTCAAATCTTAGTAGATAAGAATGTGGTTACAAATTCAATGAGTGGGTTGTGATCGAAATAGTCACATGTGTCATCAGTAAATAGCTTAGCTTATTATTAACATACTATTTAACTTCTCATGAATCAGTGCCTTATAAGTGCTTCGTAGCAATATCATTATTCATCAATGCAGAGAAGGAGGCATAGTAGGAAACCAAAAAGGAACAGGATGGTAGCATCCCTAAATATGGTAGGATAATGGCTATCATAATTGGTACGTAGTTTTTAGAGTCTTAAAAATAAGAATAAACAATAATTACTCTTTTGTTCTCCTTTATTCGGAGAACCAAATATCAAATTTTCGTATGGTATAACTACTACTAAAACCTCCTTGCCATATGA
The DNA here is from genome assembly GCA_027478495.1 of Erythroxylum alaternifolium. Lineage (NCBI taxonomy): Eukaryota > Viridiplantae > Streptophyta > Magnoliopsida > Malpighiales > Erythroxylaceae > Erythroxylum > Erythroxylum alaternifolium. Next base: position 50,882,325 of record JANIIA010000190.1, on the reverse strand, counting down.
GACATATTTATATGAAGCAATTCTTAGGAGGTAGACGAACTGTAACAAGAAATTGATATATCAAGACCAATTATTAAGTAGATGGTACAACTAACCATATGATATTGATATGTTAAGATGAACTATTAAACATAAATTTTTTTTGGAATTATCATTATGGTGATCTTTATAGTTATTATGGCTCATATAAACTAAACTATTTATACATAGTAACAAATAATTTATAATATATATGAATAATGTAGTTAATATGAATTACCATATCTATATAACAATTTCAAGTGCTATATAGATTAAATCTAATTTCAAGTGCTCAATTAAACCAACCAAAAAAATATTAAACACTAAAATCAATCAGTAAGCAAATTTGGATTTTTTTTGAATGATTTATCTTATATTAAACAAAACTGAACCTTTAGAATCCTTCTTTTTTTTTTTTTTCTGGTTCAACTTATTTACTCAATAGGATCTAAAAGAAGAAAAAAGAAAACAAGTTGAGTCAAATAAGCCAGCTCAAATAAAGATACTTGAACTCACCATGCAGTTATTGCAAATTACATAACAAAATGACAATGATTCTAAATAGTAAAAGAACTCATATATGCCCCGATACAATTGAACAAAAATTAATAACATAAACAACATTAGCATCAAAGCATACTTCAAATAATATCCCATTGCCGCAACTATATAAGAATATTGTATAGAACAACTTATGCACGTATTACACCCATCCCATCGATTAGTTTGTCATTTTCATCATTGTTTGAACTCACATAATTGATTTCTCAACTGCAATCCTAATAAAGCAGGTCACGAAATCTAGTTTACGAGAATAAGCAATAACCTTAATAGCTATAGACATTTAAAACAAGGAGAAAACCATTAAAGAACCCACTCAGAAGTTTCGTCGAACACTTTAAAGGAATAACAAATTCATCCCAATTAACCTAAGCAAATCATGTCTTTTTCCTTCCTCAACGTTTTCCAGAACATTGCAAACACAAATACACCATAGACAATCCAAAACAAATGCAAAAACACCTCACAAACTCATAGGTTCTAACATATATGCCAACACGGGTTATACAAAAAATCACAAACAAATAAGGTTGAATGACTTTCCTCCGCCGAAGAACATAATCACAGTGGCCACACACACACTAATGAGCAAAAGACGAATCGACATTAGGGGAGAGGGAAACACAGGGAGGGGGTCTTCGGGTAGGCTAAATGAGTAGGAAAACGACGTCGTTTGGTGTTAAACTAAACGACGCCGTTTTCGTTATATTAAAAATGTTGAAGTCGAAAGAAACGATGACGTTTATCCTAAAATTTACCGACGAAATTTATGAACGATCACATTTTCGTTGGTAAACCCAAAAATATACCAACGAGAATCTTTTACCGTCGTTATATTCCGTCGGAAACTTTGCCCTTCCCTCTATTTTTGCCGACGGATACTTTCACCGTCACAAAATGTAATCTTTCCTGACAATGTTACCTACGAAATATCATTTTCTGTCGGTAATTTGCTACGGTTCCTCTTCTGTCAGTAATTTTTCGTCGCTAAAAATGATGACGTCGTTTAGATTTAAATCAGACGATGTCGTTTTATTTATGAACAATTCGATTTTTACCGACGAAATTTTTTTACTATGGTTCCGTCTGTATTCAATGTCACCATTTTTTCCACCAACCGTTGCTGCCTAATTTTACGACGGAATTTCATATTCCGTCGCTATAGTACGATGGAAAATGAGCAGGAATATTTTTCCTCCACGTTTATCAATGAATGTTATGTCCGTCGGTAAATCCGTCAATGTTACCGATAGAATGTTAGTTTCCGTCACTAATTACCGACATAATGTGTTCCGTCAGTAATATTGCATCGGTAATTTGCTATTTTCTTGTAGTCATCAGATCAGGAAGGTTGCTTATAGGCTAGATTTGCCTTCTAGTAAGATACATCCCGTCTTCTATATCTTGGTACTTAAAAGATATATTGGGGATTTAGAGGTTACATTTGCTAATTTGCCTGAGTATATTGAGATGGGAAATGTGAGACAGCCTCTTACTATTTTGAACAAACACAGTCATGGAAAGAACCAAAAGTTGTTGATTCATTAGCAGGGTGAGCCTAAATTTGAAGCTAGCTGGGTACATCGAGTCTTTTTCAGTCAGGAATTTCATTATTTTCCTACTCCTTGATGACAAAGAGTTTTTTAAAGGGCAGGGTATGTTACATGTCTCAAATATGTCCTCAATTATCTTTATCTATTAGGAGTGTTCTATTGCGTTATGAGTTGTTATTTTCCGACAGAGTTGGAGTTGTTATTATGTTAAATATTTATTATATTATGTAGTTGAATTAGGACTATTTGGTGTGGGCCTATTTGAAGGCTAGTGAATCATGAATAAAGACAAATTTCTAAACTTATTAAAAATAGTATATTGCCTTGCTATATTTCCTATTTTCATAGCTCCAGGAAAGTCCACAGGGTGTGGACGAGGACGTGGCCAAGGCTGTAGAGCGATCCAGGCACCTAACATACCCTTTTTAGAATATAGAATTTAAAGGATTTGTCTAATTAATATAATTAAACGTGCACTACGTATATTTGAAGTTTAATGTCTAGACAGTATGCTTAATTATAATTAGTTTGTGATTAATTTAACAAAAATTAAAAAAAGCCATTGTCTTATTCTCTTCATCTCCGGTGTCTATAGCCTCTAATATTCAATTTCCTTCTAGATGCTGATCGCAACAAATGTTGATGGCTTTTAACAAATGAAGCCAATTGTAATTAATCTGTGGACCCTATTGTGAGGGGTCAGGGAGGTAAGTGGCTCAAAACATACCCCAACAACAGTACACAATGATACCTCCCCTTCACATAAGCCAGAGAGATCGAGAAAGGTTTTCAGTAATAATGGTTCTTCCAATAAATATGTACAAGTGAATCTAAGTACATGACAATAACATGAACATGGGGTGTCACGGGCTACACAACGTAGGATTCACGTTTGCGTAGGAACAGGGAAATCTATGTTTTTAGAATGATGTTTTTTCTTTCTTCTTTTTTGTTATCCTGAAACCTTCAACGTGACGTTAACGGTGAGGTATCTAATTAAAGAAGAAGCTTTTTGTGCATGGTGGAAACTGGTCGTTAACTTCTCCCTTTAGTTTAGATGTTTTCTATAGTCCGGTAGTTGTCACCACAGGTTATTATGTGAAGGACTTTACGTAAATTTTTGTTTATTAACAAACCTGATTGATTTAAACATCTCTCCTTACAAAGTTGGAATTTTGAGGGCAGATGCTGAAAGTTCCACCTCTAACTTTGGAAATGTTCAAAGCGTAATTGGTGAGTATTTATCCAAACCATGTGAAGAAGATGGAAGGAACTCCAGAAAACAATGGTATAATTTTACTCTTCTACTTTCCAACGTAATACATGTCCACGAAAGTAATTGCTTTCAGTTTACAATCATAGCTAATACCTAATATGGGATCACACGCCACGCTTGACGTCAACCATCGTCAACTTCAATTTACAACTGCCATATTCTTAATCTCTTTTTTTTTTTTTTGAAAAGGCCATATTCTTAATCTCAGACGATAAAGCAAGGAAGGGTATTGCTTTTTTCTTTTTTGTGTTTATATCTGATATGCTCTTACCTCACTTCAATGTATTATTGCCTTTTTTTCTATGGAAGAATCATGTTTTTTTTTTCTTTTTTCTTTTGAAGTTATGGGTTTATGGACCAGGCATGCATTCCACCTATATTGCCACTCCTGTTCGAGAAGTATTAGACAAGTTGTCAAAGTTACTCATTACAAATAAAGTAGTATTACCTTGAAGGACTATTACGACCTTCGAAGATAAAAGTTATTCATTACAAATATAGCATTACCATGGAGGACTATTGCAGGCAAAACTCGTGAAGGCTAGTGAATTTGATAATAGATTTTTGGATTTCCAATTCTTTTGTCGGTTTCAATTAATGAAATTGAAAATTCCAATGTTAGTACTTGATATGTTTATGAATTCAACTAAAGGCCTTCGTTTACTTTCCACAAGTCTTTAATGTCTCGCAGGTCAAACCATTTCTTGGAAAAATTTAAACTTTTTTTCTCTATAAATATTGGTGATGTTCAGATTATATTATATAAAAGAAAAGGTCTGGAACCTCTCATATAATTAACAATTACTTGGAAGTTACAACTTCAGTCCCCATTATTACTATTGATTTCGTAAATGCCCCACTTGCTTCGATTGTTAGTATTATTATCATTCTTAGAATTTAAAGAAGAAAGTCAAGGATGGCAGCTCCAGATTCTAACACCCCTTTGTCAGGGACCAAATCAACACCTTCCATATTTTACATCAACTTTTGGAGATCTTAATTACCACTAAATAGGGAATCGTATTTAAAAATATCTATTGATTTTTATTGGTTGTTTCCTTTTTTTGTTTTTCTTTAGTAAGAATTATATCTATAATCTTAATCTCGGTCTGTCTTGGACCACAATTTTGGGGGCTAAGAGCGAGTCAAGGACATCTTTAAAATGAATCACCCCTTATACTAATCATCTAACCGAGAACGAGAAAATAAAAGGTATATTTCTGAAAATGTGAAATTCAAAATCTATTTCTTCTACTTAAATTACATATCATACCAAATTTCAAGAAATAATGTTACAAATTAAAGATATACTTTCATTGTATTCTTTATATTATATTATATTTAAATGTAACTATATAATTTATGGCTTATTAGCCCAGCTGTATCCATTTTGAAAATACCGTAAACCAGGTGGTGAAAGCCTCTGGATGCTTGCAGCTACACCATTAATTTTATATGCCAAACGTGTAGGCGCTAATTACAGCTATTGATTTGTCACTAAAAAAGCCAATAACCTTGTTCCAAACGTCATTTTGTCTTATCAATCAAGCGACACCCTTTTCATGCAACATACTATTTGGTGGATTGGTCGATGGTACTGTTTTGTCAATCAGTGAGACGGGCGTTTAAGACTAACGGGATGGGTTGGCTCGTCGTTCAGCCCGACTATACGTTAATTGACCTGTGGCTTCGCTGCATTGTGAATAGGGTGAGTTAACCTAACTTATTATATATAATTTTTTTTAAAATATAAAAAATGACGTCATTTTTTAATCAATGGTCAGATCTGAATAAGTTAGCCTTTTTTGATATTTCTATTTAAAATAAAAATAACAATACTCAATAAAAAACTCTATAATTAATAAAATAAGGTTAAATGACAAAATAATATTATTTTTAAAGTAACGTTTAGGATCAAATAGGTCGGGCCTTTTTTAATATCTTTATTTAAAACAAAAATAACAACACTTCGTAACAAACTCGATAATTAATAAAAGGGGAGTTAAATCAACTACGAAATTATCCTACAAGATATTCACTCGAAAACAATCTATAGGTCTTTGTGGGGGAAAAAATTTCCCTTCTTGCTTAATAAATAATCAGAATTTAAAAATAATTAGTAATAATATTAAGAATTTATAAGTCGCAACTGAATTTTAACTAATCCAATTCTAATCGAGTGGACTCAAAAGATTGTGGAATTCGTTCTTCCGTTTACAAAATTCATATACTATTTTGGCAACCCATATATTTGAAAAATCAATATTATTTAAAGAAACAGTACCAAAGAGTTATCATTTGAAATCTAAAAGTTTTACTGGCTTCCAAACAGAAACCTAAAGAAAGAAGGGTCATTAAGCATATCAACTAAACAGATAAAGACATCGTAAATAAGCAAAAGTCAAGTCTTTGGAAAGCTTCAGGAGACTCTACTTTTCAACGATACGACATACCCAAAGTCTTTGAATCTTAGATTACGCACGCATACATATAACAAAGGAGTCTCGTATATATAAAGATGTAGTACACGATTTTATCAAAATTAATATAATTATGTATAAATTAAAAAGTGGAATTTAATTGAGGAAATCTAGGAAGGTGGGAGTCCAACGAAGGAAGACGCCAACGCAACAAGAATTGTAAGGGAGAGCGCAGTGCCAGCGACGACCGTCTGTCTAATAATTTTAACAAAAGATCGCGCCCTTTAATGGAGCATTGTATTCCACGAGGACTCTAATTATCAGAAAATTAGCTCCCGACTCAAGCCTGCTTCTTTTTTGTCAGTAACTTTACTCTTTTTACTCTCTCTCTCGCTCTCTTGTGGCTGTCTACAAGACCGGGTCGGGCTAGACTGCGATAATTTGAGAGTGTGTTTGTGTAGAAAGCGCTCTGGTTAACCCCTTCTCTCAATTTTGGGGCTCTCTTTCTCTACAGCTTCTGGAAGTGTAACAATGGCTGAGTTTGTATACGTAGTTAACAAGGTGCTGACACGAATCCTTAATACTTCTGTTTCATTCTAGTTTTCTTATATTTTTTTTAGGAGTAAAGCAATGGGTATTTTGTTAAATGTCAATATTTTCCTTCGTAGGTGGTCTTATGTTCTTGTGTTTAAGTTCACCTGGCTTTAAAGGACAGTACTTTGTTCTCCCTTTTGTTATAGTGGTTTAATGTGTCGCAAAAACTGTTGTCTTGCAACTATTCTTATGTTGTCTTAGATTGGTGAGCGTGGAAGCTGTTCTAAATGGATTTTATTTGCTTAGATGTATTCGTATTCCGATCTGGGTTTGATCGAGTTTCATCGTCGTTGATATTCGTAATTAGTGAGCTTATGTTGTTAGTATTCATTCTTCAGCTTATAGCTGTTTCATTCACAGTTTCCATTCCTAAAAGAATGAAAAGAAAAGAACTTCGCCTTCTATTTGTTTTTGGTTGTCATTGGCCGACCTTGTCGGAAGGTACGTGAAGGAAGGGTTGAAGAGGACGTGGGTCTCTGTTTTCTGCACCTTATTGCAATTTCTTTGATCTTTGTTTTCTCTTGAAGTTAATTAGTTTCCGTTTTAAACATTTTCGCCCATAAAACCTATTTTTTGCTCTATTCTGCTTTGATTTAGATCTATTTGACATTACACTATGTTTTTAGTATTTCGAAATTCCCCCATTAATAACATCTCCCTGCATTTTGTGTTGCAGGGTACAGTAATCATAAAGCCCCCTAAGAAATCTTCGATTTTGTTAAGGATGATAGTTTTGATGTTCACAATGGTTTGCGGGGTTTATGCATGCTTTGTTTGTCTGAAGCAAATAAGTACACAAAGTAAAATAGACATCGAAGATATCCAAGTCATTGATGGGCCAACTCCTTATCCTGAACCTATACGATTACAAATTCCTGGGGCACATTACCCTGATCCAAAAACTTTTAACAGGTAATTTAGAACTTCAGTTCTTTGGCATTGAGCTTGAATTTCGATAAGACATACTTGAATTTTTGTATTTGGCACAACTGTCAGGTCTGAGTGCCAGCATAATCCTGTACAATACTTTGCAATATTATCAATGCAAAGATCTGGAAGTGGATGGTTTGAGACCTTGTTGAATAGTCATGTTAATGTGAGCTCAAATGGGGAGATATTCTCTGTTTTAGACAGGAGGAAGAATAGTTCCTCCATTCAACAGGTTCTGGATAAGGTCTACAACCTAGACTGGTTCACCAGCGCTTCCAAGAATGAATGCTCTGCGGCGGTCGGCTTCAAGTGGATGCTTAATCAGGTAGTTTAAAGTGTTCATGTTTTAGTTTATATTTTATATATGCCAGTATTGAGAAAACAATCTGGTTCAAATGCTGCAGGGGATAGTTAAAAAGAAAATTTGGTGACAATAATGCCAAGGTTTTAGCCAGAGTTTTGCACTAGTCTCAATTTCTGTAGTGTCCTATATGCTCTCTGCCCGAGCTTGTTTGAGCGAATAAGCCTCCCTTTTATTGACAAGGAAACTGTAAAGCTCTTTGTAGTACAAGCGCTTTCTGTGGAATTAAATATGACTAGAATCTGTGCTTCTGCCAATTCTTGAACTGACTTCACCTCTCCTCTTTGAACTCTTTCATGTATATCTTGCTATACTAGGTGAACCTTAATCCACAGCCTAGTGTTCACATCACAAGGATAGTTGAACTTCAGATATAATTGATGATGAAATGAAATTACCAACTTTTGAGGATATGATTTTGCAACATGTAAATTGTCTATTCTATGCAATTTAATCGGGGCCAAGCTCTGATGTAAAATTGGTTTAATGTTTTCGATCCAACAGATAGCTGATTCCTGGTAAGCAGGTGCATTTGAGTATCTCTATAGCTATTAGAGGATATCTAATTAATTAAACCACTCAAAAGAACATTTTTTGGATATGCTCTTAATTGTACAAGCGAATGCACCAGGCAATATCTGAATTATACTTTTCTGTTTTTAGATGTCGTCTAACGATCTCATTAGCTATCTCGTTTCCTTAGCAATAAGTTTACAACACTACAGGGCCTATTTGTATTTTTACTCAAAAATACACTCTGAGATCTAGTGCATTTTCTTAAAACATATTGTTTCTATGATTGAAGGAGAGGTTAGACTTTTGATTCTTTGTACTGAAAATTGTCAGATGTTATTAACCTCTAATGATGTCATGGCTTATGCAGGGAGTAATGGTGCATCACAAGTACATTGTAGACTACTTCAACCGCAGAGATGTATCAGTAATATTTCTTTTCAGGAGAAATCTATTACGTCGTATGGTGTCAGTTCTTGCAAATTCATATGATCGATATGCTAAACTATTGAATGGGACACACAAGTCCCATGTTCATTCAGATGAAGAGGTATCTCAGCATTCCTTCATTTTAACCGTCTTCAATCTCTCATGAAAAAGAAAAAAATAGTTCTTTAATGTGTAGCTGTATTTGTTTTGCAGGCTAAAACACTGTCAAAGTACAAACCTAAAATAAATTCTACGTTATTAATAGATGATCTGAAGAAAGTAGATATAATGGCTGCAAGAGCTTTAGAATACTTCAATAGCACTCGGCACATTGTCTTATACTATGAGGATCTTGTTACAAACCGTACGGTAGGTCCTGATAGGTGTATGAACAATCAACCATATCAATTTTCTCAATCATGGAGTTGGCTGCTCCTTTAGATGTCATTGTGCTTCATGCAATCTGAATGTGCACTGTTCACCATTTTTTGACGCAGAAACTTCAGGATGTTCAAGAATTTCTCAGGTTACCGAAGATGGAGTTAACAAGCCGTCAGGTTAAAATACACAAAGGTTCGTTGTCAGAATTTGTTGAGAACTGGGAGGACGTATTTAAGAAACTTAATGGATCAGAGTACGAGAGTTTCCTGCAAGCTGACTATTAGAGTTGGTGAATCTGCTAATTTTGGAACAATGTGAATATGGAGTCAACTAACTTATGCAACAACCAGCCGGTTCAATGCTTTACCCATTCTTCTCAACTAGTTGTTGGTCCCTATACGCAAAAAATATCCTGTTCAGCGTCTTGTTGATCATGTATACAAACAATCTAGCCTTACATTAACCAATCCCAAGTAATTGTTCCATAAGCTGCCCTGTTTCTTAATCTTCTATTCTTTTTGAGTGACTAATTTGAAGCTGGTCAATTTTGTTCTGTAAGATGCAGTCATATTTCAAGTACCGATTGAATGAAAAATTTCAATCTTTCAGCAACTTTAGCAGTGAATACTATAGTATTGCCCTCAGTCACTTGTTCGAAAACTTGGTGGGAAGTTACTTATTGACTCTGCGTATTTATTAACGACAATAGCTGTTTACGGTTTGAAATGATATGGTAAAGCTCTACAATTTACTAAACCGTTTTCTAAACATACAGAAAACAAAAACATGTGTTTGCCGATTGATAACGGGAAGCATATGATTCATGCAATGAAAAGGCAAGTGATCTGAACTTTGAGCAGCCCTCCAAGTGGCAGTAAACTTTTGACCACTGCCAGCTTTGATGACTTTGGCTTGTATGCAAGAGGAGGTCAATGCTTCTGCAGTATACGGACAGGTACTGCTTTGTCTTGTTAAATTGGCAATGGACTTGTGGCCAAGAGGAAAATTATACCATATATAAATTCAAGTGAGGTTTAATATGGGATACTTTCATGCGAGAATTCTCAATGTGTTTTAAGGTTATAAATAAATAACGAGGCTTGTTAAGGATTACACATACAGTTTATATAAAAACGTTTAGAACTCATTTATTAAAATAAATGAACTGAAATAAAATTCTTGAACAGTTCGTTTAATATTCAAATAAACATCAGTTGTATTTCTATAGTAGAAGCCTCTTGCTTAGGCACAAAATTATAACTTGTTAATAATGATTGCGCTGATGGGTGTCACGGAAATGGTTTGATATGATATCAGCCCAGAGTGTTTATAAAGTTGAGCGTCAACTTTAAACTCTATTATTGGAGTAGGTCTCGGTCTGACTCGGCTTAATTTTTTTAAAATTAAAAATTTAAAACGTTGTCGTTTTATTTACAGCAAAGGTTATGAGAAGTTCATTTTTTAAAAATTTCAAATTCAAGATCCAGCTTGGCTTATTAACTTTGAACTGGCCAAATCAATCTCAGTTATTTTCCCTAAGGTCCTGTTTGGTTGGCATAAAAGTAAAGTAAATTTGAAATATGATATCTTAGAAAATAAATATATGGAAAGTAAAAATATTCACATATTTAGGTATTTATAAAAATTTTAATAGAAAAGTTGGGTGAATTCTTATTATAGTGTTTAGTATGCAACATTATTTCATAGAATATAATTTTAATTTTGACTTGTGTTTTTATTTATATCTTACAAATCGAATAAAAATTGCAATCATTAAATAATGTTAATTTGTAATACAAGTTATTCTATTAAATGTTAACTTTTTTCATTTATAATATTTTAATCATATAATACTGTTATATCATAAATATATTATTGAAAAATACTAAAAAATCCTCAACCGAGTACAAAGATAAATCTTAAAATTCAAATCAAATATCAAAATTTTTTCTAACATTGAAATAAAAATACAAATAGTGCATTATTATTAAATTTATTATTCTTAATATTATTAATTTTCTACTTATTATTAATTTTATTATTACTAAATTTATTATTTTTATCAATTACATT
>JANIIA010000190.1:50779217-50814460 GCA_027478495.1 Erythroxylum alaternifolium | reverse complement strand
AAAGAAGGAGACGAAGAAGAAGAAACAGGTGGGGGGGAGAGAGGGGGACCTTCGGGTCTATTTAATGTAAAAGAAAACGACATCATTTTCATTTAGTTTAAAATGCTGAAGCTGAAGTAGATGACGATGTCTACCTCAAAAATTTACTGATAAAATTTACCGACGGATAAATTTCCATGGGTAAACTCAAAAAATTCCCACCTTCTTTACTAACGGGCATTTTATACCGTCACTAAAGTCCGTCACAAATTTTTCCAGCATGATTTCCCTCCATATTTACTGACAGATATTGCTACTGCAGCTAAACAAAATTTTTCCCGTCAATGTTATCGACAGAAATTCATTTTCTGTCACTAAAGTCTGTCGAAATTTTACCCAGATGATTTCCCTCCATATTTATCGATGGATATTACTACCACCGCTAAATGAAAATTTTCACATCAATGTTACCGATGGAAATTGATTGTCCTTCGGTAATTTGCAACGATTTAGTTTCCATTGGTAATTTTCCATCGCTAATTCCTACTTTTCTTATAGTGTTGAGGCTAACAAAATATTAATACTGTAGAAGGTTGAAGAACCTTAAAAAATATACACTTGTGAGCTTGAAGAGGCTCGTCAAATTACTACTTGGCTTTTATAGTGAAAAACTCAAGTTGGATACTTAGGGACTAGAAGTAGGCTTTGTTATAAGTCGAACCAATATAAATCTACTATGTCATTTTCTCTATCTTCCTTATTTTTAAATTTGTGCGTTATATGTTTGTATTTTCAAGAAGCTCCTTTAGTTTTACAATAGGTTCCTTATTTTTTTATATTGCAAGAGGTTTATTTCAAAAGTCAACAGGCTCCAACCGATTAACGAGCTCCTTCTTTTTAAGCGCTAGCAAGCTCCTTTCTAGTAAACAAGCTCCTATCTTTTTAAGCAATAGGAGGCTCCTTTTGATTAATTGGTTCCTTTATATTTGAGCATTAACAGGCTTCTTTCTTTTTCAAAGTCAATAGGATCCTTTCGAAAGTTTATAGGACTCTTCTATTTATAAATTTATTTTGTTTAGAAGGATTTTATCAATTTGAAAGTACCTTGAATTTTTTTACCCACAATCCCCCCCCCCTCTTACGTGTGTTTGCTTTATCATTTAGTATCAGAGTTAGGTTTCACATTTATTGTATTTTACAACACGTGATAGATTATGGCAAACAATTTAAGAAGCCTTGAAGGACAATCCGTCTCAAAGCCTCCTTATTTCAATAGAAGCAACTACTTATACTGGAAAGAGAGAATGACTATCTATCTCCATTCTGTAGATATTGAAGTCTAGCAAGCCATCAGAGTTGGAGATATACTTCTCGCTACTAATAACATAAAAGTGTGGTATAATGTTGACAAAAGAAATCAACAGCTAAATGCCAAAGCAAAACATCATTTGATCTGTGCGCTATCTCCAAAAGAATATAAAAAGATATCCTAAAAGGAAATGTGGGATAAACTTCAAGTCAGCTTTGAAGGAACGAACGAGGTAATGAAACATAGAATAAGCCTTTTAGTACATCAATACGAAACTATTGGCATGAAATAGGGAGAGATTATAGACAAATTCTTTGGACACTTTGACAACATTATCACAGCCTTAAAGAACTTGGGAAAGATATATCCCAATGATGAACTCGTAACAAAGTTTCTAAGATCACTACCAAAGGAATAGAGACCAAAGGTGACAGCTTTGGAAACTGCAAAGGATCTTAATACCATCTCACTCGACTGTCTAAGAGGAAACTTGATGATCCATGAAGCCAACTTTAGGCGAGATGAAGGATCCTCATACAAAAGAGGAATGACACTAAAAGCAACTAATGAATCAATCGGTGATGAAAGCGACATTGAGTTGTAAATAGATGGAGATGATGAATTCAATTTCATGATCAGAAAATATGTCCGCCTCTACAAGAAGAAACTGATGAAGAAAAGAGAATGGAACAGTAAAATTGGAAACAACAGGTCCCTATTAACAGGTGGCAACAATAATAACAATACATAAAACAATCAAGTCATATGTTATCACTGCAAGAAGCCTGGACATATAAGACTAGAATGTCCCCTTATTCAAAAAGACAAAACAAAATACAGAAAATAGAAAACAGAAAACCCATAAGGCAAGTGATGACTGTAACCTAGTCAGATGAAGATTTTGAAAAATTTAATGAAGAAGAGCTAAAAGAATTTAGCAATATTTGCTTCATGGTTGAATTAGGAGATAATGAGGTATATTATTCTGACTTTGTTGAAGCTGATGAATTGAGAAATGCATATCATGAATTGCATGATCAGTACAAAAAATTGACAGTTAAGTATTTCAAAGAAGTTGAGAAATCTAATAACAATGAAGCATTTTTAAACAGTAGAATTAAATCATGCGAATCTGTTAATAAAAATCTGACAAATAAGAATAGGTCACTTGAAGATGATTATAAGCAAAAGGTTTCTAAAAAGGATGTTCTAGAAGAAAGATTAACCATGTTGGAAATTACTTTGCTTGAGAATGATTATGATAAAGTGAAACAGCTAAAAGAAAAGGTTGTCGTCCTAAAACTTCTAGCTACGACGAAACACCTCGTCATGATTAAACTTTTGCTTCTGATTCCTCATCTTTGTCTCCCATAGTAGGTTACTTAGACACTTGCACCGAACCTATTTCTATCTCCTCAAAGCTCTAAACATCATAAATACCCAATCAGGAGACCCCAGAAGATAGGAAATGGAAGATTGTTACTATGTTGTCTCTAGATTATACTAATTCCTCTTTAGATGAAAAATAAGAAAACTGAAAGAGTAGCTAGCCTCTTGGATCCTACCTCAGAGCAGAGGTCCAAAAGGATACCAGAAATTACAGGTCCTACTCCATAGCTACAGGCTCCTGTTCCCCCTCGGAATGAAAATAGCATGAATGATCAATTTCTTCAACTATTGAGGGAAATTCGCTCTAACTAGGATCAAATGCACGAACAAATTGATAGCATCCAAAACCAAATCCTGGATTTGCAAATTCATCTTAGGAGAAATTCTTCCTAACTGTGACAATCAATTTTTCTCTATTTATACTTTGTTTTATTTCACTTCCTCCTTATTTCTTTATTTTTTTTGTCTTTTTGATAATGACAAAGGGGGAGAGCTTATGTGGACATATTTTTTGCATATATATGATATGATTCCTTGATGCTACCTTGATTATATATGTAATTGATTCTGCTATGAAAATTTGTGAAACATAATTAATAGGCTGCTTTCTTAAGGGGCAGGCTCCTTCTGATTATGTCTGAACACATAAAAGTCTCAGGTATCTTTCGAAATCATCCATTATCTTTTATAATTTTGAAAAATATACCTCTTATTGCTTGTCATCATCAAAAGGGGGGAGATTGTTAGCTCAAGGTTCATATTTAACGATTTTGATGATAACCTTATAACATTTCAAAATTCAAATTGAATTTATTTCCTTATATATAAATACTAGTATAATTCTTAAAAGAAAATAAAATCATAGAATAATTAATTTCCTTCTCGCAGGAACCTTCTTTATGAACTTACCTTATTAAAAAATGGTTTATTTAAAAAGATCCTACTTATTATGAAGGTCATATATTAGCCGCATGATTACTAAAAGATTTTTGGCGAAGATGACAACCTTCTTTATAAACTTAACTTATTAAAAAATGATGTATCCGAAAGGATCGTACTTATTAGTAAGGTTATATATTAGCCACGAGATTACTAGAAGATTTTTGGCAAAGATGACATCAAAGTTATTCGGAATTAAATCCATCCAATTGACTAAGGATGCAAGCGAAGTAACAACTAGTTGAAAGAACAGCCTACTTAAGGAAGAATCACTACAGTTGAGAACAAGTAGAGTAAATAAGCAAAATTCTTGAAATTATATTCACAATATTAATATTTTTAAAAGTGATATCATTATCAAATCTTTTGTGCTTTAAAAAGTAAAAATATTTTTAAGAGAGATTACTTTAGCTCGTGTATTAAAGTTTACAAAATTATAACTTGTACATACATTACAATTGGTATCTTACGTGTCAGAAAATACATCTTATGTTATTTGTCACGTCATTTCTATTAATGGACACTACAATAAACAAATGAACTTGTGATGTTTTATTTTGCGATGAAATAAAAATTGTCACCAAAAGTTAACATATTGTGACGATTCAAAGAATTTGTCATTAAAACTAACCATTTAGTGACTAAAATGAAAAGCATTGAAAAAGGGAAAACCTTTAGCGACATATAGCAAAAATCGTCGCCAAATGCTGAATATTTAGTGTCGATTAAAAGAAATCATCACTAAATGATGTATAATGGGAGACGATGTCAGATATTTGTTGTTAAATAAGCTTATGGTGATGCTTTTGAAAAGCATCACCATAACTTGTCAAACATTTGGTGATAATTCCGGGGTCAATATTTGGTGACGAACTTTTTATTTGGTTGCAAAAGGTTTCACATTCAGCGACGATTTTTTAAAATCATCACTAAATGTCAAGCATTCAGCGACGATTTCTAGAAATCGTCACTAAATGTATGACATTTTCCAAAATTATTAAACTAACATTTTTATAATATATCATAATTAAGATACGTTTTAGTGGAGATTTATTTTGAATATTTACAACGTATTATTAAAAAAAACTCACAACATAATTTTATGTATTAAATAGTAGTATTAATTAATCATTACTATTTACTAACATTGCAAAAATTAGTTAAATAATTTTAAATAATTTTATCAATATAATAATATGATATATGGAGTAATACGAACTTTGAATTAGAAGTTACCAAATTCATATAGTCATAGAACCAGAATAATAATAGTCCACATTTAATAGTATACAACTTGACTTTTAAGTAGTAGATATGTTGTTTGACAAATTATTACAGATACAACAATAAATCAACTTTAAAGCTGAGTTCATTTGATTGACTCGCTAAATGACAATGATATAATTATTTAGTTGGATTCCAAGTAACATGAGAGTCTTTAAAGATAAATAAGTCCCCGATGTCTGGATTTCGGAGAAGGGTCCTTGCATGTTCGAACGCATCAATTGGAACAGTAATAGTTGTTCCCTTAAGTGTAGGGTTTTTCACACCCTCTTGCAACAACTTTTTCGCTATAGCTAAACTTGTAAAGGATGTAATTAATAAGTCGCTAGATTTAATACCTAAAACACAATCAATATAGAAGTTAAATATTGTCATATTAGTAAACTATTAAATGAACTGAAATTAGAATGATATGCATACTTGCATGAGCAAATGAAGAATTTGAAATAGAAGAATTTTCCAAAACAACCAATTTTCCTAATCCTTTATGAACTGTTGTGACATCGCTTCCACCTCCATGGACATATATGTCTTTTTTGGGACTCAAGGAAGCTTAAAACAATATGTAGTACTTAAAACAATATGTAGTATAAACCATCAATTGTGAATATATATAATAACTTCATAAAAGGAAATGAGGTGTACATAATAAGGAAATGAGTGGTCTTTCACCATTAAAATAGTAGACCCCACCTTGTTGTTCACTTTATCCAATCAGCGTCCTCAAAGTTTGGTCTTGTATTAAACAAAACTTGTTAGTAAATATGACAAAACAATTCAACACCTCAATAAGTCTACCCACCGAAATCAAGTTACAAGTGAGGCTTAGCACATAAAGCATATTGTCTAACCAAATATCATCACCCAAATTCACACTATCAATATGAGTAGTGTTTGTAGTTTCACCATTCAGTAAAGTGACCAGTTAAGCTGGAAAATTCTCCAAGTTAGATAGACAAGATTTAGAGCTGGTTATATGAAAAGAAACTCCTGTATCGAGAAACCAATCTTTGGAAATATTCATACCTGTCAATTTTTCAGAGTCAGAGCACTGTTTACTTTGGTTGATCATAGCAAGGAATGCATTCTGTTGGTTTTGGGTAAGCATAGGTGCCAGTGTTGGTAATGCAATAGACTCTTCATGACTACTCCCAGTTCTTGCCGTTGAATTTGCAAACTGGATAGTGTTTTCCACAGTGCCTTGAGGTTTGAACCTCGTCGTCCTCAGCCTTACCCACTAGTTCTAGTCCCATGGCCTCTGCCATGCCCATTATTGAACCACCATTTCGAGTATTTGCCCATGAGTTTGAAACAATTCGACAAATCATGACTATCCATTTTACAGTAGGTACAACTTACCTTCTCCTTGTCTCCCCCTGTCATAGAACCTGGCGACCTCGTCCTCCTTGCATAGCAAAGGCCACGACTTCAGGTTTCCTCCAAGACTCGACTCATGTTCTTATGTCGTTCCTCTTTGATCACCATTTGATATGTCTTGCTGAGAGATGGTAGTAGTTCCATGCTCAAGATATTTGTCTGAAGGCTACCAAATATGACTCTATCTAGTCTTAAAAAAAATTCATGAGTTTTCTCAATTTCAACCTTATCCAAGTATCGTTTTGCCAAGTTACAAAAGCTTCCCCCACAAGTACACTGAGGTATGTTACGAAAACCATCATAATCATCCCATAAATCTTTCAAACGACCATAATAACTAGTTACGGTTTGACCTATTTGCTTGCAATTTCCTATGGCCTCTTTCAACTCATGCACACGCATTGCATCTGCAACATCAAATCTAATTTTCAGATCATCCCATAATTCACGCACACTATCCATATATGTTACATTAGATCGCAATCCACTGTCATCCTACCAACATAGAGTTCACACTAAACCAATCCTCCAAATCTTCTCAATTATTAATAAGTTGTTTTATTGTCTCATCAAGAAAACCAAGTTTTTTTTTTGCTTGGAAAGCATTTTTTATGACCGTAGCCGATTCATGTTACTTGGACTCACCTTTGAGAGTGACCCCACACACATTTAAGCCGGGTATGTCTAAGTTGTGCAAGAAATATGGAGGTGATGGGTCGTTGATTTTTAGTCGTTGCTCCTCTTTTTTTCCGCCACCATCGCTGGTTTTTTGGTGAGAGTTCTCTCCTTCCTTTGACGTTGTTGACACTTTGTGTTCAACTCCTTTAGTAATTTTGCAATTTTTTTGTGTTTTGACCCTAGCCACAAGGTGGCGCTAGTACCATGACAAAAATTGAGAGCTAATGTGTATTCTTTCATTAACGTAGGAATATAAATTATATACAACAAAGTGTTTGTGAATAAGAAGGAAACTATCATCGTAACAATCTCCTAAAATATCTCTATCCAAATATATACAACCAAAAAGATATACATAAGAGATACATATAGATATATATATATATATATATATATATATATACGTTGCCTAATAGACATAATAATTTGATATGATCCTTATTATCTAAAAGTCAAATGAGATTTAACTTTTAGTTATAATTAGAATATAAGATCTAAAGTTTTTTATAATCCTTATTCAAATACAAGAAGAAAAAAAGGATTTTTTTTGGTGAATAAAGAGGGACAAGTCCAGAGAATAGAAATAAAGCAAAACTATCTAAAACACTAAAAGCAACACAAAACCTGACACATGAAAGCAAAGGTTAACGAGGGATAGCAGCTCCAGGGACATCCCTTGGCCAAGTAATCCCTCGCATGTTGTCCACCAACAAACTCCGAAGCTTACTGGGGAAATCCTGTAATATGTTGAACTTCACTTTAGTCTTAACACCATAGTTCGCTAACCAGTCAGCCACCCTATTGCTTTCCTTGTAACAATGTTCGATGCGCACATCTCATCCCTCCTTGCGTACCAATGCCTTGCACCTCTGTAAAATATAGTAGATACTGCTCTTTGTGTCTTCACTTAAAATATTTCGCATAACCACTTCAGAATCCGCCGTAAGAATTACCTTTCTATACCCCTTCTTCCATGCCATCTCTAAACTGCGAAGGATGGTAAGGCATTCAGCCTTAGTTAACGAGCAACTTCCAAAATAGAACGCCATGGCTAGAAGAGTGATTTATGTATATTTGACTTAAAAAGAAAATATGACTTACTCGAATAGGCAGCTTTCTTGTTTTAGTCCTTCACTAAAATACATAGCAGCAAGCACAGTTACACGGTAGTGGCTACCAAATTTTCTTTCTGTGGCAAAATTAATTAAAATCCTACTTATTCAGCAAATCTAAGCATAGGAAAATATCCCATGAGTCATCAACTTTTGGGATTCCAAACCAACGTGGGAGATCCTCTTGTCTTTGTCACCAAACCCTCTGCATGTTGTCGTAATATATTTATGGTCAGCCATCGTATATATATTAAAAAACAGTTCTCGTGCTGTAGAAGGACTACTAAAGAAGAATTGATATAGGAATTGACATGAAATTCTGCTCTTTTGACTGCCTCCTTTTTCCTTCTATAACACCGGGAAAAAAAGCATGGGATGGAAACCGGTGGAGATTTTTAGTGGAGTTTTACTAGTGTGACTGCCAAAATTTGAAAGTTTCTCTTCTGCTACATTAGCTTGTTGTCATGCTTTATTTTCTTGGGTAAGAATCGATTACGGCAACTACTTTTTTAAGACATAAATAGTATAGTTTTCACATAAATAATGATGGCATCGAACGGCTATTATAATTCGGGGAAAAGATAGTCCTGGTGAAGGATACAAATCTTTCTTATCTATTTTAAATTATTTTTATTTCTAAATTACCTAAATCTTATTGTATTTAAAATTTAAAAAAAATTCGTTAGATTTTTTTCAAATCATATTAATCCAAACTATTGTATAAATAACTATTGTATACGGTGTCTAAATAGCTACCCGACCTGTCTATGTTAAAATATAACCCAACTTCAACTTAAAAGTCTCGTTCAATAAAAAAATATTTAAATTATTCAAATATTTTTAATTATATAAGATGGATGAATTAATTTATGATATAATTAAGTTATAAGAATTATATAATAATTAGTTATATCACGTTTATTACATTAACTCTATAAAATTGCTAAAATATTTTTAAAATAATTAAAATAAATATTTTCTTATCGCTAGTTAATTAATCTACCATATTAGATTAGATCCACTATAATTAGGAACGGCTTCATATCCGCTGTTTCGAAAATCTCCGTGCCCTTGTTTCCACTAACATCTAACCCAGCTATTTTTTTCCCTCTATCACAAGTATTGAATGGTTCGATATCATGGGAAACAACGGGGGACAGGGATTTTCGGAATAAGCGAATTGAACCCATTATGAACACGTTTGGCACTCTCCTTCGCTCTCTTATTTCAGCACCTGCCATATATCTTTTTGCAATAAGATGATTGTTTTCCTTTTTGGCATTCGTGACCTTTAAATGCTTTGATCAACATATACTGATGCTTTAAAGATGATTGTTTTCCTTTGTCCAAATTAGATTGTCTTCTTTCAGTGATATACATCTACTTTTGATTGTTAAAGCTATTCAATGACGATTAGTATAAGAAGGTTTCATTAAATTCACAATTAAAAAATAACAAGATATTCAATAATGTTTAAATTTTATTGGACTATGAAATTCATATTTAAGTATAATAAGTATTTAATATTTCTAAGGAATTGTTAAAAAAAAGGCTTAAATTACACCAAAATTTAATTTATTTACGTTAAATTAATTCTAAGAGACAAAATTTATAAGAAAATCAATCCATAAAATAAATAAAAACAAGAAACACATAAATAGGTAAATAAAAGGTTTTCAACGGATTTTTTGTATTGAAATGTGTAAGAACTCCATCAAAGTTCAATCAATCACACTCTTATGAACGGTATTCTTTTTTGCAAAGTATTTTCGACCCCTACAATTAAGTTCTGTAGTTGAAGAAAAACATAACCCTTTTAACAAGTTGTTTTGTTTGACTAATAAAACTTTCTGCCCTACAAAAATGTACTGGAATTAGCGGCACATTCTTTGGTTTCTTCCAAGTAGAGCTGCACCAAGGGAAGAACTTGAAAGGAGCATTCTGACGCTATAATGCATGCCAAAAAATTTCTTCGATGCTTCATTATTTCTTTTCCACTCCTGGGACTTCTATCTTTTACATAAAGTTTCTTTCTAAGGACTAAATTTGCCACTTGCCACATCTAAGTTGTTTTTTAATTGATAGAAAAGACAGTCAGTCTCCAACAACTTGTAACAATATTAAAAAAAATTTATACCATAAAGGAATAGTGGTCAAAGAGCACCACACAAAACTCCAAATACCTCAGTCACACCAATTCTCAATATGTTACTGCTAAATACTAATTATATGTGGGTCTAATTTCGGCTGACCAACCAAATTGCCACTTCCGTTAGTGGCAGTTGTCTGACAAATCACGTACCATGTTCCTGAAGCCTGCAATTAAGAATAGTGGATTTTACTGTTACAGTAATTTGCTTAGATTAAGTGAACCAATGGGATTAGCCAACTAGGAATGTAACTTAGGAATGTAGGAGGATGCAGAGCTTTTAAAAAAAGCAGAATACGCACATGAAATATGCAGACAATATGGTCTCGTGTGCTGTGATTGTCGAAAAACTGCTAAGCAATACAAACTTAAGTTGTAAAACCTTAACTATGAAAAGGGTTTCAAGCCATTATTTTTCTATTTAATGCACATATATATATTGATTATGTGCAAGATTTTCAACAGGAGAATGCAATTATAAAATTTCAAGTAAATAGTATATCACCTTATCAAATGAAAACTAGGGGTGGACTAGTGCACTACTGGCCAATAAAACAGTAACAATTTGTGCCGTCTAGTTAAAGAATCTTTGGAATTGATGCACTAAATTACAAAATTTCTTCTGGTTACCACTCATAGGGAATCTTTAGCTTTCAGCAGCTAGTAATGATTCGGGCCATTTAGAAAGTTTACAAGACCATTGTAAAAATGAAGTTCAAACAATGAAGGAATGGACAGATCTCTGAGCTTGCGTACAAACCGTCAACATTTAATACTATACATCTCTAAGTGGAGAGTACATGAGAATACCTATATTTTGGTGGTGGGGAAAACCGACGATATTTGGAGACTATGTCGACAAAAGTATTGATTAAACAGACTGCCGCCCTCACCGTTCTCAGACAATATTATAGCAACATTTCATTTCAATGAAAGGTCAAGTACCAGGCTTCAACTTCCTATAGATGGATTCAAGACTTTGAATTCACTAAGGGCAAAACTAATATTGTAGTTGTTATGATCATATGACTCAAGGTTTGAAATTGCAATCGCAACTTAAATTGTAGATGAAATATTATAATCGTTCTATTGTTCGCAATTTGTTGTAATTACATCCTTATTAATATTCATACTTATACTTGCATCATTTGTATTACTGTAATCATTAATGCAACTTTAGCATAACCTACAATATATGATAATAGTTATTGCATAAAAAATAATTGTTAAAATTGAAGTACTTGAGTAGTGCTTATCGACCTAAAATTATGAGTGGATGCAGTTAATCAACAAACTTTTAAATGAAGGCGAGAAGTTGCAATTGAGGCTATTGCTCTACCCACTCGTAAAACTATTAGATCAATTTCATGATTGAAAGAAGCAAAGTTTGAGTTTGACATCAAAGCTGCCACTTCATTTGAAAGGTTGGACCGTATTCAATTATTCTAACTGACCAGGATTTCAGTCTCATTGGGACTATGATGAAGATAGGACGGTTTAGTATAATGATCACTCTTCGTATTATTATATATCAAGTCAACTATGACAACTACGCCACATTAATGAAAACAATAGAGCAATACTAGTGCAACATGCAGAATTTGGAGGAAGATCTCCAGGACAGTATACTCCATCTGAAAGAGGAACCTTTTGAACTACGTTTAGACATAGTTTATAAACCGTCCAAGTTGATGATCTTAGCCTGCATATTTCTAATATGAAATAATTAGCGGTGGGGAATGTCATTAAGCGTACTTTTTAGGCTTATAAATGCCTTCCTGGAAACCAGACCTTAGCATCCATTTGGTAGCTTGCATCTTTTATTAGTCCCAAGTAAGCACATCCTCCTCTAACTACAGTTTCCTACAACTTAAACTATTCTTCGGCCATCTCAAACTATCATACATTAAACCCTTTGAGCTTCTTCTCTTGTCCAATAGTTAGGAAAAATATCCAATCTCCATCTTGTTTTGTAATGGCACAAGCCCAAAATATTTGCACATATGCTATTCTATTTGTACTAATCATCTCCATTCAGTACTTTCCAATAACTGAAGGAAGGCAAATCAAGACAATGAAAAAGCAAGAGGTTGCAGCCATCAAAGAGCACTCACAAAAGCACCTCGGCGGCAATACTATCAAATTGCGCCATAACAATGGGGCAGGAAATGCAGAAAGTTCTCAACCCGCCATAGCCCCAAGTCCCATTACTCCCAGTGACCACCGATCCTTGTTAGGGAAACAAGAGTTGTTCCCAAGAGTAACACAAATTTCTAGCTCTGTCTCAAGTGAGTCTACTTCAGCGTACGATCAGCATGATTTCAGGCCAACAAAACCAGGCATTAGCCCAGGTGTTGGCCATCCGTTAGTATCCGATGAAATTGACTCAAAGCTGGAATCATCCTCCACTTACTCCAGCATCAACCATTTTATTTCAGGACAAAATGATGAATTCCGTCCCACAAAATCTGGTCAAAGCCCTGGCGTTGGTCATGTTTTTCAAACCAAAATTGTAGAACCAAGGGAATAGACATAAACCTGAACATATCTTACCTCATTTGGAAACTATATAAATATCCTGTAAAATTCCCATTCCCAAAAAGTAAAGGAACTGCCACAACAATAATTGCCATCAGGATTGTGTGTTTATGAATGCTTTTTCAACCTGATGTATGTATATTAATTAGAATGTTCATCCGTGTGTAATCAGCTGTGCTGTCGTAATAAAGATTGCTACATTACATATGTTTCATTATTCATGGATTCACAGTATTATTATTTTCTTTAACTACTTTGAAATTCGGATATATAAAATCTTACGGCAGTTTTAGCTGGTTTAGGTTCACTGACAGTGACAACATCTCTAAACCATTATTACAAAATCATTGCCACTACTGGCTGCTAAGTGCAGGTGACAAAAATTAAAAATAGTAGTTATGATTGAGTGCCATTTACAGTTGTGATCGAGTTCTCTTTCTAAAAGACCAAACATATGTTATTTATTTTTCATAAGATATTAAAACCTTCTAAAGCATATTCTGGGGCAACTTGCAGTGGCAGCTATCAGCTAGCAGCTAAAGTGCATTCCAATTCAAATCGTGAGGTTTAGTGGTATATATTAAACCCTGAAAAAGGCCTAACCATAACTTCGGTTTTTTTATATCTCTCGAGTCCTGAATAGTGGCAAAGGGTAGGCCAAAAGAATCTCTGCGACCTTTTTGGGTCAGGTTTCGTTTATCTTCCCATATTATAAATGTGAATACAAAAGGGGGAAACATCACATGCAAGTATAATAAGCAGGAACTTCCTTCTTTTGATTATTAAATATGAAATAAAGATTTTTTTAAGAGTTTTGATTTCTTTGTGTATGAACCATTAATACTCTAATGAAAGGAAATCGCATGACTCTTAGTAATAGTTGATACGTATAAGTAACATGCATACAACATTACACCGTAAAAGATGCATGAAAACTAAGCTGTCATCACAACTCTTTGTCTGGGACCTTACCTTTTCAACAAATATTTTCTTATACACAGTTAGTGGACGTATTGCTGTCTTTAATTAGAATTCATGGGCCTCAGATTTCGTTTAATCATCTCGATCAAGTTTAGGTCAGTTCAGCAATGGAATCTTCCTTGGTTTTTGGGAAACTAGTTTAAGGGCTTTTTACCTTTTCCTCTTTTGTTTGATTGTGTGGAGAATTTAATCCTTCGTGTGCTTTGGTTAGAGCTTTTTAACAAACCCTTTGTTTTATTGACCTAATTTCTAAGTATCTTGGTAGTATCTTCCTTTTCCATATGTAGCAAGCCCTCCGTTGTCCTATATATATCTCTTAAGCCCTTAAGCTCACTTAAGCTACATAATGGAGAAGTAGTCCGACAACTGAACCTTTTATAGCAAAATCTAGCTTCTAATCTATATATTAACCGTTTCCCTCAGTATGTCTGGAACAATTGCCTTCACTGCTTTGATCATTTTACTAATGATACTATCACAAGATCTACTTTGCATTTAAGGAAGGCATTTGAAACAAAGAAAAGGCAACTTGAAGTGCTCTAAATGTTCGAACACCTCCGCTAGGAGGAACGTATTGGTAAAGAAGGGAAGACAAACAATAAAAGCAAATCGTCGAGGCCATATTCACCGTGGAATCAACGCAACTCATCAACAATATCTTGTTTGGATAAAATTATAACTAGGAACATTTAGGAACAATACGCTAACGTAAATTAAATATCATAATTATGATCTAATAATAATTTCAATTGCAAATTAATTATTTCAGAGATTTTACTTTGAATATTAAAACATTAAATATAATTAATACACAAAAATAAAGAATGTCTTTTCATTAATTAAATAATAATATTATACATCAAATTTCATCTAACTGATTGACTACAAGGACATAAACTAACAATCTCTCACTTATACTAGAGCCAATTGCCTATGTATCAAATATCATATCTATCTATATGTAGATCATGTTTCTTTTGAGACAATGACATAGTGAGAGGATCTATAAAATTCTCTTCAATAGAAACTCACTTCAATAATATATCTTTTCACTCAATATCTCTCTAATCAAGTGAAACTTCCTTAAGTGACCGTTGATGAAAGTTTGGTTCCTTTGCTTATGCAATAGCATTGTTGTTGTCATAGTACAATACTATCGGCTCAACAATGTTAGGAACCACTCCAAGTTCAATGATGAACTTCTAGATTCAAATCGCTTCATTTGTCACCCCCGACATTGAAATATACTCTATCTCGGTCGTTGAATCTGCAATAATTAGTTGTTTGGAACTCTTTCAACTTATCGCACCATCGTTTATAATGAATATGTACTTTGACTATGATCTACTATCATCAGAATCTGACTAGAAACTAGCTTCTAAATATCCTTGAATTCTCAGTTCAACCCCTCTATAGAAGAAGAAAATATCTTTAGTTCTTCTCAAGTTCTTTAAGATGTTTTTCATAGTCGTCCAGTGACCCTCAGCTAGATTGACTTGAAACCTGCATGTAATGCTCAAAGCATAAGAGACATCAGGTTTAGTACATAGCATCACATACATGATTGATTTAATTACCGAAACATATGGAATACAGTTTATTTTATCTCTCCCCTCTTGTGTCTTTGGATACATACTCTGTGTGAAAGAAATCACATGCCACATAGGTAAGAACCTCTCTTGGAATTCTCCATATGTTAAACCGGCCTCTTTAGCACTTTAACTATGTACGTAGATTGGTAAACCTCTTTGATCTATTTCCATAGATCTTTATTCCTAGAATATAGACTTCTTCTCCTATATCCTTCATGGAGAAGTTCTTGGATAACCAAATCTTTATGAACTGAAGCATAGTTGTGTCGTTTTCAATTAGCAATAAGCCATTCGCATATAATACTAGGAAAACGACTGCACTCTCACTAACCTTCTTATAGACACGTGGTTCATCCACATTTTTGATAAAATCAAATATTTTGATTGTCTCATTAAAACTGATGTTCCAACTCTATGAAGTTTGCTTAAGTCTATAAGAGGACTTTTGCAATTTGCAAACTTGATTAGGAAATCTCTTAAATTCAAAACCTTCATGTTGTGTCACATACACATCCTCCTGCAAATTTTTATTGAAAAATGTTGTTTTGACATCCATTTGTCATATTTCATAATCTTGATATGCGAATATAGCCAATAAGATCTTTGTGGATTTTAGTATAGCTACTGGTGAAAATGTTTCGTTAAAATCAACTCCTTGTTTTTGTTTGTAACCTTTAATTACTAACCTCGCTTTGTACGTATGTATATTACCACCCAGGTAAGTTTTTCTCTTAAAAAATCACTTGATCTAATAGGTACAATACTATTATGCATGTCCGCCAAAGTCCAAACTTGGTTAGTGTTCATGAATTCCATTTCAGATCTCATGGCCTTTTGCTATTTTAAAGAATCAACATTAGACATTGCTTCTTTGAAAGTAGTAGGCTCATTATTTATAAGCGATACATTATCCTTCTCCTACTCAATATGTAGATCTAAGCTAATGGGGGGACAATGTATCATACTAGTACGTCAAGGATTATATGTCTCTTGAACCCACCCTCGATTTTACATCATATGTATCAACTTAAAGTTCTTGTTCCATCTCGATGTGAATTTGTGGCTCTTGCACTTCTTTAAGTTTTTCCTTACTCCCACTATTTTATTTGAGAATAAATTTTCTTTCTAAAAATATAGCATGTGTTGAAGTTGGTCAATTTTGTTCCGTAAGATGCAGACATGTTTCAAGTACTGTTGAATGAAAATTTTCAATCTTCAGCGACTTTAGCAGTTACTACTATAGTATTGCCCTCAGTCACTGGCTCGAAAACTTGGCGGTAAGTTATTTCTTGACTTGAGTATTTATTAACGATAATAGCTATTTACGGTTTGAGATAATTTGGAAGCTCTACAATTTTCTAAAAGGTTTTCTAAACATATAGACAACAAAAACATGTGTTTGCTGATTGATAATGGCAAGCATATGATTCATGAAATGAAAAGGCAAATGATCTGAAATTTGAGCAGCCCTCCAAGTGGTAAACTTCTGACCACTGCCATCTTTGATGACTACAAGAGCAGCTCAATGCTTCGGACAGGTACTGCTTTGTCTTGTTTAAGGTTGTAAATGAATAACGAGGCTTATTAGGGATTACACATACAGTTTACATACAAACATTTGGAACTCGTTTATTGAAATAAAATTCTTGAATAGTGTGTTTAATATTCAAATAAACATCAGTTGTATTTCTTCAGTAGAAGCCTCTGGCTTAGCCACGAAATTATAACTCGTTAATAAAGATTGCGCCAATGGGTCTCACGGAAATTATAATCTCAGGCCCAGAGTGCCCATAAAAGTTTTGTTGGATCTCGACCTAGAAAAGGTCCAACTTTAAATTCTGTTACTGGTGTAGGCCCAAATTGTAATATCAAATTTTCATGTATTTACAATAATGATTTATATTTTCATTAAAACTTTAAATTATTAAGTTATGGAAAATTTTTTGTATGCGAATGACTTCTAATTATCATTTATAATCAATATGTGGATACACTCATCTACGTCTAAAAATGAATATCTGATACATAAATATTTGCAGGATTGAATATCCTTAGTGTTTACGGGACAAGATATTAGAATAGTTCATATACAAAAGTAATTTATATTTTTTTCCAAAATTTAAAGCATTAAAGATTATGTATATCTTCGTGATTGACATGCATCATTTTTTTTTTCATTTTCATATTTACATATGAGTATATCGGAAACAATTTCTCTACTTTGTAATAATAAGGCTGTATACTATCAAACCTTCTCAGACCTTGCTTTATTGTGAAATTTTGGACTAGGTACGATGATAATGATAATAATGATCTTCGTGATTATTTTGAAAATTGACGAGAGAATTTAATAATTTTAATAAATCATTTTTGGTTCATTCTATATCGAATCATAACATGAATATGTTGTAGACAGATTTATCGTGTATGGAATGGGGATTGCATTTCTCCTTCTTGTAGTTTTCAAAACATAAACTATTGTAATGTTGGCCACAGCTAGAATAGCCGACATCATTAAAAAATTCAACTGATTCAGTCAGTTCAATTGTAAGGATTTTAAATAGTTAAGTTTTTCGATTCAGTTTTTGACTTTATGACTCAATTTATTTTAATAAATTTTGTTATTAAAAATCGATCGATTTATTAATTAATCAGTCAATTTTTATTAATTAATAAGTTATTATAAACTAAAATAAATACATAAAATTTTATTTAACAATTTCCTTTTCAGTTAAACTTTTAATTCTTGACAATTTTTGCAATCATATTTCAAATTCTTTAATTTTATTAAATATTTAGTCAATTTAATAACGGTCTAATAGCGATTGAACCTTTTATAATTTTAATGTGATGAAATATTTGTCATTTCAAATTGATAACTAATATTTATGAGTTGCAAATAACTAATTAATATTCAGATTCAATGAACCTATTTATGAGGAGGCAAATAACTATTTTTATTTTTTAAGGATCCTTTTTATCTTTTCACGTAGAGTTGAATTTATAATTATACGCTGTGGACTTTAAACCCATACTAAAAGCCGAAATGAGTTTTCGGCCGCTTATAACTTGAAGGGTTAACTCAACATGCCAACATCACACATGTCTAAGCATTCGCATGTTTGGTTGGAAAGCTGACACTGTCTCCTGACCTTTTCCTGGTTTTTATTTCTATTTTCATAATTAATCTTGCACGAACCCGCCGCATTAATGACATTAAAATGTGGAAACATTAGATGGAAGAGGAAGTAGTTTCCAATATGCATGAGAATGTTTAAAAATGATATTATTATTTGAAAAGAAGTTTGTAAATATTTTTTTTATAATTATTATTATTGGACCACAAAATCCATGAGAATTTGCATAAGAGTATGTAGTTGGACTCATATTCCATTAATATATATTAGTAAGAATGTATCTTTAAGGGACTTAAGGGATACCGACTTGTGCTTAATGTTTTAAATAAAAAAATGTGGTACGAATAGCTTCTATATTTCTTGTTTAATTATGCATATCGTACACATTACTTCTGCTCGTCAAATCTGAGTTAACTAAGATCTGTATGGAGATGGAGGTTTTCGATAACACTTCACCAAGTGACAATATGTTGAAGGAGAGAAGGATATAAAATGGTCCGTACTCATATATGTTAAAACATAAAAATAAAACACACACATGCATCTGCAAAGTGGAACGCACATTTCAAGCTAGCTAAGCTCCGCCTCAACTTATGGCTTATTTAATCTGGCGAAGTACATTTTTAAGCCTTACATGTAGGCTTCAACCCTCTATAAATACCAAGGTGAAGTGACTGTCTAGCAAGTCACTTGCCTAGCTAGCTAGTTGATTCCATTGAATTCTTGCTCATTTCTCCATCCTCGATAAAAAGATTTCCGAAACTCTTGTCTGCCTCGATCTTTGCTTGCTATAAGATGGCACAAATGAAGTTCTTCTTTGCCTGTGTTCTCTTCCTGTTCACTTTGTGTCAAAACCTTGAGTGCATTGAGGGAAGGCATTTGAAGCTAGAGAGAAAGCATACTTCCTCAAAACTGCATAAACTGAATGCTGAGGTACTTACAAAACATGAAGTTGTGTTCGTTAATGACAAATTGCATGTTGATGCCGATTCTGGTAACAAGACAGTAGGCGCAGTAGTAAATGCAACTAACACTTCCCCATCTTCAGAATCTCCGTCTGGCAGCCCACCGGCACCCCCAGTTGGCGGCAACCCTCGTCTGTCTCCACCAGGCCGGGACGTTGAGAACTTCAGGCCAACTGCTCCAGGGCACAGCCCAGGGGTTGGCCATTCCATCCATAACTAGGGCAACTTTTCTGTGCATGGTCACTTTCAGTCTTTGTTGTAATTGTTTGAGTCAATGATGTACTATTAATTTCTCCTCTGGAGCCAGACAAAAATGAAAAATATTCCCTTTCTGATTGTATAAATGCTTTGAATCCACGAATAAAATTTCAATTCCTTCTGTAAATGTCATCCTGGCATACGAGCAACCACGATATGACTATATGCGAATGTGGTTCGGCTTAGAGATAGTTCAAGCCTTCCCATCTCATAAAGAAAAACATCCTGATAACTTATTATATCAACCAACACTACAGTGGCTTCCAAATCAATATTAGAAATCTACTTAGATTTACTTTTATCTACTAAAATGTTTTTCTATGTATGTTTATTCATTCCTAGAAAAAAACCAAATATGTCGAAGATCAATCAACTGAAAATAATCACTATATTTGAACTTGACTCTATATATGTTGGAGTGATTAACGTACAACCAACAATAATATTATTAAAGTTAATGCATGTGATAGTTATAATATTTGGCATTTTTATTCAGCCATTCATTCGATTCCTGCACAATATTAGGTCAGGAGATATCGAATGAATCATTTTAGAAGAACATGAATTCCTTTAACCCAAACAGTGAAGTAGAATTAAATTAGCGATCGAGGTGTTTGCATGGAGACCGAAAGGTATTGCCTTGAAAGCATATAGAGCTCATCCCATGTTAGGAGATGCATTAATCACGCCTTTGAGATCATAACTTCATCTCATTGCCGTAATAGTTTTAAGTTTTAATATACATACATATCGTCTTGTACTTTAGATATTATAGCTTGCTGAAGTTTGAGGAGTCCATGAAATATTTGCTTCACCAACTCTTTCTCGAGGAATGAAGTTTATGTCCAGAAACGCGGCTTTGAATCTTTTCTGTCTTGTTGCACCCTAGAGTTGTGTATTCGTTATGATTAAAAGTCAAATTGTTGTCCTTTTCCAATCCAGTATTAGCAAGTAAGCATATTCAAAGATGACCTAAATGAGCGATTTTTTAACTCATCTAAACGTTCTAACTTAGTAAAATTTAATCTTTCTATTTCTTTGTTCATTCATATTCATCGTAGATTTTATTTGTCTTAAAGATACAAACCAATGATTAAAAAACTCAATCGATTCGGCCTATTTAATTATAAAATTTTGAATTGTTTAATTTTTCGGTTCGATTTTTAACTTTATGATTTTATTTACTTTAATAACTTTTTGTTGTTAAAATCTGATCAATTTATTAATTAATCGGTCAATTTTTATAAATTAGTAAGTTTTTATAGACCAAAATAAAACAATTATTTTTATTTAATAATTTTTCAATTAAATTCCAAATTCTTTGATAGATAAAGACAATTTCATTCAATTATATTTCAAAATTTTAATTTTATTTAATCTTTAGTCGATTTTATTACTGTCTGGTTAAAATTTTTAAAACCTTAAACTTCTTGTTTTATAGATTTAACTTTCTGTTCGGTTTTTAAAACATTAATACGAATGGACCTCAAAGAGTAATGATCACTAGATGTATTGAAATTATTGTATGGTGGAATCTTGAACATTTGATAATTTGATGTGATCCTTATTATCTAAAAATCAAATGAGATTTACCTTTTAGTTATATAAGATCCAAAAATTTTCATAATCTTTATTCAAAACTAAGAAGAAAAAAAAATTACTCGTCTATGAAAATTAAATACCCACAAAAATAATAAGATTTAATTATAGTTGACGTGAAAGAAAGTATGACTTGCTTGAATAGGTAGCTCTCTTGTTTAGTACTTGGCTTAGTTTGGGAGAGCGGTACGAGTTAACAACCTGTTAAAAATTAACTTACTGAGATGATAAGTACTTATTCTCAATAAGTACTTATATGTTTAAGATTACTGTTTTGGTAACTGCTAAAACGTGAAAATAGGTGTTTAACAAGTACGGTTGTGGTTGTTGAAAAGAGATAAAATGGCTAAAAAGTTCATTGATTTAATAAATTATTAATTGTTGTATAAATAATTAAAAAATATGTTATTAGTCATATAAATTTAAAATTATAAATAAGAAAATATAAATAAACTAAATTTAATAAATAAAATATTTTATAAAATATATTATTAGTCATATTAATTAAGAGTATAATGGAAAATAATACTTGTAGTGAAAATTATTAATAGAAAGTAAAATTTTCACCGCAGAAACAATTTCTTACTGCAATCCTCTTTCTGTTTATTGATTTCTGCGATGGTACCGCAATTTTCTCTAACTTTTAATTATTCACCGCATATTCAAATATATTATTGCATCTAAAAATTGCAATAAATAAGTACTTATCTTTACTGTATCACAAATCCAAATGCAGATCTCGACTGAGATACATACCAGCATGCACAGTTACACGCTAGTGGCTACCAGACTTTCTTTCGGTGGCAAAATTAATTAAAATCCCACTTATTCAACAAATCTAAGCATAGGAAAAGATCCCATGAGTCCTTAACTTTTGGGATTCCCAAGCAACGTGGAAGATCCTTTTGGCTTTGCCACCAAACCCTCTGCACGTTGTCGTAATATATTTATGGTCAGCCGCCGTACAATATATTAAGAAACAATTCTCGTGCACTACAGCCTAGCAAATTACAAAGAATCATTTTAATGCTGTTTGTCGCCTACAAGGTCTACTAAAAAAGAATTGATATAAAACTATTATTTTACCACAGAGATTCAGTGGGCGGAGGCTGAGTGGGGCTTCCTCAAAGTCTGGAACCGAACACAAGAGAGTGCTTTTTAACAAGATTCTTCGAAGTGGAACAGCACTTAAGAGAAACTACTCATCGTTTGATTCATTTGACTGCTTCGATCGGTACAAAAAACAAAGTTTGTTGTCGAGACTGTGACTCCATGCGTCATACAGGACCCCTTACTTTAACCAACTAAGGTTGGTGGCTGTGGAGGAATTGAATTGAAATTCTTCTCTTGTGACTGCCTCCTTTTTCATTCTATAACACTGAAAAAAAAACATGGGCTGGAAACTGGTGGAGATTTTTAGTGGAGTTTTACTATTGCGACCGCCAAAGTTCGAAAGTTTCTCTTCCGCTACTTTAGCTTGTTCTTATGTTTTATTTTCTTGGGTAGGAATCGATTACGAGAACAAGTTTTTTAAGAAATAGATAGTATAGTTTCCACATAAATAAATAAAAAATTGGCCAGCATACTTTAATATTTTCAGTGATGAGTTGTCTATCTACAAAAATGTTTATTTTCTTTAGTTTAAAAATAGAGATACTCTTTAGAACAGTTTTGTAGCTACCTAATTTTATGGTAATAAAGCTTATAATATAATAAACCATTTTGTCCAACTCTAAGTAGTTATTAGCAAGTTTATCTTTAAATTAAAAGTTAAAACAACTCGAACTTTCCCACGAAGAGTTATTAGTTTAACTCGTATTGACATAGTGCTAGAAAAAACTCAATAAACGTATCTATGATATTCTCATTCCTTTATGTGTAAAGAAAAGAAGACAATGTTCAAAACAAGTGATTTTGCAATCGATGATCTTTTAGTCATACAAAAAATTTTTAATTTGAGAAAAGACTCTTCATATAATTATTAAAACTAACTAAAATTAAAGTATTACAAGATTTGACTCATTGATGAGGGTGAAAACCACTTTTTGTTTTTTTATATTCGAAAATTGGACAAGTGTACGAAGAACAATGAACTTTTATCTTTATACTTTATATAAATACATTATGAAAAATAAAAACATTTATCTCTTCATTGTTGATACTTCAATATTTATATGTTAAAAAGTTTAAGATAAGTTTCATATTATACGAAATACACTATTAGAATTAGTACACACACACATAAAAGACATAATGTATTGAAATTTTACATTAAAAGTAGAGTCACTCCTTATATATAAATTATTTAAAATTTAATCCATTGATTCCTTGATAAAATCACATATAATTTTTATTTAGGAAATTCAACGTGATTGTATATTTGATATTCTAAAATTAAATAATAATAATAATAAAAGTCTTTATTTAATCTCAATGAATCATCTTTAATGTAGCATTACAAAAATTAAGAAATTATTCTAAATCGAAATTTATGAGACCCTAAAGGTTAGATAATATATCCTTAAAATTTACATTGTGTGACACTCTTAAAGTTACGTAAGTCTTGTAATATACTCTTAGGACTCTTATATAATTCTTAAGAATTAAGTTTAAGATTTGTTACTTTAAAATATTACTAAAAGATTTTTTATAAATGATTTTATGAGACAATTATAGAAAAGTAAATTTAATTTAATTTAATATAATTTAGAGCAGAAGAAGGTCATTGTTAAGTGGTAACTCGCGGAAGAAAATTTTGTTTTCAAAGATGTTAACTCTTAGTGAGAGAATATTTATGACAAGATGAAATAACTAAGATGAAATAAGATTAAAATAAGAGATATGACCTATGGTACGTCACACAAAACCTACTCAAGGATCAATTCATTAATCGAGACATCATATATTCCTAACAAATATATGTCCGAGATATCATATATTGCTAATAGATATATGACCATGTGGGGAAGCTTTCTAGCATATGGGTTTGGCTTTTTACTGATGAAGACATGTAACTAATGACCACTTCTAGGTTTGAGTTAGAATATACTTGATGAATTTGAGGTGTGAACTTTTGATTGTTATATAAAAAAAATATCTTAAAATTATCTATATAAAAATCAATTAAACTGATTGATGATTATCATTTGAACATAACACAAATAAATAAAAGGGATAATTTCTACTAAAAAGAAAATTAAATTTAAGTAAATAATTTGGTTGATTAATGATGGATATGAAAATAAAAGATCTTGTGTTTATTTATATACTTAAAATTTTCTATCAAGTGAATATTAGTGATGATCGAATAGTGATGGCATCGAAAGGCTGTTATAAATACTTTGGGGAAAAGATATTTCTTAGTAAAGGATACAAATCTTTCCTCTCTTTCTATCTATTTAAATTTATTTTTATTCTAAATTACATAAATCTTATTTTATTTGAAATTAAAAAATTGTTATACTTTTATCAAATCATTTTAATCGAAACTATTATATAGGTAACTATTGAATACAGTGCCTAAATAGTTATCTGACATATCTATATTAGAATTTAACCCAACTTTAACCTAAAAGTTGTTGGAACGATAGGTGGTAAACAATTACGGCTACCATGGTCAAAAAGGAGGAGGCAAAAGAGGTTGGAAATAAAATTGTAGCCTGGATAACTAATTTTTAGTTGTCTAAAACCGCGTGAGTGAGGCCTATAAATATGCCTCCCCATTTCATTTACAAAGCATCCCTTCTCAAAAAATCCCATTCTTCATATCTAGATCTTTGTATCACTTAGTGAGGGTCAATAGAGAGTGTTTATCATATTTCTTGTATAAAATATTAAGAGGCTATAAATACTATTATTTCTTATAGTGAAACTGTTCTACTCTTGCCTATAGTTTTTACCTTAATTCATTTAAGGTGTCTTCCACTTAAAATTTATGTATTTAATTATCTCAAATTTATTTGCTATGATCCTGCTCTAATTCGGTTAATTTTCTAGCAAGTGGTATCAGAGTCTGGTTTGGGTGTATAGGTCTACTTATTGTATGCTTTGTAGTTGCTACTGAATAGTGGATCCTCCACATCAGAAAATAAGTTAGATCATTATTTGAAGATATTGGGCACTATTCACGTGTATTATTACTATTTATGTGTACAGTCATTATTTACGTGGACAGTTACTATTCACATAAAATAGTGAGAGCTAATTATTTGATCAAAGAAGTTTGTGATAGAACCAATGGTGACAAAATTTGAGATAGAAAATTTCAACGGGAGTAATTTCTCACCGTGAAAGTTGAAAATGAAGGCTATCTTGAGAAAAGATAATTGCCTAGTGGCTATAAGTGAAAGGAACCGAATATACAGATAATACTTAGTGGAACAAGATGGACAAGAATTCTATTGCAAATCTTTGTCTGGCATTAGCATATGAGCGTTGTCAAGTATAGAAGAGAAGAAGATGACAAAGGAGATTTGAGATCATGTCATAAAATTGTATGAGGCCAAATCTTTGCACAACAAAATTTTTTGTAAGAGGAAACTCTACACTCTTCGTATGGCGGAATCTACTTTGGTGACAGAGCACATCAATACCTTGAATACTCTATTCTCTCAACCCATTTTGTTGGGTTGTAAAATAGAGTCAAATGAACATGCTGAGATTCTACTTTAAAGTTTACCTTATTCATATGACCAACTCATCATCAACTTAACAAATAATATCCTTACGAATAATCTAGTCTTTGATGACGTTGCAGTTGTTGTCCTATAAAAGGAAAATTGGCGCAAGAACAAGGAAACAGGCAGGTAAGTTCACAACATGTGGAGGCCTTGACAGTGATGAGAGGGAGATTAATATAACGAGGTCAAACTATAAGCCATAATCATAGTAGATCAAAATCAAGAATTAAGAAGAATTTAAAATGCTACAATTGTGGTAAGAAAGGTCACTTGAAAAAGATTGTTGGAATTTAAAGAAAATTTCCAATTCTCAAGGAAATGTGCAAAGTTGTTCTGATGATAGAGATGCTCTATGTTGTGAAGCAGCAATAACTAATGAAGGTAGGAAAAGATTTGCTGAAGTATGACTTCTTGAGTCAGGAGCTACATTCCATATGACCTCTTGAAGAGAATGGTTCCATCATTATGAACCTATCTCTGAAGGATTTGTGTACAGTTGGAGTGATCATGCATTAAAGATCGTTGGCATTGGAACTATCAAGTTGAAGAGTTATGATGTTACAATTCGTACTATTCAAGATGTGTCCCATGTGGAGGGCCTGAAGAAGAACCTATTGTCTATAGGATAATTAAATGATATTAGATGTAAGATTGATGGTGCGAATGAGATCATTAAAATAACAAGAGAAACGTTTGTTCTTATGAAGGGAGAAAAGTTAACTGCAAATTTTTATATGCTGAAGGGAGAGACTTTGTGGGAAGTTGAAGTATCAATTGTCTCAAGTAGTTCAAGTGAAAGATCGGCAATGATGTGGCATCAGAAACTTGGGCATATGTCTGAAAAAGGAAAGAAAATCCTTGTAGAGCAAAAGCTAGTTCTTGGATTGACAAAAGTATCACTTCCTTTTTGTGAGAATTGTATTACAAATACGTAGTATTGTTTGAAGTTTAATATATCAAATTCTAGAAGCAAGGTTGTTCTAGAATTGTCTCACTCTGATGTATAGCAAAGACTGATTCCGTCCCTAAGAGGAGAAAATTTTTTTATGTCATTCATTGATGATTATTCTAGGAGATGTTGGGTATATCCGATCAAGAGAAAGTCAGATGTGTTTCTAGTCTTCAAAGTCCATAAAGCAAGAGTTGAGCTTAAATCTAGAAAGAAGATCAAATGTTTGAGGACATATAATGGAGGAGAATATACTGGTGATGATTTTGAAAGATTCTGCAAGCAAAAAGGGATTAAAAGACAGCTCACAATACCATAAACTTCTCAACAAAATGGAGTAGCAAATTAGATGAACATAATCTTGTTAGAAAGAACAAGAGCAATGTTAAAAAATGCAGGCTTATAAAAGAAATTTTGGGCAGAGGCAGTCAATACTGTCTTTTATGTAGTGAATTAGTCTCTATTAACTATAATTAAGTTGAAGACACCAATGGAGATGTGGACTAGTAAACTAGTTGATTATTTAAATCTTCATATATTTGGAAGTCCAGTGTATGTGATATACAAGGCCCATGAAATTTCAAAGCTTGATGCAAAATCCAAGAACTTCATATTTATAGGATATGTTGACAGGATAAAGGGGTATCGCTTGTTGGATCCCACTACCCACAAGGTCAAAGTCAACAAGGACGTTGCCTTTGTAGGAGATCAACTACAAAGGGATAAAAGAGATGATAACAGTTCAAAAGAAAATTCAAAGACTACAATTGTACAGGTGGAAAGAGAAGTTGAACAAGAAGATTCTTCTGAAGCAAAACCAGAGCACGAGACACAAGAACCAGTTAAAGATAAAGTTCTAGAAATTCATTAGTCAAATTGCACAAAAAGGCAACCAGATTGACATTCTGAATACATTATAAAGAGTAATGTTACATACTCTCTTTTAACAGAGGAATGGGATCCACCAACTCTTCAAGAAGTAATGAGTAATTCAGATGGATCTTTGTGGAAGGAAATACTGTAAGGAGAAATTAAATCTCTTCGTAAGAATAAGACTTAGGAGCTCATGCCACTACCACATGTAAGAAAGTCTATTGGAAATAAATGGGTTTTCAAGATTAAGCAAAATGGCGAAGATCAAGTAGAGAGATATTGTGAAAGATTAGTAGTGAAATGATATGCTCAGAAAAAAGGAATTGACTTCAGTGAAACATTTTCTCCTGTGGTTCGACTCATTACAGTCCGAGTACTCTTAGTAATGTATGTTACATTTGAATTACATCTTAAACAGTTAGATGTAAAAATAACTTTTCTTCATAGAGATCTTGAAAAAGAAATTTATATGTTCCAACCAGAAGATTTTGAAGAAAAAGGCAAAGAAAACTTGGTTTGTAGGTTGAACAAATCTCTGTATAGTCTAAAACAGACGCCAAGATGCTGGTACAAGAGATTTGATTCCTTTATCATGAGCCTTGAATACAACAGACTTAATGCAAATGACGTGTTGAACATGATTTCATTATCTTTCTATTATATGCAGATGGCATGTTGGTCGTAGACTCCAACAAAGATCATTTCAAGGAGTTAAAGGCATAATTGGCTAGGGAATTTGATATGAAGAACTTTGGACCAACAAATAAGATTCTAATGATGC
The DNA here is from genome assembly GCA_027478495.1 of Erythroxylum alaternifolium. Taxonomy (NCBI): domain Eukaryota; kingdom Viridiplantae; phylum Streptophyta; class Magnoliopsida; order Malpighiales; family Erythroxylaceae; genus Erythroxylum; species Erythroxylum alaternifolium. Next base: position 50,785,892 of record JANIIA010000190.1, on the reverse strand, counting down.
AAATTCACCGAGACAGAAATAATTAGAAGATTTTGCTTTTTAAAAAGAATTATTTGAAGAAAATCTTATGACTTTTCAATATGCAAGATTGTAAGCCAATTACTACCTCACTTCCTATTAATTTTAAATTTTAAATGAGTCTTAGCGATGAAGAAGAGAGGATGGAGATGTCTCGAGTACCGTATGCATTAGCAGTGGGAAGTTTTAATGTTTGCTATGATTTATACAAGATCAGACATTACACATGCCCTGGGAATGGTTAATCGATACATGAAAAATCTTGGTAGAGAGCATTGAACTTTTGTAAAGAAGATCTTAAGATACATTAAGGAAACCTCAGACGTTGCATTATGTTATGGAGGATCATACTTTATTGTTAGCGGACATGTTGATTCAGATTATGCAAGTGATTTTGACAAAAGCAAATCTACTACAGTTTATATTTTTAAACTTAGTAGCAGAACTCTAAGTTGGGTTTTAAAACTGCAATCAATTATTGCTAAGTCAATAATAAAAGCAAAATATGTAGTAGCTACACAAGCTAATAAAGAAGAATATGGTTGAAAATGCTCTTGGAAGAACTCGGGCACAAACAAGAAAAAATTTCTTTGCTTTATGACAGTTAGGGTGTCTTGCATCTTGTAAGGAATCTAACATTTCATTCAAAGACCAAACACATGAAAGTACAGTATCACTTCATTTGTGAAAAAGGTGAAGGAGTTGTAGATATGCAAAAAAGTCATACCAAAAATAACTTAGCAGATTTCATTACGAAGGCAATCAATACTGTCAAATTTATTTGGTGTCGATCCATTTGTGGCCTGATAGGGACATGAGCAACATGAAAATAACAAGATAGAAAAAATGATGTGAATATATGATTGATACTCAATCAAATCTTCAAGAGGGAGATTATTGAAATGATTGGTGGTCAACAATTGTGACAACCATGTTTAGAAAGGGAGGAGACAAAGGAGGCTAGAAATTAAATTACAGCTTAGACAGTTGTCCAAGACCATGTGAGGGAGGCCTATAAATAGGCCTCCCCAATTTAGTTGCAAAGAATCCCTTCTTAGAAAATCCCATTTTTCAGATCCAAATCTCTACATCATTTAGTGAGGTTCAATAGAGAGTGTTTATCATCCTTTCACATCATTTCTCTTTAGCTTCATTCATCTCACAATGGTTTGTTAATGCCTTTTTTGCTTCTCCTTCCATCCCTCCTTTCTTCTCTTTCATGACCTTTGAAAGTTGAGCTTGTTTTGTCTAAAAACCTCCAAAGATACTCTACCCTCCTTGAAAATCCTTTGGATAAATCACCATATGTGTTACAGCTACAATCCATATTGTTTTCAATGAGTATCACACCTTTTGGTTCCGGACTTCTCAAGACTCTCAAGAACTCAATTCTCTCATTTGGGGATTGTGTTTCAAATGATGGAGCCTAAATTGGGAATAAACTATTAGGGTCTATTCATGGTTGGTGTTGATATTTGTGGATTGGTAATTTATAACGGATGATTATCAAGTCTATTGATTTTCAAATTGATGTTCATAGATTTTCCAAAGCTAAGTAGCCTCATGGAAACATTGTCTCCTAGAGGTCTGATAAAAAATGTGGTCTCTATGTTTTGGTCAGTTTCAAAAGGCGCATTAATTACTTTGATACTTACCAGTGGTGAAGGCTCTTCGGATCGTCGAGTCAATACCTCAATAAGTGTAGGCCATTGCACATCGTGAGAGACTCCAATATCAAGAATATGTAGAGTGCAAGAGCAATCTATTTCCAAAGTGAGAATTTGGAGGATAGAAGCATTTGCTATGTTGTTAAAAAAGGCGAATCAAGGACTTAGCTTGTAGAATTTGAGCAAAGATCGTTAGAAAAACTTTGGCTCAACAGAAACAAAATTTATCGACCTTATAGAGGCTAAAGAGGAGGTGGATGCTAAGGATTATAGGTAACAAGTCAATGCTTGGAGACCATCAGCTGCTAGCCGGTAGTTATTGTGAATTATTAGTTATGGCAGAATCATTTTGTGTTACTAAGCTCCTCGTACTGGCAACAATTTTATTGGTTCTATTACGAAGACCAGGTTGATTATTGATTGGTTCCTGGCAACTTTCCTAACTTTTTTCCCACCATTGATGAGATGTACTGATGTCTCTGGTCTTATATGGATCTTCCAATAAAGAAGGTAGGATTGAAACAGATCTTACAAGCTAGTCTAACATGTTTGAGCCGTGACATGTCTCAGGTTCTTGTTCATTTTGTGTTCGAACAGAAACTTATTCTGTTAGAAAGAAAAAGAGCCAAGAAATGAAAATAAGAATTTGTGGTTGGTCATTTGACTAAAAACCAAAGACAGAAGGTGAAGAACGTAGTCAACGTTTAATTGGAGATGGACCCACTTCTATTTTAAAAAGGTCCACATCAATCTTTGGTGGATCCCACAACTAAAAATTTTAAAAAACACATCAGTAATTTTTGGACCACGTCAAAAAATAATTGACAGTGCCTTAACACCGTTAGTGATCAGAGTTCAATTTGAACATTTTCCAAACATTTTGGTTCATTTTGAACGTTTTACAAACATTAGAGTTCAATTTGGACACTGTAAAACGTTAGGATCTATTTTGTACATCATTGTAAGCGTTAAGGTTCATTTATCCCTTTTGGCCAATTTTCAGCAACAGCCTATGTTACCAAAGCATACTTGGATTTGAAAGAGTGAAAGAAGCTACTTGATGGATTATCAAAGTTGTATGGATGGCCACATGACATTTGGAGATGGAAAGAAGGCCGCAATTATTTGAAGAGGGACCCTTTGCGTGGACGGACTACGACACTTCAAAAATGTTCTTCATATGAATGGTCTAAAAACCAACTTGGTGGTAAAAGAAAACCTTCAAAATTAGCCTTATAAATCACAACAATTTGATGATGATTTAGTGCGAGAATTTTATTTTAATTTGGATAAGAGAGTGTTGGATGATACAACTATATGTTTTCGTATGGTATATGTAAGGGGGAGATTGATTAAATTTGATCGTGATTCGTTGAATACATTTTTTGAGGTTTATGAATTTAATCATTCGTATGCAGATGACTTTTATGTGAGTAATAATATATTGGCTAATGTTTTGATCGGTAGTATAGTCATCTTGGCCTTCTGCTATTGTACTACGTGCTTATGATTTTTTCGCTGCACCTAATGCTATTTTTTATACCTCCTTATTCGCTGAAATTGATCACAATGAAGACATTCTTAGCAAGGGGAGAAACATATGATTAGAGAAAAATTGAGAAATTGGACGATTTGTTCAGATGATTGTTGGTTGTTTTGTTAACATAGGATTACTATTTCTTTGGTTATTTGCCATTTGTTTATGTGAACTTGACAAACTTGATGTTATGTGTATATGATGTTATTTGAAAATTATTTGGAACTTGATGCTCGATTAAAGGAGAGTGTCTAATTATCCTATTAAAAGGGAGTTCCTATATGTGACAAACAATATCAAAAAGTAGAAGATTGTTAAGAAATATTTTAACATATCTTATTAATTAATTTTGAGCAGTATTTATAATTGGACATCTTTGGTTATTTGAGGAATATCATTATGATGAGTAATCAACCTTATGTGGGATTCTTGAAAATAAGGTTTATTAGAGATAAAATCCTAGTGAAGATAGGATTTAATTGAGATAAAATCACCATATCTTGATGAAGATAATGTGCAGATTTTTGGTGATTTTAGGACTATCTTTGGCAGCCTATTTCGGTAGTTCCATTTATGTAAGGCAACTAGATTTTTGTTGATCTATTCCATCTTTAGCAGCTGCATTCCATGTGTAATAAAATAAATTTCTGGACTATTGAGAGGTTTTTTGTGGAAACAACAACCAGTATATGGTGACTTGACAACTGTATTTTTGGGAACTTTAAGTTATCTTTGGCAGCTGATTTTTCGGGGATCTTTTCTTGATTGGGCGGCTGCATTTTCTCTAAGGCTGCGAGATTTTTCTAGGCTATCTACTTAGTGCTTTTCGTGTGAGAAGTCCGACTATTTTCGTGTGGATGTAACTCTTTTGTTTATGACATTTCGATGATAAAACGTTTGTTTATTAATTTGTTGAGTTTTCGTACCTGCTGTGTGTAGGATGTTTCAGTGACAATATCGAAGGTTCACAGTACATTTCTTGGTAGATAACTTCCCATACTTTCATTGATGAAGTTGCATATTTAGGGGAGTTATTTTCTATATCAAGTACTGTTGTCGTTGTTTTTGTCTTTATTGTTTCAATCATTTGAATTGTTCAATTATCATCTTTACTATTAAACAATGTTGTGAAAATCTTCTGTTGAGATTTGCACGAGGTAGTCATATTATTGAGAGTAAAATTCTTTCACGGGGTGTGAGAGCGAGTGGATAGTATTAAGGTTGAGTGGTGTCGGCTCAGTAAAGCCTTGTATAAAACTTTTGATCTTCGGTGAAAGTGATTAAGCTGAATGAAAGCTCTACAGACATAGCCAAGATGTGCCAAACTACATTACCAAATCTTGGGTGTTGATCTGTTTATTTCGTGTTTAATTTTTCTATTTTCGTCTGTGCTAAAAACTGACAGTTGCTAACACAGTTACTTTATACCAAGCAACCGACAGATACAATTCAAAATAATTTCAGTTGATCAAGATTTTTGCAAGACTATATCCTTTGGGATTTTCAGAAGTAAGACATAACCCTTTTAACAATAAGTTGTTTTATTTGACTGATAAAACTTTCTGCTCCACAAAAATGTACATAACTGAAATTAGCGGCATATTCTTTGGTTTCTTCCAAGTAGGGCGGCACCAAGGGAAGAACTTAAAGGAGCATCCTGACCCTAGCCTACAGTGCATGCCAAAAAGTTCTTCTATGCGTCATTATTTCTTTTCCACTCTTGGGACTTCTATAAGTCATCAAGTTTCTTTCTGGGACTTTTGATGTAGAGATCTAAATTTGCGATTTGGCACTTCAAGTTTTTTAATTGATAGAAAAGACAGTCAATCCCGACAACTTGGAACATCATAAAAAACATTTTAGGATAAGGGAATAGTGTTCAAAGAGCACTACACAAAACTCCAAATACCTCAAGTCACATCAATTCTCAATATGTTACTACTAAATATTAATTATATGTGGGTCTAATTTCGGCTGGTTTAAGGACCAACCAAATTGCCTCTTCCGTTAGTGGCCGTTGTCTGGCAAATCACGTACCATGTTCTTGAAGCCTGCAATTAAGTATGGTGGATTTTACTGTTGCAGAAAATTTCTTAGATTAAGTGAAAAAATGGGATTACTGATTAGCCAACCAGGAATGTAACCTAGGAATACAGGAGGAAGCACAGCTTTTGAAAAAAGCAGAATACGCACGACATATGCAGACAATATGGTCTCGTGCGTTGGGATTGTGGAAAAACTGCTAAGCAATACAGACTTAAGTTGTAAAACATTAACTATGTAAAGGGTTCCAGCCATTTTTTTATTTAGTGCATATATTGATTATATGCAAGATTTTCCACAAGAGAATGCACTTACGAAATTTCAACTAGATAGTAAATACCCTATAAGACGTGAAGACTTTCACCCCTTATCATGTATCAACTTATCAAATGAAAACTAGGGGTGGACAAGTGCACTACTGGCAAAAAAAGCTGCCTAGCTAAAGAATCTTTGGAATTGATGCACTAAATTACAGATCATTGAACATCGATAGAATGTATATGTATAGAATAGTTGATCAAGGACTGAATTTCTTCTGGTTACCACTCATAAGGAATCTTTAACTTTCAGCAGCTCGTAATGATTGAGGCCATTTAGAAAGTTTACAAGAACATTTTAAAAATGAAGTTCAAACAATGAAGGAATGGACAGATGTGTTTGTCGACCAAAAGATCTCTGAGCTTCCGTACAAACCGTCAACATTTAATACAACACATCTGTAAGTGGAGAGTATATGGGAATCCCTATCATTTAGGTGTATTTTGGTGGTGGGGAAAACCGACGATATTTTGAGACTCTTTCGACAAAAGTATTGATTTAATAGACTGCCACCCGCAGTACCGTTCTCAGTCAATATCATAGCGACATTTCATTTCATTGAAAGGTCAAGTACCAGCCTTCAACTTCCTACAGATGGATTCAAGACTTTGAATAGTGAATTAAGGGCAAAACTAATATTTTAGTTATGATCATATGACTCAAGGTTATAAATTACAATCGCAACTTCAATTGTAGGGGAAATATTATAATTGTCCTCTTGTTGTCGCAATTTGTTGTAATTACATCCGCAATATTCATGCTTATAATTACATCATTTATATTATTGTAATCGTTAATGCAACTCTATTATAACCTATAATATACGATAATAGTGATTATATATGAAATAATTAATGTTAAAATTGAAATATTTGTACGGTGGTTATAGACTTACCCTACGTTTACGTTTGCTTGCTGTCCTCATGGGTGGCGACGGAAGACAGGGACAGAAAAATTTTGTCCCTGACCTGCTTGCTTGCTGTCCCCACCAATTTCTGTCCCGACTCCGGAGATAGAGACATAAAATTTTTGTTCCTTTCAAAACCAGAGGACAAGAAAACGGAGACGGAGACGGAAACAAAACACACACAT
>JANIIA010000190.1:50763856-50779117 GCA_027478495.1 Erythroxylum alaternifolium | reverse complement strand
TGACGAAGCGCGATCGTGACAGTCCTAGAATTTTACAAAGTCGCGATCGTGACACGGTACGATCGCGACTCCCCTGTTTTTGTCTCCCTCTCATGGGCGTGAGAGATAAAAGTCATGCCCGTGACTCTTTCCTCTCCAAACCATTTGTCACAGGCGTGACTATGGAGAGTCACACATGTGCCTTTTTCTCTTTTGAATTAAGTTGCAAATTAATTCTTTTAACACCCAAATCAATTATTCTTTGATCACTTTTGCTAAGGAAAATTTTTCATTAAATTGTTGAGTATTATTTTTACTTCTCCTATGAATTTTATTTATTTAATATAATTATTATCTATTTCTTTTTGTTTTGATATTATCTATTAATTGTGTATCTTATTAATAATTAATTGTTTATATTAAATTATTTTTTTAAAAAATAATTTAATTTTGTCTAAAATCATTATATGACATTTTAATTACTATTTGCTCATATCAGAAAAGTCCCACCATAATTTTTCCTTGTCTAAACTCCAATTAAATTTAAATGTTATATTTTATTTTATTGTAATGTTCCCAAATATATTTATTATTATTTCAAATAAATCTCAATGGTGACACATAGTCGCCATAAAATCTATATGGAGACTCGGGGCCAACATTCAATCTCAAATCATTCATCATAAATATTTCATTTACAACTACACATGAAGATTAACATGCTACTTACTTGATTTACTCAAAGTTTCTTCAAAATCTCTAAGAAAACCCTAACTTTCCATTAATCATATGATCATCAACATGAAGGTGGAGTAGGTTAGGTTTTCTAGGTAACTAAATGAAGAGATAATATGGTCTTGAAGAAACAAAGTGAAACAATTGGACAAGATCAACTTGATGAGGGTTGGTGAGAAATGAAGAAGAAGAAGAGAAGAAGTAACGAAGAAGATGAAAGCAAGAGTGAAAAACAAATTAAAGATGGTCTTGCAACTGAATGTAACAAGAGTGAGGTGTGTGGCAAGTGGCATGACACTTGTCACTTGCCACATGTCATCCTCTCATGGTTTTTAATGGGTCCTTTTTAACAGCTAGTTCATTTGTCTCCAATTTTTAATCCAATTGTCTCCCAATTTTCTATGACACTTGTCAATAAAGCCTAATTTCTACTACCATTTGATACTTATTTCTATTACCATTTATCAATTGTCTTGTTACTTAGCATTTTTTCTAGTCCAAAAATACCCTCAGAAATTACTCAAATTTCACCAAAAATTCTAAATCAATAATTTTACTCACTAAACTAATTTTCAAGACAAAATATTTATTATTCACATCATAATCACTTTAAAATCATTACTCAGAAAGTGTTAATTGAATGTAGGTACAATCATTGTAATGTGTACAAACATCAATAATCGTGTGTGTGTATGCTTATATTATGCATGAGCATGAAATGAAATTCCTAATCTCTCATTGCTATTCCTAACCCTCATTAATGGAAACGAGATATTACAATTCTCCCCTTTTAATAAATTTCATCCTCGAAATTCTTACCTGATTGTTCAAAAAGGTAGGGGTATTGTTTCCTCATGTGCTCCTCCGTTTCCCATGCAGCCTCTTCACTCGAGTGATTCTTCCAAAAGGACTTTCACTAATGGAATTACCCTATTTCTCAATTGCTTCATCTGATATCCCACTATCTTTACTGGTTTCTCTACATAACTTAGATTACTTGCTATTTCAACCTCATGGGCTGGTAACACATGCGTCAGATCAGACCAATATATTATAAACATACTTACATGGAACACATTGTGTATCTGAGTCATCTCAATAGGTAAGGCTAACTTGTATGCCAATTGTCCAATTCTCTCAATGACTTTATAAGCACCAATATATCTAGGGCTGAGCTTACTGGTTTTACCCAATCTCACCAAGGCGATAATCTTATGTACATTTTTTCTCATACTCGATACTCCATATCCCTCCGATGTTGATCCATATAACTCTTTTGCCTATCTTGAGTTGCTTGATCAAGTTACAATTCATATTTACTAAATTTGGCATACAACTGTTTCTCTCTCATAATTTATAGGACTAACCTCAGATGTTCAGCATGCTCCTCGCCACTCTTCTAATACACCAAAATGTCATCAATAGACACAAAGCCATTAAATAAGGTTGGAATACCTTATTCATCAAAGCCATTAAAGCAGCTAGAGCATTAGTCAACTCAAAAGCATCACTAAAAACTCAAAGTGACTATATCTGCTCCTTAATGCACTTTTTGGTACATCAGTCTCTGCTATCTTTAACTGATAGTACCCATATCTCAAGTCTAATTTGGTAAACACCCAAGCTCCCCGCAACTAATTAAGCAGATCATCAATTCTAGGCAACGAGTACTTGTTCTTCACTGTTACCCGATTCAACTACCTATAGTCGATACACAGTCTCAAAGTCTCATCTTTCTTCTTCATAAATAACACTGAGGCTCCCCATGGTGATACACTGGGTCTGATGAAACCTTTATCCAATAACTCCTATAACTGAGCCTTCAGTTCCTTCAGTTCCACAAGTGTCATCCTATATAGAGAAATAGACATAGGAGTAGCACTTGGAACTAAGTCAATCGTAAACTTTATTTCCTTATCTAGGGGTAAACCAGATAACTCGGCAGGATACACGTCCAAAAATTTCTTAACAATAGGAATATCTTGCACATTCTGCTCAGTTCAAGTATCCACTACATGGGCCAGATAAGTCTCATATCCTCTTTGCGTCAGTCTCAACGTACTCATAAATGAGATCAGTCTAGTTGACATTGCTTGACTAACACCTTGGAATACTGCTCTCAGCTAATTAGGAGATTCTAGTATTACCTCATTAGTATAATAGTTCATAATAGCTCTATAAGCAGTGAGTCAATCCATGCCTAAAATAACATATATCTCCCTTAACTGCAATACAATCAGATCTGCTTCTAACTTTGCCTAATCAATTCGAATCAAACATCTTTTACAGACTTTACTAATTACTGTATAATTTGTCCTATCATTGTACTCTCAATAATTCTCTATCACTTTTGTTTAATTATGAATATTGTACACATTACTTCTGGCTCATAAAATCTGATTTAAGTAAGATACGTATGGAGAAGGAGGTTTTCGATCATACTTCACTTGTTAAGTGACAATATGCTGAAGGAGAGAAGGAAATAATGGTCCGTACTCGTGCATGTTAAAACATAAAAATAAAAGACACATGCATCTGCAAAGTGGAACGCACATTTCCAGCTAGCTAAGCTCCGCCTCAACTTATGGCTTATTTAACCTGGCGAAGTACACTTCGAAGCCTCACATGTAGGATTCAACACTCTATAAATACCAAGGTGAAGTGAGTGTCTAGCAAGTCACTTGCCTGGCTAGCTAGTTAATTCCATTGAAATTCTTGCTCATTTCTCGATCCTCCATGAAAAGATTTCCGAAACTCTTGTCTGCCTCCGTCTTTGCTTGCCATAAGATGGCACAAATGAAGTTGTTCTTTGCCTGTGTTCTCATCCTGTTAACTCTGTGTCAAAACCTTGAGTATATTGAGGGAAGGCACTTGAAGTTAGAGAGAAAGCATACTTCCTCAAACTTGCATAAACTGAATGCTGAATTACTTAAAAAACATGAAGCTGTGTTCGTTAAGGACAAATTGCATGTTGATGCCGATTCTGGTAATAAGACAGTTGCCACAGTAGTAAATGCAACTAACTCTTCCCCATCTTCAGAACCTCCGTCTGTCAGCCCACCGGCGCCCCCAGTTGGCGGCAACCCTCATCTGTCTCCGCCAGGCCGTGACGTTGAGGACTTCAGGCCAACTGCTCCAGGTCACAGCCCAGGAGTTGGCCATTCCATCCATAACTAGGGCAACTTTTCTGTGCATGGTAGATCACTTTCAGTCTTTGTTGTAATTGTTTGCGTCAATGATGTAATATTAATTTCTCCTCTAGAGCCAGACGAAAATGAAAAATATTTCCTTTCTGATTGTATAAATGGTTTGAATCCACTAATAAAATTTCAATTCCTTGTGTAATTTTCTTGCTGGTATTCGGGCAACCAGGATATGACTATATGCGAATGTGGCCCTGGTTAGAGATAGTTAAAGACGTCCCATTTCATACAGAAAAACATCCGGATCAACTTATTATATCAACCAACACTGTAGTGGCTTCCAAATCAATATAAGAAATCCGCTTAGATTTACTAGATTTATCTACAAAAATGTTTCCATACTCATTCCTTGAAAAAACCAAATATATATGTCGAAGATCAATCAGCTGAAAATAATCACTATATTTGTTACCATAGAGCTTGAACTTCACTCTATACATAATATATGCTGGAGTGATTATTATACAACCAACAATAATACAACTAAAGTTAATGCATGCATGTGATAGTTATAATATTTGGCATTTTTATTCAGTGATTCATTGGAGTCCTGCACAATAGTTGGTCAACAGATATCGAATGAACCATTTTAGAAAAACATGAATTCCCTCAACCCAAACGGTAAAGCAGAATTAAATCATCTAGGTGTTTGCATGGAGACTGAAAGGTATTGCCTTGAAAGCATATAGAGCTCATCCCTTTGAGATTATAACTTCATCTCATTGCCGTAATAGATACTTTTAAGTTATAACATACATACTTATCGTCTTGCACTCTACATATTAAAGCTTGCTGAAGTTTGATGAGTCCATGCAATATTTGCTTCACTAACTCTTTCTCGAGGAATGAAGTTTATGTTCAGAACGTGGCCTTTTGAATCTCTTTTCTGTCTTGTTGCACCCTAGAGTTGTGTATTCGTTATGCTTAAAACTCAAATTGTTATCCAGTTATAGCTTTTCCAAGTTAGCATTGGCAAGTACCCATATTCAAAGATGACCTTCGATTAGATGAGCGATTTTTTAACTCATTTAAGCCTTCTAACTTTGTAGATTTAAGCTTTCTATTTCTTTGTTCATTCATATTCATTGTCGATTTTGTTTGTCATACGATACAAACAGACCCCAAAGAGCAATGATCACTAGATGTACTGAAATTGTTGTATGGTGGAATCTTGAATATATGATAATTTGAAATGATCCTTATTATCTAAAAATCAAATGCGATTTACCTTTTAGTTATAATTGGAACATAAGAACTAAAATTTTTCATAATCCTTATTCAAAAATAAGAAAAGAAAAAGCTCGTCTATGAAAATTTGATACCCACAAAATAATAAGATTCAAGTATATTTGAACTAAAAGAAAAATATGACTTACTAGAATATAATAGACAGCTCTCTTGTTTTAGTCCTCGACTGAAATACATACCAGCATGCACAGTTACACGCTAGGAAAAGATCCCATGAGTCCTCAACTTTTGGGATTCGAATGCAACGTGGGAGATCCTCGTGTCTTTGCCACCAAACCCTTTGCACGCTGTTGTAATATATTTATGGTCAGCCGCCGTACATATATTAAGAAACAATTCTCGTCCACTACAGCCTAGCTAGCAAATTACAAAGAATCATTGTTTGTCGCCTACGAGGTCTACTATAAAAGAATTGACATAAGACTACTATTTTAATACAGAGATTCAGTGGGCGGGGGCTGAGTGGGGCTTCCTCGAACTCTGGAACCGAACACAAGAGAGTTCCTCTTTAACAAGATTCTTCAAGGTGGAACAGCACTTAAGGGGAACTACTCATCATTTGATTCATTTGACCACTTCGATCGGTACAAAAAACAAAGTTTGTTGTCGAGATAGTGACTCCTTGCGTCATATAGGACCAATCCATTAACCAACTAAGGTTGGTGGCTATGGTGGGATTGACTTGAAATTCTGCTCTTTTGACTACCACCTTTTTCATTATATGACACTGAAAAAAAAAAGGAATGGGTTGGAAACGAGGAGATTTTTAGTGGAGTTTTACTATTGTGACTGCCGAAGTTTGAAAGTTTCTCTTCTGCTACATTAGCTTGTTGTCATGTATAAAATATATAGCGTAGAAATAGTGTAGATATTTTCTAAGTTAACAGCATAGTTGTTTTTCTCTATACCTGATATACTATAACTGAAAAAGAAACGGTTATATCAGTTAGTTTGTTATTAGCTTTAACCAAAAAAAAATCTGTATATAAACAATCTTTGTACATAAATAAAGATATGGCAAGTTCTTATTTTGCTCCTTTAAATAAATCTCTACATGGTATTAGAGCAAAAACGGTTAATGATTGCTGAACTCTGCTACTGATATTTTCGGTTAGAAAGTGATCGTGTTCGTGATATGAGACAACACTACAGTAGCAAATTTGTGGAAGATCCTCTGCAGCTTCAATCATTAGATCATCCTGAAATGTCTCTTGTATCATCTCCTCTTAATGGATCCAATTATTTGTGAAGATTGAGATATATGAGAATTGCCTTAGGAGCTAGGGTAAAATTGGGATTCATTAATGGAACGTATAGTGTGCCAGATAAAACATCACCTGAATACTGAGTTTAGGTAGATTATATGTGTTAAGATAAAGGTGATTATATCTTACTATTTAATTTTAGACATTATTTGATAATTGGACCTAGTTGTGTTTATGTGGGACTCTTTCAAGTCATGTGTTGATAAGGCTTAAAATCCTTAACAAGGAATTTTTTTAAATTGATTATTTTTGGGATAATGGTTGTCCAAGGATTTTGAACTAATTATGGCAGATGTAATATGGCTAAGATTCTGATTTGTATTTAACTAAATGTTGTCATTTTTGGGAAGGATTTATTAACAACCTGACAGCTGGGATTTCGAGGGAAAATATCAATATGTTTTTATGAGCTAATTGTGTGAAGATAGATACCTATCTGTTGCAAACCTTCTTGTGAATCACGCAACCTAGGGCGTTATCGTTGGTGTTGTAATTTCTAGTGCATTATGAACCAAGGTTGAAGTGCGTGAGTTGCATTTTTCTTTGACGTATTGTCGTTTATTAGTTGTTCTTGCAGCAGGGAAATTCTATCTTATTTTTACGCAATCAAGGCTGTTTTTGTTTGTTTTTATGCTACAATTTTCTTTGGTGGCATTGTCGTTAATGGTGGGTGTGCAGTAGTTGTGATTTTCTTTCTATGGATATTCTTCTATTATTCAACAACAAATTAAAGATGTTCCTTGGGAGTTTTGTAGGTGATTCATTGTCTAATTTATGTATTCATTTTGTGTTGTTGCTTCTCATCTATTGCGTGGATTTTGGTGAACTGAATTGATGTTGATTGTGTGGTTGTCCATTGTGGAAGTAATGTCTGAAAAATCCAGTAGCTGAATCCAATAGAACTATTAATGAACAACTTTCCGATCTGTCATTAAAGGGGCTGAATTCATTGGGAAGTTGTTCCTTTTTTATCTCAAGTGTATTTATCTATGTTCATTATTATTTGTAATCACTTTAGTTGTTTGTTCATAATCTTTATCGTTAAATTTGTTGTTGAGAAAATCCTCTGTTCAGATTAGCACGAGTCGGTTGTGTTATTAGGTGTGAAATACTTTCACAGGTTTTGAGGACTAGGGATAATGTCGAGGGTTAAGTGAAGTCAGCTCAGTAAGGCCTTGTATAAAAACTATTGTCGTCAGTGAAAGTATGAAGCTGGGTGAGGGCCTCGCAAACGAGACAAGGTGTGCCGAGCTGCGTTAACAAATTTCTTATATTGATTTGTTATTTTATGTTTATTTTTTCTATTTTTGATTGTGCTAGATTTTTTGAAAGTACTACATTCTTTGAGATTTTACAATTGATATCAAAGCAGGTCATCGAGTCATAACTTCGTACGTCAAGTTGGTGCAGATCTGTGTTTCGTAATTATGGCTATAAGAGAAGGGGCATCAATTATTAGGCCACCGTTGTTAGATGATTCAAATTATCCTACGTGGAAATCACAGATGAGAGTATTCATTCAGGCACAAAGAACAAAAGCATGAACTCAATTTTAAATGTTTGGACACATCCAGTGACGACTGATGAAAAGGGAGAAGCAGTGCTTAAAGATGTAAATGAGTGGACAAGGGCAGACGAAGAGAGAGAACTTGTAAATTCTTAGGCCTTGCACGTCATCTTCAATGCAGTTGATGAAGGTCGCTTTGCTATGATATTAGCCTATGAATCAGCGAACGAAGCGTGGGACACTTATGAAAGCTATACATGAGGGATCAAAATCTGTGATAGCTTCGAAACTTCAGATGTTGGCTGCTAGATTCGAAGAGCTTAAGATGAATGAAAGAGATAATATTAGAGACTTCCATGAGAGTTTGCGTGACATAGCCAACCAAGCACATCAACTTGGGAAGAAGTATTCGAATATGAAACTTGTTAAGAAAACGTTGAGATCACTTCCTCCGACATTCATACCGAAAATTGCAGCTATTGAAGAAGCCCATGATATCACTGAATTATCTTTGGATAAGGTATTTAGGATTCTTACCAACTTTGAGATGAATTTGTTAAGAGATGAATGAGAGAAGAACAAAGGATTGACATTGTAAGCTGAGGTTGGAAAAGTCGTGAATGACTTAGGAGATGAATCTGATGAGAATGAGGATATGGAGTTATTGACAAGAAATTTTGGCAAGTGGTTAAAGAAAGTGAAGAAGGATAGATCCAAGTTTAGGTAAAATGGTTTAAGCTCATCAAATAATAACTTCAAACAACAAGTTAAAACTCAAAAGGGTGAAAGAAAAGTGAAGAAAATTCAATGTCATGAATGTCAAGGCTTCGGACATGTGCAAGTAGAATGTGCTAACACTTTGAAGAAGAGAAAAAGAAAGTCTTATATGAGCACTTAGAATGAGAATGAATCCAAAAGTGAGTATGGCAATGAAGAGGAATTTGTTAGTAATGTTGCATTGTTTCCTTCATATAGCAAAATTCCAATTATTTTCTTAACAATAACTAGGAAGGAAGAAGCTAATGATGAAATCGTGGATAAAACTACACAAGATTATGAGAAAAACAAAGATGGATTAGCTCAAAGTTTAATTTCAAATTATGACAGTGATGACAACAATTCAGAAGATAAAAGGGAGGATATTTATGAAGCCTATGAATTAATGTATGCAAAATAAGTGCAAACGTGTAAGAAGAATAAAAAGCTAAAGAAAGAAAACTCCTCTATAACATTCAAAATTTAGAGAAGAAGTTGTTATCTACAATGAATGAGCTTGATGAAACAAAATTGAAGTTGGTCAATGCAGAAAATGGAATAAGAATTTTAAATGGAAGCACCAAGAAGTTAGAAAAGTTTATGGAAATTGGTTAGATTAAAGGGGACCTTCAAGGCATTGGTTATAAAGGTGAACGTTCTAAGTCGAATGATAAGAAAAATGGTGTAACCAAATCTGTCCAAAGAGAAACTTCGAGGATGAAATAAAAATTTATACCTACTTGTCACTTTTGTGGAGTAACCAGGCATATAAGGCCGGATTGTTACAAGCTACTACAAATGATATTTCAACAGGGTCAAACCAAAAAATCTAGACATTCTCCATTAAATTTCTAGCAATAGCCCATGTTACCCAACATACTTACAAGCACAAATACGTAATTAAGGAAAAATAAGAAATTGTCTACTTTTTGATTTATTTGACTTCTATTAAACTTGGATATTTGTATCTTTGGATAATTGATTATGTTTGAATCTTGTTGATTGATTAAGAGGGAGTTCTCTTGTGGTTTGTGAATTCGAAATTATATGTCCAATTATCTCCTCTAGGGGGAGTTTCAAATATGTGACAAATAATGCCAAAAAGAGGGAGATTATTAAGATATAGGTGATTATATCTTATTATTTAATTTTAGATATTATTTGATATATGGACCTAGTTGTGTTTATGTGGGGCTCTTTCAAGACATATGTTGCTAAGGCTTAAAATCCTAATCAAGGATTTTTTTGAATTAATTGTTTTTGGGGATAATGGTTATCTAATGATTTTGTATTGATTATGGCATATGTAATATGACTAGGAACCTAATGTGTATTGACTAAATGTTGTCATTTTTGGGAAGGATTTATTAACGACGTGGCAGTTGGGATTTTTAAGGAAAAGATCAATATGTTTTTATGATATGATTGTATGAAGATAGATACCTATCTCTTGTAATCCTTCTTGTGAATCACGTAACCTAAGGCTGTACTGTTGGTATTGTAATTTCTAGTACATTATGAACCAAGGTTGAAGTACATGAGCTGCGTTTTTCTTTGATTTGTTGTCGTTGATTGGGTGTTCTTGCATCAGGGAAATTCTATCTTGTTTTTATACAACCTAGGTTGTTTTTATTTGTTTTTACGTTACACTTTTCTTTGACAAACAACTTTCCGATCCTAATACAACAAAACTATTGACAAACAACTTTCCGATCTATCATTAAAGGAGTTGAGTTCATTTGAAAGTTGTTCCTTTTTATCTCAAGTGTATTTGTCTATGTTCATTATTATTTTTAATCACTTGAGTTGTTTGTTCATAATCTTTGTCGTTCAAAATTGTTGTTGAGCAAATCTTCTATTGAGGTTAACACGAGTCAGTTGTGTTATTAGGTGTAAAATACTTTCATAAGTTGTGAAAACAAGAGATAGTGTCGAGGGTTGAGTAAGTCAGCTCAGTAAGGTCTTGTATGAAACTATTGTCATTAGTGAAAGTATTCAGCTGGGTGAGGGCCCGTAGACACAGGCAAGACGTGCCGAAGTACGTTAACAAAATTTATATGTTGATTTGTTATTTTACGTTTATTTTTTCTGTTTTTGATTGTGCTAGATTTTGCCAAATTACTATATCCTTTCGGATTTTACAATATGGTTACATCATGGATTTTGAACTTTATTTCCAAAGAGTTAGTTGACGCATTCATTTATGCAAAAAATACAAAAGAATTATGGGAAGAATTTTAGGAGAGATTTGGAGAAAGTAATGGACCTATGATCTACCAGATTTAAAAAGAAATAAGTTCGATTGTTCATGGAAATATAAACATTGCTAGATATTATACTAGATTAAAGAAACTATAGGATGAGTTAAGTTGGTTACTGCCAATGCCAGAATGTACGTGTGGTTTATTAAAAACCACTACTGATTCGAATCAAATGAATAGATTAATCTAGTTCTTGATGGGTTTAAACAATTCGTTTGATCAAATTAAAAATCAAATTATTCTTATGGATCATATTCCTAGTGTGAATAAAGCTTATTCGATGATACTACATGTTTAAAAACAAAGGGAAATACATTTCATAGAGGATGTTTCTAAATATAACGCGTTCATGGCTAGAGGACATGGTTTTTAAGAACGAAGGAGGAGAAGAACATAATCAGTGGAATGATAAGAGAAGAGAACCGAAGAAAGATAGGTATTTTGATTACTGCAAAACTGAGAGTCACTTGAAGGAAACTTGCTTCAAATTACATAAATATCCGGAATGGTTTAAGGGCAACAATGATAAAAAAAGGCAAGAAACAATCAAGAGTGATGGCAAACCTAGCTGACACGCCATTTGAAGGAGCTGATAAATATAAGATTATTTAGAAATCACCTAAATGGTCTGTAGAAATTACAAATGTTATACAATAAGAAGTTATGAAATATATGAAAGGAATGAGTATGGGTGAAGATAGTAATCGAGTTAATTTTGCTCATCTAATAGTTTTGCCAGGTTCTATGCTTAATTTTTCTTTTAGTTCACTTGATTTTGTAGAACCAGGTTTATAAATAATTGATACAGGAGCCTCAAGCTATATGACATCAAGCCTTAAGCTCTTTGCTCAACCAAAAATACCAAAAGAATGTACACCAGTGTTTTTACCAAATGGATCAATTAAATTGGTTCATCATGTAAGAGATATAACCATCAGTTCTTCTCTTAAACTTACCTCTGCTCTTCATATACCTAGCTTCAAGTTCGATTTACTTTTAGTTCATATGCTTGCCAATATTTCTGGAATTAAAATCATTTTACCCTTCTTTTTGTTTATTTCAGGACTTACTGACTGAGAAATTTTTAGCAGTGGACGAGTTGTGTGAAGCCTTTACATTCTAGACAAAATCATTTTCTCATAAGCCATAATTGATTCGGTGATTCCAGATAAAAAGATGACAAGTTTTCATACACAATAGCAAGTAGCTTATACGTTTACTGAATGTATAAATAAGAGAAAACAAACTAATTTTCAGCTTTGGCATAACATATTAGGGAACGCACCTTACTCTATTATTAAACATATTGATGCTATTGGTTCTACTGATTCAATCTCTTTACCTCAATGTGACATTTGTCCTTTATCCAAACAACACAAATTACCATTTTTTCAATGACAAACGACTTTATCCAATATTTTTTATATTATACATATTGACCTCTAGGGACCTTATAAAACTCCATCTATTTCTGGAGCTCATTATTTCTTGACTGTTGTTAATGATTACAGTCGAGCAACTTTGACTTTTTTACTCAACCACAAGACTTAAATAGCCAAAATCCTTGCAAACTTTCTCATTCTCGTTGAAAATCAATTTCAAACCACTATTAAAGTTGTGAGAAGTGATACTGGCAGTGAGTTTGTTAATTTAGGTCATTCTTGTATGTTTCAAACTAAAGGATCAATGTTTATGTCCATGTTCTCCTCATTAGAATGGGATAGTTAAAAGAAAGAACAAACATCTCTTGCAAACTGCTCGATCTTTGATAAGTAAATTGCTAAACAAGTTTTAGGGAGATTCCATTTTAGTGGCTACCTACATAATTAACAGACTTCTTGCACCTCTTTTATCTTGGAAACCTCTTTATGAGTTGCTTTACAATAAGCTACCAAGTTATGAAATTCTTAAAACTTTCGTTTGTCTTTGTTATGCTACCGATACCTTACCCCATAAGGATAAATTTGATCCTAAGCCTATAAGTGTGTCTTTATTGGCTATGTTACTGGTCAGAAGGCATTTAAACTATATGATATTGCTAGCCATAAAACATTTGTTTCTAGAGATGTTATTTTCCATGAATCTGTTTTTCCTTATGTTCAAGATTTACCACCACCACCACTTCATTCTACTCCTCTTCCAGAAATTTCTCCCACTGATCCTCCTTCCACGCTTCCTAATGACTTTCTTTATCTTCCTTTAGACTCAGCCATACATAATACCACAGCTCATGTATCACTAGTTGATTCATCCTCTGCAAATAAAATGCAAAGTACTTCAGTTCCAGCTGAAGCATCAATATTGATCTCTACTTAAGATGTTTTTGATGCTTCTATACCTTCTTTACATACTCAAAAAAGCACAAGAGTCAAATATCCTTCTTCAAGGTTAAAGAATCTTGCCTCGAATGTAACTACATCTACCTACGACTTCACTTCTACTACTGGTTCTTTCTCAGCTCAGTCACCTACTTTAGGTATGTCTTATACTCCTCCCTCCTTTCAATGCATTCACCCACCTTGTTTTATTTTTTCATATCTACATTTTATGGCAAATATATCTACTGTCCATGAACTTTGGAGCTATAATCAAGCTAAACTAGATGAAAATTGGGTTAAAGCCATACAATAGGAGCTTTATGTGTTAGAGAAAACAACACTTGACAGTTCACTTCTTTTCCTCCCAACAAGAAAGCTATTGGTTCTAATTGGGTTTATAAAATCAAATTTAAACCTGATGGTAGTATGGATTGATATAATACGAGATTGGTAGCTAAAGAGTACATTCAAATCAAAGGTCTTAATTATACCGATAGCTTTTCTCCTATTGCTAAACTTATTACTATATTTTTATTTCTTGCCATTGTTTCTACTAATTCATGGCCTCTACATCAAATTGATATAAACAATGCTTTTCTCCATGGTTCTCTTAATGAAGAAGTGTTTATATTTCCTCCTGAAGGATATACCAGAGTTGGTCCAATTCAAGTTTGCAAGCTTGCTAAGTCTCTTTATGGCCTTAAACAGGCTTTTAGACAATGGAACTTGGCATTTTCTGTTAAACTTCACAATTTTGGTTTTTTCCAATGTAAACATGATCACTACTTATTTTTCATGTCTTACAATTCTTCTTTCTTAGCTCTCATCATCTATATAGATGACATATTATTCACATGACCTAATGAAGCAATCATTCAAGATGTTAAGTGATTTTTACATGCTGCCTTTACTCTCAAAGACCTTGGATCTGCTAAATAGTTCCTTAGTCTTAAGATAGCTTACTCCTCTGATGGGATTTATCTTAATCAAAGGAAATATATGTTTGATATTTTACAAGAAATTGGTTTACAAGGTGCCAAGCCTTCGCTATTCCTTTCCTTGTCAACACTCGACTTCAATCCATGATAGATTCTCCATATTCAGATGCAGCTAAATATCATCGTTTAATTGGTCATCTTCTCTATGTTAATCTTTCCCGACCAGATATCTCTTATGTCATTTAACATTTAAGTCAGTTCATGAATTTCTCCACAAACTTCTCATTAGGATGCAGCTGTCTATGTTCTTTGCTATCTCAAAGGATGTTCATCTAAAGGTATATTTTTCCCTTCTAATTCCTGATTTACTCTCACTGGATATTGTGATTTTGATTGAGCTACTTGTGTATCTACACATAAATTTGTTACAGGTTACTATATTTTTCTAGATTCATCACTTGTTTCTTGGAAAACCAAGAAGCAAGCTATGGTTTTGTGTTCCTCTACCGAAGCAGAGTACCGTAGCATGGCTACGACTATTTGTGAGCTCCAATTGTAACACCCCACTCCCGCTGGACCTGAACTCGATATCGATAGTGATATCCGAATCCGTGCCCCGCGAGGGTAGTGTGCCTCATCACTTAACAATCAAACAGTCGATATAAGTTTTTTTTAAACACAACATAAAGTATAGAAAATCAGTAACCAAAACGTTCCACTTTGTTTTATAACCATTTGATACAACACAATGAAATCAACAGAAACTTTTATTAGCCACTTGGGCCCATTTCAAAATACAAAATACAAACCATATCATTCACTTTCAATTTCCCAAAATTATTACAAACTGTAATATTCGATTTCCAATAATACAAACTTTTGCAGAAATAAAAATTCAGTCTCAAATAAAGAAAATCAATGCAGACGCGAACTGATCCCGACTTCTTCTTTCTCTCATATGCAACAGATATACTCCCGTTGCCTAACAGGGTATTCTTCTGAGTCCTGAAAAATAATTGCAAATTTTGGGTGAGTTTTGCGAACTCAGTGA
>JANIIA010000190.1:50736800-50746933 GCA_027478495.1 Erythroxylum alaternifolium | reverse complement strand
CATGTTTTTCAAACCAAAATTGTAGAACCAAGGGAATAGACATAAACCTGAACATATCTTACCTCATTTGGAAACTAAAAAAAATCCTGTAAATTCCCCATTCCCAAAAAGAAAAGTAACTGCCGTAAAAATAATTGCCATCAAGATTGTGTATTTATGAATTTCCGCTATTTCAACCTGATGTATGTATGTTAATTGGACTCTTCATCCGTGTGTAATCAGCTGTATTGTGGTAATAAAGATCTTTGCTACTTTAGATATGTTTCATTATTCATTGAGTTTACAGTATTATTATTTTCTTTAACTACTTTGAAATTTGGATATATAAAATCTTCCTGCACTTTTACGTTTTAGCCGGCTTACGTCCACTGACAGTGACAACATCTTTACACCATCATTACAAAATCATTGCCACTGGCTGCTGCAGGTGACAACAATTAAAAATAGTAGTTAATTGGCCGGAAGAGGATGAGATGGAAGTTAAGTTTAAATGAAATTTTAATAAAAGATATATCTTTACATTTTGAAATATGTCAATTTATAAAATATTTTATGCGGAAGAATTCAAAATCTTAAATTTGATTCATAATAAAGTTTTTAAGTTTTAAAATTATTACAGAGCTTTAAAAAGCATAATTTACACACGCTTACAAATTTAAATTGCACCTGTTAATAAGTAATTTCCTTTTTAAAAATTAGTAAACTTTATAACTAATTCAATTATTCTTTTAAAATAAATATATCTTTTTACAAATAATTTAAAAAATGATGGCCATAATATTGTCCATCCTAACAATATTAATATTTTGTTTAACAACAAAATTAGTCTATTCATAACTTTGATATTACAAAACTAACATTTTAACCTAATTGAATACTTGGCAACTTCTCTTTTCAATTTATTAAAATTACCCAATAATTCGTGCAAAAACTCCCCCTCTGCAAATTTAGTCTACAAAGCTTCCTGTTTTGAGATGGTTAGGTGAGGGTCATCAATTGTGCGCAATTTTTTCTTAACATTTTTTACAAAGAAATTATTTTTGTGACTCGAACTCGTGACTTTTTGATCATAAAAAAGTAACTTTATTAATTGTTCCAAGGTTCGGCCTAAAATAATTTTAATGATTAGTTGAAATGCAAATACTAGAAGCAAAAAAGAGAAATTCATGCATTTAGACATGTCCAGAAAGTTTGGCTTTGGGGCAAAATGGGGAGAGGAGTAACCTCTGATGAATAACAGGAAACTGAAAGTACGTAAGAAAGAAAAAAAAAATAGCGAAAACTTTAAGAAAAAGAAAAGTGGTCTTGATACATATATACGTGTTAAAAGAATGTTCATCCAATCAAACTGTGGTAAAAAGAAGGAAAATATAAGTTCCTTGTCCATTATACATGCATGCGCAGAAAAAGTGGATCCAATTTGCTTGTCCGTACAGTTCAGCAATTCACCTCGGAGCTCTCTAATTTAACGCAGAATCAAGTTTGGAAAAGCCAATGCGGCAAGTGATTTACTATTTACGAGGAATGATAACCGTTGATATTTTGAATGGAATCTGAGCTCTAGAGTTTAATTACCAGACAAAAGATACAACAGACCATGTGATATGATCAAGAAGAAGGAAACTCGTCCCAGTGGCCGTCAATGTATTTACTATAATAACAAAGTTCCCAAACCAAAAGTACCAAAAGTTGCCTGTGCCTCTGGTTGGGCACCAAAGAATAGCGCCGCAAAACTTTTGGAGAGTTGGATCCACTAACGTTGGAGTCCTACATAGGTAGCTAGATTCTCGTAGCTGTAAGAGAATGTTATATGTATTGTTATTAAAGGCCTTGTCTTTCCAAGTTGTCACTGGCAATCACAAGGATGATATTGCCGTCAAGTTGAAATTTATGTTGTGTGGTCCTTTTAATTAACTGCCATTTACAGTTATGGTCGAGATCTCTTTCTAAAAGGCCAAACATATACATGTATTTATCACAAGATAATAAAATCTTCTGAAGCATATTCTGAGGCAACTTGCAGTGGCAGCTATCAGCTAGCAGCCAAAATGCATTCCAATGCAAATAGTGAGGTTTAGTGGTCAGTACATGTTAAACCCTGAAAAAGGCCTAGCCATCACTTTGGTTTATTTATATCGCTAGAGTCCAGAATAGTGGCAAAGGGTAGGCCGAAAGAATCTCTCCGACCTTTTTGGGTCAGGTTTCGTTTATTATAAATGTAAATACAAAAGGGGAAAACATCACTTGCAAGTATAATAAGTAAGAACTTCCTTCTTTTGAATTTTAAATAAGAAATAAATATTTTTTAAAAGTTTCAATGTCTCTGTGTAGGGATGGCAATGGACTGACCCATGTTCAACTTCCACCAATTTTTTTAAAATAGTTTTTTTTTAATTAAAAATATAAAATAATTTATTTTTTAATTAGATCAGCGTCTGGGTTGCCTAGATCCAAGCTTACCCGAGACCCAACTCTTCTAAATAAAACGATGTTGTTTTGCTTAAAATAATTAGACCTCGAGTTTATTTGGGCCTGAGCCTGGTCCAGGGGCTGACCTATTAAAAACAAATAAATCTAAGCCCATGGGCCAAAAATTGTCATCCCTATTTCTGTGTATGAACCATTAATACTCTAATGAAAGGAAAACGCATAACTCTTAGTCATAGTTGATACATATAAGTAACATGTATGTTGGAAGGTGGAAGAGTGAATTAGGTAAGAGAATGTGTCACTCAAATTTTTGGCTTGTTTAAAATGTTTCGTATAAGAGGTATTTATAGGGAGCTTAGGATTACTCTAGAACTACTACTTAAATGTGCAATAACTTTCTACTTAACTAACTTATTAAATGTCCTTTAGAACAATCTAGTGCTCTAGGCATATCTACTCACAGGACCATTCTAAAAAAAGACTATTCTAAAAAAAATCCTAGCAATAATTGTAATTTTAGAATAAAAAGATATTTTTCAAGAGAACTCTAGAAACTCCAAAGTTCAAATTATATTTTTAAAACTCTCCCTTAATTTGAACTTTTCCTCTTCATCCCAAGTCTTGATCTTAGTCTTTTAAAGTCTTCGAACTTGAATGCCTTTGTGAAAATATCTACAACTTAATCTGGTGTCTTCACGTACTTAAGATCAACTTCCTTTCTTGCAATACACTCTCTAATGAAATGATACCTTAAATCTATATGCTTACTCCGATCATTGTATACTAAATTCTTGGCAAGTGCTTGGGTAGACTTGTTGTCAATGTAAATCTCTGTTGCTTCTTCTTGAATCAAGTGAAGTTCCTTTAATAGTCTCCTTAGCCAAATCGCATGACAAGTACAAGAGGTTGCCACCACATACTCGGATTCACATGAAGATAGTGTAATAAGTGGTTGCTTCTTTGAACTCCATGAAATTGCACAATTACACATGTAAAATATAAATCTGGTAATACTCCTTATATGATCAATATCTCCAACAAAGTTGCTATTGCAATATCCTATAAGCTTGAAATTATTAGACGAAGGATAAAATAATTCATACTTCAACGTTCCTTTCAAGTATGAAGTATTCTTTTTGCTGCCTTCATGTGAGTTGTTGTAGGAACTTCTATGAAACGGCTCACTACTCTACCAGCATAAAGAATATTGAGTCTTGTACATGTCAAGTACCTCAAACTTTCCACAAGGCTTTTGAATAAAGTGAGATCTTCCTTTCTGCCTTCTCCAAACTTTGGTAGTTTCGTTCCACACTCCATGGGCGTGTTCACGAGGTTGCAATCAAGCATCTTGTATTTCTTCAATACTTTTTTTGCATATCCTTCTTGAGAGATAAAAATTCCTTCCTCCATATGATTCACCTATAGGCTTAAAAATTAGGACATGATTCCTATGTCGGTCATCTTGAACTCATGAGACATCTCCTTTTTGAACTCTTTAAACAATCTCAGATTGTTGCTGGTAAAGATGAGATCATCCACGTAAAGACAAACTAGCAATATGTCTCCATTATCATAGGCTTTCACATAGAGAGCATACTCATTAAGGGCTTCATCGCATTGAAAGTTTTTAATGTTGGTGGAGAATAATTTTTCATTTATGGTTTAGACAGTTTGAAAAATGTGCAGGGCATGAGACTTGTGAACAAGTGGAAATATCCAAGTATATTGACTAATTCATCAATGAAAATAATGAAATAATGAGAACTAGAAAAGGAATAAGATGGGAAAGGTCTCCTGATATCATAATAAATAAGTTGTAAAGGTATAGTAGAATGACAAGAATTTTGATGGTACTCTCACTAAGTGCTGTTGTTGATGTTTTGTGTGTAATCAGCTTCATTGTTGTAATTAAGATCTTTGCTACATTAAATATGTTTCATTATTCATTGATTCCCAGTATTATTATTTTCTTTAACAAATTTGAAATTTGGATATAAAATCTTCCTGCATTTTTAGCTGATTTAGATCCACTAATAGTGACAACATCTTTACACCATCATTATAAAATCATTGCCACTAATTGATAAATTTATATTGGCACTGGCTGCTATATGCAGGTGGCAAAAATTAAAAACATTTAATTTACTATGAAAGGATGGAAGATGATGAGATGGAAGTTAAGTTTAAATGAAATTTTAATTAAAAATATGTCTTTACACTTTGAAATATCTCAATTTTATAAAAAAAATGTGTGCTGAAGAATTAAAAATTCTATATTTGATTCATAATAAAGTTTTTAAGTTTTGAAATTATTACAATTCTTCAAATTAATAGCACAATTAACACATGCTTAAAATTTAAATTGCACCTATTGATGCGTAATTTTCTTCTTAAAAATTAGTAAACTTTATAACTAAATCAATTAATCTTTTAAAACAAAATATATGCTTTCTATCAAATAATTTAAAAAATGATGGCCATAATATTGTCCATCGGAATAATGTTAATATTTTGTTTAACAACAAAATTACTCCTTCCGTAACTTTGATATTGTAAGACTAACATTTTAACCTAATTGAATACTTCATAAGTTCTCTTCTCAATTTGTTAAAATTACCCAAGAATTCGTGCAAAAACTCCTTGTCTAATTAAAAAAAGGGAAAACCTAAAATACAAGACTCTCTGCTTTATAAGGGTTGGTGGCAGTCAGTGGTGAAGCTTGACTAATTTTTTATGGGGGGCAAATCAAAAGAAATTTTTTAAGTGATCCCATTTTTTGTCATGCACTATTAGGATTTCAAGGGTGGCGGTAGCCCACCCTTGCCATCCTAGGCTACACCCTTGCCATCCTAGGCTACCGCCACTGGTGGTAGTCATCAATTGTACGTAGTCTTTTCTTTACATTTACAAAGAGACTATTTTCGTGACTCAAACATGTCACCTTTTGGTTATAAAGAAGTAATCTTACCAATTATTTTAAGGTTCACCCTAAAACAATTTAATGATTAGTTGAAATGCAAATACAAGAAGCAAAAAAAAGTAAAATCAAGCATTTGGACATGTCCAGAAGGTTTGGCTTTGGGGAAAAATGGGGAGAGCGGTAACCAGTGATGAATATCAGGAAATTGGGAGTAGGTAAGAAAGAAAAAATAGTGAAACTTCTTGGAAGTATGATAGAAAAAATTTAAGAAAAAGAAAAGTGGTCTTGAACAGGAACTGTCAATCAATTACTTTTACCATTTGTAACTCAAAGTATCATCAAGCAGCTACGCCCACACACAAAGGCCCCATTTGGTTATTAGTTGATTAACAAAAAAATAGCTAATTGACCTCAAATAGCTGGTTGTCTTTATAAAAAAGTTATTTAGGTTGTTTGGTTATCAGCTGGTTGGGTTGGCTTATTCAATCCAACCAACTGATTTTTAAGAAGCTACTATGGAGGAGCGTTTTATTGAATCAGCTAATAGTTTTTTCTTTAATTCCAATTTTTCCCTCTTTACTCTTTGCTCTCAAGTTGTCTCAACATTACTCTAATTATTGTAGCCGAGCTCCGCAAATCCTCCTTCAATTTCTTAATCCTACGCACTAAATTCACACTCTCTCCACCACATCCAATCGTAGCGACACAAATTCGTTGCCATTGCCACCTTCTTATCCACGACCCAATCGCTATACACCCACCATTATTGGGAAGGAGGTATTAGAGTTTCTTACTCTGATGCGCCCAGCGGAGGCAGCGGTGGAGACGATGGTGAGGGAGAGAGTGGCAGTGGTGGTGATACAAGGAGATGGTGGTGTTGGTCATTACTTGCATTCTTGTCAAAGTCACATTCTCTATTCCCTTTATTGTTTTACATAGTAAGTTTTGTTTTCTTCTGTTTAAATATCTTGGATCGTTCTTCACTTTCTTCTTCTCTCTTTTGTTTCTTTTAATATTAGCTTATGCTTTTTGTTTACGCTTCATATCTTTGTTCGTTAGTGGATAATTAAACCACACTTTTAACCATTTGACTATTGATGGTTTTGGCTGAAAGAAAATGGTTTCTTGAACTTTTTGGGTATCTATTTCTGATTTCGATTGTTTCTTTATTTCTTGTCCCTTTCTTAGGTTGATGTCATAAAATTCTATAGCAGGTTGTGCATGTTGTTCTTTTCTGTTTTTGCAATGCGTGTGTTGTAGTCTTGCATTAATAATGTGAAACCATATAAGCTAAATCCCATTTGCATGTGTCTGTATACTGATAATACCTAAAACAATGGTTTGGTCTTTATTCAAGGGCAACATCAGTGAATGGCACACTAAAATTGTTATTGTCTCCAAGAGAATCAGAGAAATGAATTCGACTTATCACTATTTTGCATTTTTTGTTTCCTAACCCTTAAGTTGAACTTAGTCTGAATTTTCATATGGCAGCTTTCTATTGAACTAGAATTATAGACAAACAGTTCAAGGAAAATGCTATTAAATATCGAACCTCCACAAGAGCGTGTATATGAACCTGAAGGTGTTGGCAAAATTCTTAGAAAAGGGGATAAGGTTGGTAATGGCATGAACATATTTTGATATTTGCATATCAATGCTTGCTCAATGGAGACATGAAAGAGAATGATGAATAGAGATTTAGCCACAATTATATTACAATTCTATAGTTGTATTTCAATAGGTAGAAGCACATCTTGATCATAGTCAACTAATTAGTTTATTATCATTGGCAGAATTTGGTTTGTGCCTGTACTTTTCTCTTCTGCGGATCACCTTTAGCACGAAAGCCTTGTTTCTCATTATTTGAACCTTTTAGGTTGGTGCTTTCAACATGGGATCAACGGTCGTGCTCGTCTTCCAAGCTCCAACATTGAAGCCACTCAAACAAGGCGAATCATCTTCTGAATTTAGGTTCAACATTAAGCGTGGGGATCAAATTCGAGTTAGGGAGGCATTGGGTAGGTGGCATGTATGTTGTGAGTGGTAAACATTGTTTAACCAACCATGTAGATGTTGCTGCAAAGATAGTAAATTAAAATTTACTTTAGTATGCTTGTCGAGGTTGTACTTGGGAGAATGGCATGATGCATACAACCTTCTTACGTAGGATCTGCTTTCTTTTTCACGAACGTCACCTCCTCCTTGAGCTTTATTGCTTTAATTGTTACTCTCTTTTTCTTTTTTTTTGGGGTCATTTCAATGGTCAAGTAAGGTCAGATTAAAACAATGTTAACACCAGTTGGTGATTAACAAGTTGCTTGAGCTTAGGGATGACAATTTCGGCCTAGCCTAGCCCATTTTTGGCCTGGGTCGGCCGGGCCACCGGCTACCATGGTCCGCCTACGTTTTGTATTATTTTTTATAAAAACATATATAAACGGGTCAGACCTGCCTAGCTCGCACGTGGCCCGCTGGGCCACGGGCCAGACAGCCCACCGGTGGTCAGACTCAGGTCGGTCCATCCCAGCCCGCGCAGGCTACAGGCCGACTCATTAACATCCCTACTTGAGCTTTTAATGTCATTAATGGCAAACACGGCTCTAAGAACCAACAATTTTAGCTATAAAGTGAAATTTTTGCAGCTTGTGAGGCGATAATGTGGGATGAGAAGTTCCAAGTAAATGTGGCAGAATTCAATGGCTTTCCAAGAATGTGGCCATATGCTATATTCCCAATTCTCACAATACTAATTGTTTCAAATGGCCTATGCTGACTTAAAATTTGCCTTATTTCGTTTTTTCAAATTAATTGGCTTCTTTAGTTGCTAAAGCATACATACATAGACCTCAAATGAGTCATTCCCACTGGAAGTCATTACCCCTCTAAACAGAAACCTCATTCTGGGATTCGATAGTTAGCTAAATCCAACTCTGGAAATGCACAAGCTTCAATGTTTGATGTTACAGTGTATGTACACAAGTTGGTAAAAGTTTGATGTTAAAAGGTTAATATCAAACTGGTCTAAAATCTGGTTAAAGATTGAATAAAATTGAAGAATTAAAAAATTTGTCTTTATTTATCAAAATTTTAAATTTTAATTAAAAAAGAAGACGTAAAATGAAAATTAATGGATTTATTTTAATTTATAAAATTGAATTTATTAAAATTGACCTATTAATTAATAAATTGATCAGTTTTTAATAGTAAAAATTATTAAACTAAATCAATCTCAAAAATTGAAAACTAAATTTATTAAATAATGTCCTCATAAGTCATTTTACACATAAACAACTAATATTAAACAACTAATTTTACCAACCATCTCTAACAAACAACTAATGCAATTCGCTGATCAAATCAGCTGATATTAATCAGCTATTAGCTAACAGCTAATGCAATCAGCTGATTGCCAAACAGAGCGAAAGAAGAAAAAGAAAAAACTGGCCGTTAGTATACCACGATTAGGGCATGTGATCCCAATAGGCAAATGTCTATCACTTTCTCTTATAAACAAGCAAATTTTGTATTATATAAATAGCTACTTATAAACTAAACATTCCCTCTACAGCATGAAATCTTGGAAAAGTAGTATTATGGCCTCCCTATTTATCTTTTTGAAGCCCTGATCTTGGCGTGTATTGAAACAAGAGGTCTATATTAAAAGGGGTTAAGGGAAACCAACCCTTTTGATTATTTAACCAAAATATGAAAAAGCAAACCTTTCTATTAGTTCTTTATTTTGACGCTATTTTACACTACAAGAAAATAACAAATTATTGACGGTAAGATTTCTGTAGGTAACTAGCGACGGAAAGAGACATTCTATCGCGAAAGTGAACGGGTTTACCGATGGACAAGACATTCGTCGGTAAACATGGAGGGAAAATAAACTCGCAATTTTTTTGTCGTAATATAGCGACAGAATACGTAATTTCGTTGCAAAATAAGGGGGCACCAGATGGCGCGAGAATTGGTGAAATTAAATACCGACGGGAAATATTATGTTAGTAGTTTGTCAGTAAATGTTGAATTGTTCATAAGTAAAACGATGTCATTTTATCATCATCGTTTTAACCTGACCTTTCCTCCCCCTCTGCCATTTTTCTTCTCCTCCCTCGACTGCGTCAGTTTTCTGTCATTTTCGTTGCTTCCACCATTGATTTCTACTTGGTTTTTTGGTCCATCGTGCATCATTTTGAGGTAAGGTCTCTATTGGATTTATTTTGTCTCCAAAAAATAAAGCTCTTAGATGGTTATATATATGTATACCGTGGGTGAGTGTTAGGTGATGGGTTTTGTTATCATTGTTGGATTATACGTTTTTTTGTTGAATTGTTGGTTTATTTGTTGTTTACATGTGTTGTTGTTGGTAAATAATGGCAAAATGAATTTGTTTTGTGTGAATGTTAGAGATAATACATATTGCCTATAAGGTGTTTGATGAAATGTCTCTTAGATAGAGACTTGCATGTTAAATGTATATAACTCCAATTTCGTCATGGTTTATGTAACCTATTAAGAATCATACTACTTTTGAAAATGTTTATGTGAAAGAAGAGGTTCGAGTAGTATATAATATTCATTTTTATACTATAATTTTTATATATTGGATTTATACAATGAGAGATGTGATATAGGATAATTGGATGTATGAGAAAGTGCATGGTTGTTGTAAGCGTGAGCATAATCCCTTGAATTGAAATTTATGTTTATTAAGAAGTTTAAAAGATACTTACATTTTATCTTCACTAATTTTAATTTTAAATATTTATTTTTATAG